>CACVBS010000100.1:46107-59276 GCA_902728275.1 Cyclocybe aegerita
TCTGCTTCCCATATCTTTCGCGCCTCTCAAACATAAGCCTTCCAGTAGACATTCTCAAATTTGTGCTGAGTATAGTGATCAGGATTTTGAAGCAGGTACAGAGAAGCCATAGGACTTCCTATCTCCATTTTTGCTGTTAAATGATTCACCATCTTTGTCATGAGTGATCTTGCTATTTCTCGGCAGTCCAGTGAGCCACCAATAAGCTCACTATTACAAGTGTAGATTTGATGCACCGTATCAAATACAGAATAAGTTGTCAGTCCAGGTTTTGTTACATAGTCTGTTACATAGGCAACAATTGCTTTAACAGCTGTTCCAGATAGGAGACTTGTAACATCGGTGTTGGAGCAAAAAAGATAGCTAAGGATAGGAGTGAAAGTATTCATCCATGCTTCACCCTTTTTCATCTTCAGTGCTCCACTCAATGGATCAACCATAGTCTCTGGAATGACATCTCAAGGAACGACATTGACCACATTTATTAAGACATCCCTTTCTGATTGTGCACCCACTGCCGTCTTCAGATGTTTGGCGACAGTCATGATAGTTGGAATGGGAGAGAATGTCATCAGTTGTCTCATTGAATTTCTTCCACCATAATTCAGAAGCTGTACAGTTGGTGCAGATGTTATCTGTATTGGTTGGCTTTTCATGCTTGCACAAAGCAGGTGGTGCTTCAGGCATAGTCTTAGTAGGATTGGAGTAGTCTGAATTCTTTGAATTCTCCTTGACACAAGATCATACTTCATCTAGAGTGCCTGAATGCATTTCTCCCTTGTGTACGCTTTCAAGATATTGAACCATTCTTGTTTGAAAGTCAGAGGTATTATCCATAATATGTTTATGAATCTCCTGAGGTGACAAAGAATCTTTGATCCAGAGAAGGAGATGAAGATGCAGAGTAAGGTGTCCCTGCTGTTTGACAGTTCCATAGTAGCCATTGGTTTTTCCATACAGTCCAGGATGTCTTGTACTGACTCCCAGAACATGCTTGATAAAATTCTTGCACATGAAATGAAAGAAGCGTGCAGCTGCAACTGGGTTGCTAGCAATGAGGCGGTATGCATCATCAGGCAAGGGAATTTCTGGCTTGAATTCAATATTACAGTCTGCAAAATACAAGCATATCGGATGCTTATTGTCAGCTGGAGACAGAGTAATGAACCAGGATGGACAACCCATGTAGGAGATGAGCAACCATATTTCATTGCGCATGTGCTTTTTGCTAGCCAGTGAGCCTTCAACATGTCTGCCTACACAGTCCAGGTCATTAATAAGCTGAAAGCAAGCCTTCTCGGCCTCTGATTCTGGTTTGACTCTCTCACCTTGAGACAACCGCTTTTTTTTTATTTTTTATTTTTTTATCAACAATTTATATAGCAGTGCTCGATGGCAGCCCGCTTGCTATCTACAGACACGTACACTACACAGCCTGGTTACTAAGTTAACCACTAAAGGACATCCGCCCCCCCAACCACGAGCCTTGTGGCTCAAACGCCGAAACTCCCACAAAGCCAGACCCACCTCGCGAAAACGGTGACGCGGGATAAGGGGAAGAAACCATCGAGGCCCCGCTAAACCCCAGAGTCGTCGGACGCTGTTCGGAGGCCACGCAGCGCAAATGAAATAAGAAAAGCACCACCCGGGAGGTGGCAGGGTGTCTTAAGGCCGACAAGCCAGAGATGCGCCTGCCCGAGACCAGACGCAGAAAGTTAGCGGCACCGCAATCCGCTATACAGCGGTCCGCAAGCGCAAAAGAGTGAAACGGGCGCAGGTCTCCGGACCCTAAGGTCCGAGGGTGTCAATTCACCGATAAATCCTCCAACAGGAGGAATAACCCCGCCCGAGGCGATTATCCGACCCCCAAAGGGTCCCGGGTGAAGCCAAACGCCGTAGGGTTGTACTTCATGAAAGCTGCAATGTCCCTGAGAAATCGGGGGTAGTGCATGGAGTAGCAATTGCGGCAGCGAAAGAGGATGTGCTGTCGGGACTGCAAGGCAGCCCCACAAGTGCAGCTGTGAGGCTCATTAATCTTGAAGCGATGGTAGTACGCTCCAATGGGCGCATGGCCAGTTATACACCGGCACACGCGAGCGAACTCAGTGATACTGTGTCCGAAGGTTGAAAGCCAAGGTCCCCCATTGAGGTACGATGGCTGTAGCAGCCGCCCGTCAGGCTGTTGAAGCTCTAAAAATTCAGAGCCTCGGTAGGTTGGATCCTGGAAAGTGGAGTTCCACGAATCCAGGACTGAGTGCGCTGCTCGGGAGCGAAGCGCGTCTATAGAGTTGTCCGTCTTACGACGTCCAACCCTGACTTTGAGCTCGGTGACGTACTTGTGTGCCTCACCATGGATGTCCCACCGCAGAGCAGATGGGACGTAAACAAAGGTAACACGGCAGAGATCATCCGCCTCAAACCACTCTTGGAGAGCGCGACAGACTGACAAGCTAAAAGCCTGACCAGAGTGCACGCCAGGGTCAACCGCTCTATGGGCCGAGCCCATAGAGTCAGTAAAGACCATAATGTGTTGGCAGTTTGCCTGCTTAACAGCAAGGCGCACTGCGCACGAGATGGCATTGAGTTCTGCATCTGGGGCGGTAACTCTGCCAGAGACATAGCGAGTCCTCTTGAGCTTGCGACGTCCCTTGTAGATTATGGCAGCCGAAGCCGCCTGATACTGGTTGGACTGAGGGACAGAGCCATCAGTTGCAGCCAGTATTGAGACAACCGCTGACTGATATTGGTCAAGATAGATGGATCGATGCATAAAAGCCAGTCAGCAACTTCAGGAAAGAAAGCCTTGTCTGCTGTGAGATAGCTGCCTTGTGAACTCTGCCGAATTTGCTCCTGATTGAATGCTATGAGAGGGAAGTTGGGATTGAGCTGGAAGCGCTTGTCATGATATAACAACATGTGTCGTTTCTGAGTTAACTGAGAGTCTTTGCCTTTAAGACAAATCTGGCCAATACCGCCATAACCATATGGAAAAAGCCATGGCATCATTGAGGGAAATAGCTGAGGGTTGTTGAACAAGCTGAGAGGATTCTTTGAATACCCAACAAACATGATATGTCCATTTTTAACTAGATGTTCCAAGGCATGTGCCTTTATTGCATCAATTGACATATTTGAATACTGCTCTCCTGTCAAGCCTTGCACAGTGAATGAGCATGGACCAGTTTCAACACCGTCCTCTTCTTCATTGTCATGTACACTAGTGGCTTCTCGATCTTTGTTGATTCTTCACTCAGATTTTGCAGAGAAATGTCAATATCATTATAGTCCAAATGGTTTAGCTTGAGCCACTCTAGAGCTTCAGCTACATGGTTCCGACATACTAGAAGTGGTGTGCGTTCAATATCCTGCTTTGTAGGCTTGCATGGACCTGTGAATATAAATGCTAATATCTCATCAAGATCTGCAACCGGAGGAGGAAGAGTATTGTATATCTTGGGTGTTGGATTCTGGAAGGTAATAGCGTTAGCTTGCATTTTGTATCTACCAGAGGCAACTTTAACAATGCAGCGGTTGTGGCGCACTCGGGAAATGAGCAGTTTTTCAACATAGGTAAGACACGACAGCACATGGGGCACCTTTCCAATCCAGTAGCCATTTGCCAGTGCTGCAGGTGGTACTTTCCCTTTCTTAAGCAGTTTGCAACAGCCTTGGCATATGTGCTTACAGTCTGGATTGATAACCAGACCAGGAATGTCTTGAATTGGATCTGTTGTGGACTTTCTTTCAAGACGTGTTATGTTAGGAAGGCAAAGTGGATTGAGCAATATCCGAGCATCTGCAAGTAATTTGAGCTGTTTTATGGGTTTCAAAAGGCCACAAACTGTACAGCCTGCTTCAATAAATTTCTCTGGGCTGGTGTCAGCCACAAAGTCTGAAATGATGTGCTGCATCAAGGTATGTGAAGGAGGAGGAGGAGGAAACAAACCATGATCTCTATTTATACATTGTGGCTTCTCAGTTTTTAAAATATTCTTCTTCTTTCTGTCATGATAATTCTGCTGGCGTTGGCTATTAGAGCAATCGGATATTGATTTCCAAACTGAAACCAAGTCAAAACATTGCAGACCACAGGTATGTTGTTCAATCTGCTTAAGAAATTCTGATCGCTTGTACTTTGGATCACCTTGTATGTTATGGAGTTGAGCAATATTTTTGAGTTGATCTAAATTGAGAAAAGATGAGATGAGTTGGAGAGGAATCTGGCAAATTAACGTACTGTCATCGGACGCTATTGATGTATGGTCTTTATAAGGTGTTTGAGTCACAAATGTGAATTTAGCACTAGAAGAAAACCTAGATAAGTGATCCTTAGAAAGTGCATAATTTTGAAGATTCTGGAGTGAAGCATACTTAACTCCTCCTGCACATTGATCAGGAACAGCTAAGCATTCATATTCAGCTTCATGAGAGCAGAATTTATTCTGTTGAATCTATATAGTTTAGCACATATACGATAGATGGTAAACAAGAAGAAAAAGGTGCAATATAGCAGAATGAATGTGCTGGAATCCTGGAAAGCACTGGCCAGTAAACAGTGGCTATAGCAGTATAGCGGTGCTTTAGTGTGATGTGTCGAAGAAATAGAAGATAGATGCGATAGCAAAGTTGCTCTGGAGTGCACCATAATGAAGAAGTAGAAAACATGGCCATAGATCTAATGCATTGAGTTGTTGAGAATAGAATAGCAGATGTTATCTTGAACAAAAATTGCCCAAGCAGAGCAAAGCTGGTATAAGTTGGTGTATGACTCTTTTTATAAATTCTAAATAAAATGCCTGGATTGCTGCCAATCTCTAACTCATGATTAAACTCAGTTTCTAACTCTAAACTCCAGTGAGTAGCTGAAGAAATGCAAGTCAGTCATGATAATCAATAACGGTTCTGGTGCTCACATGAATATGTAGGTTGAGGCTCTTTTTTTCAACAATTTATATAGCGGTGCTCGGTGGCAGGCTGCTTGCTATCTACAAACACGCACGCTGCACAACCTGGGTACTAAGTAAACTACTAAAAGACGACCGCCCCCCCAACCAAGACCCTTTGGGCTCAAACGCCAAAACTCCCCAGAGGGCAACCCACCTCGTGAAAACGGTGCATTGGGATAAGGGGAGGAAACCATTGAGGTTCCACTACGCCCCAAAGTCATCGATTGCTGTTTGGAGGCCACGCAGTGCGAATGAAATAAGAACAGCACCACCTGGGAGGTGGCAGGGTGTCTTGAGGCTGACAAGCCAGAGCAGCGCCTGCCCAAGACCAGACGCAGAAAGTTAGTGGCACTGCAACCCGCTATGTTAGTGGGCCACAAACACGAATGAGTGAAGTTGGCGCAGATCTTCAAACCCTAGGGTCCGGTGGTGTCAATTCACCATAAATTACGAGTTCTTACATAAGTAAGACTCGTTCTTTCAACCTGGGACACGGAGATCATTTTGCTTTCCCACATTATGGTCATCCATGCTTTTTTTCCCACAGTAAGTATTGCATTGATGGCATAGCTACATTTTCAATAGTTCACTGCATTTTTACTGGCTACTGTAGTAATTGTTCAGCCACTGCCACCTGCCCCTCTCAACCCCATGACCACCTGCTCGCCCTCCTCACCCTCTGCCTCTCGCCCCTACCAACAGCCTTCAAGGACACCAAACGACACTGAACCTCTGTGTTTGGCGTTGTTCGCACTAGTTCTGTGTCCCACCTGCCTGCCCATCTAGCACCGCCTGCCTCTCACCTTCCGCCACCACCATCCCCTCCTCTCGCCCCTCCGACACCATCTGGAGGAGTCCAGATGATGGCGGTTGTGAAAGAGGAAGGGGCCCAGCGAATTTAGCAAGTGTTTGTAGGGACGCAAACAAATGACGCACGAAAACTCTCAGAGAGTTTTCATGTGTCATAGGTCCCAGACCCCCGGGGGCCATCCCACTGGTGCACAAACTGCCCCGAACTGCAACGCTCAGGGTCGTTTGGGGTCCTGCTTGCCCCGCTGCCCACCTGGTTCACCCCACCACCACCCCCTCGCCCTCCTCACCCTCCACTGCCCCTTCTCGCCATCCAACACCCCCAGGGGCCATCCAACAATGCCCCTGGTGTGTGAACGAGCTCGAACTTCAGAGTTCGGGCTCGTTCGGGCTTGTCTTTTCCCTGCCACCCGCCTTGTTCACCCCACCACCACTCCCTCGCCCTCCTCACCCTCTGCTGCCCTCACCATCCAACACCCCCAGGGGCCGTCCAACAATGCCCCTGGTGCACGAACAACCCCAAACTTCAAAGTTCGGGCTTGTTTTCGCACTGCCGCCTGGTGTCACCCCACCACCACCTCTCGCCCTCCTCACCCTCTGCTGCGGTGTCTCGCCCATCCAACACCCCCAGGGGCTGTCCAACAACGCCCCAGTGCATGAACAAGCCCAGCATTCACAGTCATTCTGTGCCCCACCTGCCCCTTCTCGCCCTTCCCCCCTCCCTCTTGACTTCTGCCCACAACCCCCCCCTCCTCTTGCCTATCCAAAAGGCCTCCACAGAGCCCTGATGACAACGAAGGACGCCGAACACATATGTTCAGCATTTGCACCCTCAACCGCCCACATCTAGCCCTCCATCACCACCACCACCTCCTCTCCCCCTTCTGACGCCCCTCTCCTGTCCAAATAGCCAACCAGGATGACAAACGATGCCAAACATCCAAGTTTGGTCTCATTTGCGGTTGTTCTCTGCCCTGCCTGCCCCTTCTCACCCTCCTGCCCTCCCTCTCGACTTCTGCCACCACCAATGACGCTTCTCGCCCCTCCAACTACCAGCCCCCATCCCTCTCATCCGTCCACAACCACCAATCACATCCAACAATGGCCCTGGATGCTGACACCCACCTGCCCATCACCTTTGAATGCCTTTCTCCTCCTCCTCCTCTCCCCAAGAGTTCATGTCTCACCTGCCTCTTTTAATCAGTAGTTATATTTTTGTCTGTATATTATCATACCTCAATCATAAAAAAATGTCTTATATTCCAACAGAATTCCACTATTGCCATTACGGTTTATGAGATTCTCTGTTTGTTGTGGAATCTCAAAACAAACACTTGCTGGTTGATGGCATTTTAAGTTGTCTTTTGCCTCTTACTTCCATCTACCATCCATCTCTGTCTCAGACCATCAGATCCTACATTTTCTGGCCTGCTTTTGTGGTGTTGGATGTGGTACCAAACCAATCTAGCATCATTAGCACAGACTCACCATACC
Source organism: Cyclocybe aegerita (assembly GCA_902728275.1). Classification (NCBI taxonomy): domain Eukaryota; kingdom Fungi; phylum Basidiomycota; class Agaricomycetes; order Agaricales; family Hemipholiotaceae; genus Cyclocybe; species Cyclocybe aegerita. Next base: position 53,358 of record CACVBS010000100.1, read on the forward strand.
CAGAACTTCATTATCTATGCCTGCCTCTCTTCCAATGGCACATTCTGCTCTATCCATTCCTGAGCTTGTAGCTCACATTGTCAATTCTGTCAATGTTTATCAGCCTTCATATTTATTGAATATTGCACTGGTCTCTTCCATATTCTGTCAACCAACTCTTGCCAAGTTGTGGCATTGCTTCCAGATCCATCTCTCCCCTCTCTTTGTATTGCCTCCTGGGATGATGACTACAGCTCTCCCCCATCTCAATGCTCATCAGATTGTGGGTGTAGAGGTGAAATACGAGAGGTAAGATTGCCACAGTTATTTGTTATAGCATCATATCTTGACCAATGGTTCATTTAGTTAAGGCTCTCTGAGCAACCCCTTTCTCTTCATGACTGGGACCGTTTCAAACAATATGCGCAGCACATGCGAAAGGTCAAGCTTGACACTTCCTGCTCTAGTGCACCTCAATATCTGCCACGAGCTGCACAGATTGTCCAGATCACCTTTGCTGAAGGACACCTTTCTAAATCAACTTTCCGCCGTCTCACCTCTCTGACAATTGGAGTAACAGTTGAGACTGAGAGCCTTTGCGCTCTTCTTGTAGTTCCATCACTCATCAATGTTAAAATTCGCTCAGATCGCAACTCATCAGCCCTCTATGCTCATGTTGGGAACCTCCTCTTCAACCACCATTGCCTAGCCCTTCTTGAAATTGATAGCAACTATGAATTCAACCCCTTCAATTATGCCTCCATATACTTTGATCTCTTGTTTTCTTCATGTGCTTGTTGGAGCTCTCTTCATGAGCTCTACCTCACTTTGCACTGCACCACCAATCCTTCCAATCTGTGCAAGACTTTATCAACAATATCAAGTCTTCAGGTGCTTCATGTTATCTACAATGATACGGGCATTTTAGATTCAGGCATTCAATATGAATTTACTGGCATTATACACACCTTTCAATCCTTGCAGGAAATGCATTATACCTATCAGGATATCTGCCAGCTTGCCTTTTTTCCCTCCTTCTCTGCACCAAAGCTATCAACAATCTATTTCATACAAGAGGATTTGAATTCCAACAATGAATCCATTGAGAACCTGTTTGAGTCCATGGCTACAAATATGCCACTGGCTCCATTGAAGAAAATTAGCTTTGATGTTACTTGGGACATGGAAGCCGGTTTTGACTGGAATGATTTTGAAATTAATAATTTTCTTGAAGATTCCTCTCTTCATTGTCTTGCTGTATTTTCTTCTATGGAGACATTTTGCTTTAATGCTTTAATGAACTTGACCAGGTTATCCAATTCTGTGTTCACATCTCTTTCTTCTTCTTGGCCATCTCTTACATCTTTTACCCTTGGATCTCATTTTACCCCTTTGGCTACACAGCGTCCCACCACAACTACAACATCCTTTTCATTTCAACCTTCTCGAAAGCCCAAAACTTTATTCAGTTCTTCTTCTTTGATGTTGAAAGAATTTGGGCTCTTTGGACATATCAAATCCATCTGCTATTGCATCGACTTCTTTCATTTCCTCTTTTCAATATGCCCATACCTCCACCATATTTCTTTCTATAGCAGCCATATTCCTGATGTCCAGAACTACTTCACATCACAACTTAAGCAAGATGGACGGTTCATTGTTGATGAGATTTTTCCGTCTGTATATTTGTTGTGCATGTTCAAAGTGCCCTGCTGATTTGTCTTCTAGCAGCGCATATGAGCTTGAGGAATCCTCAGAGTTTGAAGATAATGACTGAAGAAAATTGGCACAATTTTGAAGTTGGAGGACTTATGTAGTGGTGAGTTTTTATCAAGTTCTGACCGTTCCACATGTAGACTTTTTTTGTTCTGAAAAGTAGCTTGACGGTGTAAAGAAGGACTATATTGCTCCAATTGATGAAGATCAATATCTCATGTTGCTATTCCTTCTATGAAATAATTTTCCTTTCTCTAAAGTGAACGCCCTAAATATTAAATCATTAGCAAGACCAGCACCAAATCATTGATGAGATTCTCACAATATTCTCCCATTGCAGATACCATATAGCCAATATCTTTAACCATTTCATTTCCTCCACACTTGATGGGATTCTTCCATACCAAACTGTCTTCATGTGCTTCAAGCCGATGAGAGCATTGAGTGAAAGGAATAAACACCGTTCCATAGTCATGAAGATTTCGTATAGTCGCTGGACACATATAGTCAACCTTGCACTGATGTCCAGGAAGGTCAGCCCAGGCAGATGTTGATGCTTGAAGATCAAATCCACGTTGTCGATACTGGTCAAAGCCTTGACGAGTTTTTTTTTTTTTTTTTTTTTTATCAACAATTTATATAGCAGTGCTCAATGGCAGGCCGCTCACTATCTACAAACACACATGCTACATGACCTGGTTACTAAGTTAACCACTAAAGGACGACTGCCCCCCCAACCAAGACCCTTTGGGCTCAAATGCTGAAACTCCCCAGAGGGCAACCCACCTCACGAAAACGGTGCATCGGGATAAGGGGAGGAAACCATCGAGGTCTTGCTATGCCCCAAAGTCGTTGATCGCTGTTTGGAGGCCACGCAGTGCGAATGAAATAAGAACAGCACCACCTGGGAGGTGGCAGGGTGTCTTGAGGCTGACAAGCCAGAGATGCGCCTGCCCGAAACCAGACGCAGAAAGTTAGCAGCGCGCAACATGCTATAATAGCAGCTGCAAGCGCGAAAGAGTGAAACGGGCACAGGTCTCCGAACCCTAAGGTCCGAGGGTGTCAATTCACCAATAAATCCTCCAAAAGGAGGAATAACCCTGCCCGAGGCGATTATCCAACCCCCGAAGGGTCCTGGGTGAAGCCAAACACCGTAGGGTTGTACTTCATAAATGATGCAATATCCCTGAGAAAACGGGGATAGTGTACAGAATATCTATCGCGGCAGTGAAAGAGGATGTGCTGGCGAGACTGCAGAGCAGCCCCGCAAGTGCAGCCATGAGGCTCATTGATCTTGAAGCGATGGTAGTACGCTCCAATGGGCACGTGTCCAGTTATACACCGGCAAACGCGAGCAAACTCAGTGATACTGTGCCCGAAAGTTGAAAGCCAAGGTCCCCATTGAGGTATGATGGCTGTAGCGGCTGCCCGTCAGGCTGTTGGAGCTCTAAGAATTCAGAGCCTCGGTAGGTTGGATCCTGGAAAGTGGAATTCCACGAATCCAGGACTGAGTGTGCAGCTCGAGAGCGAAGCGCTGATGAGCTGGACCGCTCCCTGACCCCGGTAAATCCCTTTTTTCCGACTTTCGTCATCGCATTCCCGTCGTTCCCTCGATCCCCGACACCTTTCCCATTGAGCCATATGATTCCTCGACGCACCCGGAGACCCTCAGCCAGAACATCAGCAAGCCCCGTGATCGGCCCACATGGTTCCAGTCGAAGCGAAGCCTCGACGTGCCACCCTTGCCATATCAAGACCATCAGCACAGTCGTCCGTTGCGTCCCCGCGTCATTTGATTAATTTTTATCATTCTTATTTATTTCTGTGGAAGATTTTCTCTTATTCTTTATTCCTGCAGCCCGGTTCGGAGAAATACCTCACCGGTGCTCCTGTTTTTTGTAGATACAAAATGTCTGTACTTACTCTTTTCCCCCAATAACATACAGTTTTCGTCTCATTTGCCCACTCGGGGCACTCGTACCTCGCCCTCGTCTCTCGTACGCCTTCTCTCGTCGCTCTCAGCCTCGTTTCGACTCGCCATTTCGACCCACCGTTGCCCCGTCTTTCGATCTCGCCGCCATCGCCATTCTGATCCCACGCTTAGCGCCCACCGTCGTCCCCCGTTTGCTGGTCGCGCGTGCCCACTGGTTAGAGCCGCACAACCACGGAACTGTCCTCGCACCTCAGAGCCACTCATTTCGGTGTTTTGGGTGTGTGTTAGTCATTCCTTATTCGCACGATCACCCCACCGTAGGCACATCAGCGCGTCTATAGAGTTGTCCGTCTTGCGACGTCCAACCCTGACTTTGAGTTCGGTGATGTACTTGTGTGCCTCACCATGGATATCCCACCGCAAAGCAGATGGAATGTAAACAAAGGTAATGCGGCGGAGATCATCCGCCTCAAACCACTCTTGAAGAGCGCGACAAACTGACAGGCTAAAAGCTTGACCAGAGTGCACGCCGGGGTCGACCGCTCTATGGGCTGAGCCCATGCAGTCGGTAAAGACCATAATATGTTGGCAGTTTGCCTGCTTGACAGCAAGGCGCACTGCATACGAGATGGCATTGAGTTCCGCATCAGGGGCGGTAACTCTGCCAGAGACATAGCAAGTCCTCTCGAGCTCGCGATGTCCCTTGTAGATTATAGCAGCCGAAGCTGCCTGATACTGGTTGGACTGAGGGACAGAGCCATCAGTCGCAGCCAGTACTGTTAGAGGGTTGGCCCTCGCTCTCGCAATGAGCTCGTCTAGATATGGTCGCCTATCCTGGGCAGGATCACGCTTGTCAAAGTGGAGACGGTCCGCAAAGCGGTCCAGTAACCGATCACCTGGGCGAGCTTCAGGCGCAAAGGGCTCAAAGCTCTCAGTTAAGGTGTGGACGCGCTCATCCACCTCCATAATGGTGCTCATGACTTTCCCTCGCATGGCTGGGGTCATCAAGGCAGCTGAGCGGGCATGTGGTGCAGCTCGCTTAAGGAGTCCCTCGCCCATCATGGAGCGAAGAGGGTGAGTGTCTGAGAGGGTAGCGACGCGATACACTGCGCGCGTCGCCAGCTTCTTCAGCATGAGATGAACGGGGATGAGGCCAGCAAGGGCCTCAAGACCGCCAGTGGGGGAGGTGCGGAAGGCACCCGTGATCCATAGGGCAGCTTTTCGCTGCATCCGTTTTAGCTGGTTCATCGCGCCCTTATTACGGGCGCTGTCGAAATACCAGAGACGATAACCGTATGTGGCAATGGGAACCACACACGATCGATATAAGAGGCGGTGCTGTTTAGGCGAGAGACCTCTAGTGGAGTTCCCGAGCATGTGCATGGCCTGCACAGTGGTGAATGCCTTGGTGGCATAGTAGTGGACATGTTCCTGAAACGTAAGCCCGCGGTCAAAGTAGAAGCCCAGGTACCTCCAATAGGTCTTGGGCTTCAAAGGTGTAGCACCGGTGTGCGGGGCGTACCCCAAATCCAGTGAAGGATTGTAGGCGTCTCGTCGACGCGAAAAGTGAAACAGCTCGGTCTTGTCATGTTCAAGAACGAGCGCAAAAGCAACAAAGAGGAGGTAGATAATCTTGTAGGCCTTACGCAGGCCCACATTATTATCATCGAGTTGTTTGGATTGGGCCAGAATGGTCCCATCATCCACAAAGGACAGCAGCGTCATGTTGAGTGGCACCGCTTTGATGTAGAAGAGCTTCATTACCGGAGCAATGAACAGCCCAGAGATAACAGGCGAGAGAGCTGAGCCCTGCCTGACGCCCATGTCCGCAGACCGCGAGTTGGATTGGAAGGTGTTCCAACAATAGACTGTGGAATGACCAACAAGATAAGAGGCAAAGAACTCCACCAGAACCGGGGAGAACCCTTGCTTGCGGATTACAGCCATGAACATCTCATGGTTAATAGAAGGGAAGAACTGCGCGATGTCAAAAGCCAGTGCGCTAGTCTGGAAACGTGGTCCGGTCCTGGTGCAGAGGAGTTGGAGCACCCCTTTAGGGCACTCAACAACTCATGCTCCAAGAAGTCAGCCCACTCATGGACCAGCTCGCCGGGAAGCTCGTCTAAGACTGAGGCGTCGTACTCGCGGCCAGAGGCCGAGTTGTACGTGCCGTGCAGGGTGTCCCAGAGGTCGTCCATATCGTGGCAAGGCTGATCGCCATTGCAAATAGCCTCACAGGGTGGTAGCTTGCGCTGTTTGACCCACTCCATCAGGTCCCTGGGCGCTTGCGA
>CACVBS010000100.1:59284-89755 GCA_902728275.1 Cyclocybe aegerita
ATTTATATAGCGGTGCTCGATGGCAGGCCGCTCGCTATCTACAAACACGTACACTACGTGGCCTGGGTACTAAGTAAACTACTAAAAGACATCCGCCCCCCAACCACGAGCCTTATGGCTCAAACGCCTAAACTCTCATAGAGCCAGACCCACCTCGCGAAAACGGTGATGCGGGATAAGGGGAGGAGACCATTGAGGCCCTGCTAAACCCCAGAGCCGTCGGACGCTGTTCGGAGGCCACGCAGCGCAAATGAAAATAAGAGAGCACCACCTGGGAGGTGGCAGGGTGTCTTAAGGCCGACAAGCCAGAGAAGCGCCTGCCCGAAACCAGACGCAGAGAGTTAGCGGCGCCACAACCCGCTACAATAGCAGCCGCAAGCGCGAAGAAATAGCGGCGGGCGCAGGTCTTCGAACCCTAGAGCTCGGTGGTGTCAATTCACCATAAATCCCCCAAAAGGAGGAACAACCCTGCCCACAACGATTATCCAACACCTGAAGGGTCCCGGTTGAAGCCAAACGCTGTGGGGTTGTACTTCATAAAAGATGCAATATCCCCAAGAAAGCGGGGGTAATGCACGGAGTAGCGATCGCGACAGCAAAGGAGAATATGCTGACGGGACTGCAAAGCAGCCCCGCAAGTGCAGCCGTGAGGCTCGTTGATCTTGAAGCGACGGTAATATGATCCAATGGGCACGTGGCCAGTTATACACCGGCAAACGCGAGCGAACTCAGTGATACTGTGTCCGAATGTTGAAAGCCAAGGTCCCCCATTGAGGTATGATGGCTGTAGCAGCCGCCCGTCAGGCTGTTGAAGCTCTAAAAATTCAGAGCCTCGGTAGGTTGGATCCTGGAAAGTGGAACTCCACGAATCCAGGACTGAGTGCGCTGCTTGAGAGCGTAGCGTGTCTATAGAGTTGTCCGTCTTGCGACGTCCAATCCTGACTTTAAGTTCAGTGACGTACTTGTGTGCCTCACCATGGATGTCCCACCGCAGAGCAGATGGGACGTAAACAAAGGTAATGCGGCGGAGATCATCCGCCTCAAACCACTCTTGAAGAACGCGACAAACTGACAGGCTGAAAGCCTGACCAGAATGCATGCCAGGGTCAACCGCTCTATGGGCCAAGCCCATAGAGTCAGTAAAGACCATAATGTGTTGGCAGTTTGCCTGCTTAACAGCAAGGCGCACTGCACACGAGTGTAACAACCGTGCCGGATGGGGTGGGGACTTGGCTTCAGCTTGACGGAAAGGGCAGCTGCGCCACCACGCAACATCTGGGTGTCCCCAATTTCGGATGAACAAGGAGGAGCCGGATTCCGGCAGTGAACTAGAGCAAAGGGGGTATGTCGAGTTCGATATTCCGACTGAGGAATCTACTACTGTACATGGGTATTTATGCTATGTAGAATAATGGACCATGATTATGTAATAGATAACTTAGCCGGGACAAGAAGAACAATGAAGGACAATGGGACAATGGCTGGGAGACACAATGGAGTGAGCCGGAAACATGGCTTGCCTCGGAAGTGCCTCGGAAGCGCACGGCTCGTTCCCAGATGTCTCAGAAGCATCCCGGAAGAGCACGGCTCATTAACACAAGCCTTGGAAGCTGGATACAGCCTCGGGAGCCGGATAATTGTGCCGGGAGGCACCTTGTGACAACGAGATGGCATTGAGTTCCGCATCAGGGGCGGTAACTCTGCCAGAGACATAGCGAGTCCTTTCGAGCTCGCGATGTCCCTTGTAGATTATAGCAGCCAAAGCCGCCTGATACTGGTTGGACTGAGGGACAGAGCCATCAGTCGCAGCCAGTACTGTTAGAGGGTTGGCCCTCGCTCTCGCAATGAGCTCGTCTAGATATGGTCACCTATCCTGAGTGGGATCGCGCTCGTCAAAGTGGAGACAGTCCGCAAAGCGGTCCAGTAACCGATCGCCTGGGCGAGCTTCGGGCGCAAAGGGCTCGAAGCTCTCCCATGGGCGCTTGCGAGAGGTAGCGATCTCTGCAATGCGTTCATCAAAGAAATCACGCTTGGCATCTTTACATGCCTTCTTAAACTTGTTGTAGTCAGCGAGCGAACGGCTCAGCTGATATACTCCAAATGTCTCCGAGCACTCGTCCGTCCACCAGGACTTGGAGCGCTTGGTAGGTTTGGACTCGGTCGAGTGGGCAAGCCACACGTCTGAGAATGCTGTTGCGATAGCATCGGCTAAAGCTTCAACGCCTTCCTTGGTTGCCGGGGCTGCGACAGGAATAGCTGCAAGATCCCGGAGAATATCCGAAATGAAAGACTTTTCAGCCTCGCTTCCGGGTTTAATTGTCCGTCGCCCAGATCCGGGCGGTTCAGGACCGATATCAAGATCTGTGCAGATCGGGACATGATCTGACAGACCCTGGAGATCGTGCTCCAATCTGGGCATCGAGATTAGAATCTCAGATGGAGCTAAGAATACAAGATCCAACATGTTGGATCTCTGGTTTGGATTAGGACTGATCCTCGTTGGTCCATGGTTGGAAGATCGTGCCCACTCGAGGCCGATCTGAGATGTGGTGTCCCGCAGGGATATTGCCGTCGACGACTCGCCATGCTCATAGTCATCCCAAGTCATCAACACACAGTTGAAGTCACCAGCCATATAAATGAAAGGTGGTAAAGAATGCACATGAGCAGCGAGGTGCTCAATGGCTGTGTGTTGATCATCAGAATAGACGTTCATTAAGTTAAGGACCTCGCCCCCACTAAAGAGGGAGAGGACGAGAATGTCGCAATGGTCGACAATGTCGCGACGCATAGCAGGACAATAGCGGGAGAGCCTAGTCGAAACGTAGGCGATCACGCGGGGAACTTCCCCTTCCTTAATGCGCACCATTTGCAGCCAGTCGGGATGCTTTGGTGCGCCGATAACCTCATCACCCTCCATACTAGTGGTGGACGGTGCATGTCTTATGAAATTCCAAGGTGTTTCTTGGAAAAATAAAATATTAAATCTGTTTTTACAAATTTCGAGAAGGGTGTCTACGTGTGCATAGGTATGACAAATGTTCTGACAGTAAATACATAGCCCACTATTTAGATCCTGAAGGTTTCCCAACATTGGTCTAGGTTTGGGGGTTAGTAAGTTGGCAGCGAGCAGCGTGTCATGTACCTGACGATACTCAGCCATGATCCACTCACGGTCATAGTGATGGGCCCAGAACTTACATGAAGCCAAATTGGCAGCATGGTCCTTGTGGCAGTTGATGCAGCGGCCCTTGTGGGGGCAGGGCTGGTCGCGAGGGGTGGGCAGCACAAGGGGCTTCGCTTTTGCGTTCCCCTTGCAACATCCAGCATGTTGGTGATGCTCCTTCTGCTCGTGCGGACCTGAACAGATAGGGCATGAGAGTTGCTTCGCCTTGCAGGTGACAGTAGGATGGCCCCACTTCCAGCAACGCTGGCAGAGCGGGACTCTGGTGTGTCGTGCGGTGGGCCTGATCGCGCAGGACCGTCCAGTGAGGAAAATCAGTTGGCCAAGGGCCTTCTTGGCGTGGATTCCCTGCTGGGAGTCCCAGATGTTGCAGTAGGCCATGCATGAAGTCGAGTGCATGGAGTTGCGATCTATCCGAGGCTTCGTGCTCAGATATGCAAATACCTCAGCATGAACTGAGGTGCGGAGGGCCTTTTCCAGTGCCTCCTGGGTGATCTTCAGCCCTTTTGGGTCGAAGTAAGGAACATCGAGAATCTTAATAAAAGATGTCAACGAGGGGAGCGCAACCTCGAACGGAGTACCTGTTGGGAGGCTTTTGCGGATAAAGTTGTGCAGAATATCCAGATCCAACAGGCTGGCGACAGCGGGGGTGACCAACAACAAACTGTCATAGGCACGGACAATGGAGGTGACCTTCAGCATAGATCGACCATCCCTGAGGTACCCGTTGGCTGCACGGACAGCCAACTTGGTGAAGAATTTTGTGAGGTCAGGAGGGGTACCCCTGAACGACACGAGAACTTGCTTCTGGGTGGGGCCCTCAGAAGTGAAAGACGGGATGGACCGATGAGTCGAAGTCTTCATCAGACCCGTTGGGAATGCGGGTGGGGGAGAAGGCCCACATCATTGCAGTCCCAAGCCAGGAGGCAGGGGAGGCATCAGAGTGGCCTGATGGGCAATCCCTGCCCACGTTGTTGGATGGGGCTTGGGCTTAGTAGCACAGTTGATCAGCAGAGGCAGACCAGGGCAGGAGTAGGCAACCTTGCTCTTCTTTTGAGGAGGTGGCACCAGGCGATTGACACCCTTGCACTTCAAAGAAGCAGGGGTGCGAGAAGGGGAGGCCAGGCGACTGAGGTCATCCAGTGCCTGCATGAGGATGTCAGAAGAAACTCCAATGCTGGCACCCTCATCGAGCAGCCCATGGGCAGCAGGAGGAGGAGGCCTGAATACGGGAGCCAGGTGAATAGTCGGCTCTTCCCTGGAGGATGTCTCAGCCTCAAGCATGGAGGCGAGAGAGATATCTGCAAGATCGCCTTGTCCGTGAATCCTGCCAAAATCAGTGCTCATGATAGCGCTCACAAAGGCCGTCATCTGAGCCGTGAAGGTATCGCCCCCATCGATGGAGAGCGGATCGTGATGCGCGGCCCACAGAACCCAGTCTGTGGCCTTTGCAATAGATGTGGTCAACACCTCGAGATCACCTGGAAGGTCCTCAATGGTGTCTCAGAACTTCAAGGTGTATTGACCTAGGAGTAGGTCGATGGAGGGGTCCCTCAAGACCTCCTCCCCTCCCTGATTGCCCTCCACCTCCATCTCCTGGTGTGGCTGGGCCATCCCCAAGTCAGACTCGTATTGGGACGAATGGGTGGAATCTGTGGTGGAACGGGACCTGCGATGAGGCAACGTGTGGCAAGATTGAGCTGGCACAACGGTCGAGTATGCGGCCCTAGTCGAGGTAGGGTCTGGTGAGATTGGCAAGACACCACCACCCCAAGGACGATGAGGTGCTCGCCACTGCTGGTGGTACAGCTGGTGGTGCAGAGCCTGAGCCCCTAGGATGACTCCCAGGGGGTCTCGTGCCCCGACCTCTCGGTGGGAGGTCGGACATGGTGTGTGTATGCGGTACAAACCTTCAGGCAGGGTGGTCTGGTGAGTCGATAAAGCATTGGACAATGTATGAGACGTTGAGCTGGTTGTTTACACTTGTTGACAGGTGGGCATTTGAGAGAAAGAGGTGTGTCTGACTGAGGAATCTACTACTGTACATGGGTATTTATGCTATGTAGGATAATGGACCATGATTATGTAATAGATAACTTAGCCGGGACAAGAAGGACAATGGAGAACAATGGGACAATGGCTGGGAGACACAATGGAGTGAGCCAGAAACATGGCTCACCTCAGAAGTGCCTCAGAAGCACACAGATCAATCCTGGATGTCTCAGAAGCATCCTGGAAGAGCATGGCTCATTACCACAAGCCTCAGAAGCTGGATACAGCCTCAGGAGCCAGATAATTGTGCTGGGAGCCAGGGATGGGTTGTGACACAAGGAGTGAGGCAAGAGTGAGGTTGAAGTTTGTTCTGCTCGTGCGGATATGAGAGAAGTTGGTCGACATGATAGCATTAACAAATGTCACTATCTGGTCTGTGAATGCATTGGCCCCTTCAATGGCTGTTGGATTGTGGTGGGTAGCCTGCAACAACCAGTCTGTGGTTTTCTCAAGTAAAGAGGTCACCACCTCAAGGTCTCCAGAAAGCTCATTGACAGTGCCTCTGAGCTTCAAGGAGTATTGACTGTCAAACGGCTGCTCAGTAACATCTCTAGAGACAACCTTGCTAGCCTGAGAGCCCTCCACCTCCATCTCCTGCAGTGCTTGGGCTGTCCCAGAGTCAGACTCCTCATCAGACAAATGTGCAGACCTCAATTGTGACTGAGTGCTGTGGTGAGACAATGAGCAACAGCAACAAGCTGGGATGTTGGTGGTATAGGTAGCCCTAGTTGAGGTAGGGTCAGGTGCGATTGGCAAGGCTCCTTCTTGCTGGAATGAGGAGCTGCTCACTGATGTTGTGATGAGAGCTGGTGGAATAGTAGGGGGCAGCCTTCCGGAGATCCCAGACAGCTTCCCACTCCGTCCTCTCTTTGGGGGGTCAGACATGGCTTGCTAGTGCGGTACGTGTTAAAACTTCCATCACATGTCTCAACTTCTATATGGGGTTGGACCACATGATTGCACATGACTATGTCCTCACATGATATGTCACATCAGGTGACATCACCTGATTCATCCCAAAGTGGTCTAGATCTATCTCTATTCTATTTCATCTTATCTAGATACATCTGTAGATTCATCTGATCCACTTGGTTACCTTCACCCCATTTGGTCGCCCTTGCCCCTCTACTACCCTTGTGTGTATCTAGGGACCCATTACTTCCTTTCTATAGCCTTCAACACTGCCCAGGTCGCACCAAAGCACCTGAGACATCCATGCACACAGACCACCTTTTCAACATTTTTCAACAGCTTCTCTTGGGACAATGAATATTGGTGGAAGGACCCCACGGACTTTCCCCCCCAATCTTACCACAGTGACAAGTTGTGGATACAGGAAGATGGTTGATCACAGCCCTCTCATCCTGAGCGAGAGGTGGATCATGCCCCATCTCCCCCACCTCAGACATTATCTCTGCAGGCGGCCTCCACACTCTCTGCCCCTCCCACACATGCTGACCACTTGATGATCCAGCAAACTTCCATGACCTTCAACTGACGCATGGCAGAGGCCAGCAAGCAGAACCCACGTGGCCCATCACAGACAGCTCTCAGCAAGCACACAGCAGACGGGTGCGTGCCATTATCATACAACCGTCTACTGGAGAACAGAGGTGCTCCCACTCCCCTGACCATGCAGACAGCACTGCAGCCATGTCATGCACCAGTGCCACCACAACATTACCACCAGCTACCTCAGCATGGAATGCTGCCGCCACAACATCACAATCACAATCCACCCCCTCATCTCCCTTGTCAGAATCTACCTCTTGTGCCTGCCACTTATCATCATCCTCACTTTTTTTTTTGTTTTTTTTGGTCAACAATTTATATAGCAGTGCTCAATGGCAGCCTGCTCGCTATCTACAAACACGTACGCTACGCGGCCTGGGTACTAGGTTAACTACTAAAAGACATCCGCCCTCCCAACCATGAGCCTTGTGGCTCAGACACCTAAACTCCCACAAAGCCAGACCCACCTCGCGAAACGGTGACACGGGATAAGGGGAGGAGACCATCGAGGCCCCGCTAAACCCCAGAGTCGTCAGATGCTGTTTGGAGGCCACGCAACGCAAATGAAATAAGAACAGCACCACCTGGGAGGTGGCAAGGTGTCTTGAGGCCAACAAGCCAAAGATGCGCCTGCCCAAAACCAGATGCAGAGAGTTAGTGGCGCCACAGCCCTCTATAATAGTGGGTCACAAGCACAGAAGAATAACATAGGGCTAGGGTCCCCGAAGACCCAGCCTGCAGCGATTATCCAACCCCTGAAGGGTCTCGGTTGAAGCCAAACACCGTAGGGTTGTACTTCAAAAACGATGCAATATCCCCGTTTTCTCCAGAATAGTGTACAGAATATCTATCACGGCAGCAAAAGAGGATGTGCTGGCGGGACTGCAAAGCAGCCCTGCAAGTGCAGCCGTGAGGCTCATTGATCTTGAAGTGACAGTAATACACTCCAATGGGCGCATGGCCAGTTATGCACTGGCAAACGCGAGCGAACTCAGTAATACTGTGCCTGAAGGTTGAAAGCCATGGTCCCCCATTGAGGTACAATGGCTGAATTGGCTGCCCGTCAGGCTGTTGGAGCTCCAAGAACTCAGAGCCCCAGTAAGTACAATCCTGGAACATGGATCCCCATGCATCCAGACTTGAGTGCGCAGCCGAGAGCATAGCGTGTCAATGGAGTTGTCCATCCTACGATGTCCAACTCTGACTTTGAGTTTGGTGATGTACTTGTGTGCCTCACCATGGATGTCCCAGCGCATAGCAGAAGGAACGTAGATGAAGGTGATGTGGTGGAGATCATCTGCCTCGAACCACTCTTGGAAAGCGTGACAGACTGACAGACTGAAAGCCTGGCCAGCGTGTATGGAGGGGTCGACTGCTCTGTGGGCCGAGCCCATAGAGTCAGTGAAGACCATAATGTGTTGGCAGTTCGCCTGCTTGACAGCAAGGCGCACTGTGCACGCAATGGCATTGAGCTCCACATCAGGGGCAGTAACTCTGCCAGAGACATAGCGAGTCCTTTCGAGCTCACGATGACCCTTGTAAATGATGGCAGCTGAAGCCACCTGATACTGGTTGGACCGAGGGACAGAGCCATCGGTTGCAGCCAATAATGTTAAAGGATTGGCCCTCACTTGCGCGATGAGCTCATCTAGGTATGGGTGCCTATCCTGGGTAGGATCATGCTCATCGAAGTGGAGACGGTCCACATAGCGGTCCAATAACCAATCACCAGGGCGAGCTTCAGGCGCAAAGGGCTCAAAGCTCTCAGTTAAGGTGTGGACATGTTTGTCCACCTCCATGACAGTGCTCTTGACCTTTCCTCGCATGGCTGGGGTCATCAAGGCAGCAGAGCAGGCGTGGGGTGCAGCCCGTTTGAGGAGTCTCTCACCCATCATGGAGCAGAGAGGGTGAGTGTCCGAGAGGGTGGCAACGCGATACACTGCACGTGTTGCCAACTTCTTCAGCATAAGGTGGACGGGGATGAGTCCTGCCAAGGTCTCAAGACCACCTGTGGGTGAGGTGCAGAATGCACCTGTGATCCATAGAGCAGCTTTTCGCTGCATCCGTTTAAGCTGGCTCATGGCACCTTTGTTACGGGTGCCATTGAAGTACCAGAGATGATAACTGTATGTGGCAATGGGAACCACACACAATCTATAAAGGAGGCACCACTGTTTAGGCGAGAGACCTCTGGTGGAGTTTCTGAGCATGCACATGGCTTGCACAGTGGTGAATGCCTTGGTGGCATAATAGCAGACGTGCTCATGAAATGTGAGCCTGCAGTCGAAATAAAAGCCCAAGTACCTCCAGTAGGTCTTGGGCTTCAAAGGTGTAGCACCTGTATGCGGGGCATACCCCAAGTCAAGCGACGGATTGTAGGCATCTTGCCAACGTGAAAAGTGGAACAACTGGTCTTGTTGTGTTCAAGGATGAGTGTGAAAGCAATAAAGAGAAGGTAGATAATTTTATAGGCCTTATGCAGGCCCACATTATTATCATCAAGTTGTTTGGATTGGGCCAAAATGGTCCCATCATCCACAAAGGAGAGGAGTGTCGTGTTGAGTGCTGCTGCTTTGATGTAGAAGAGCTTCATCACTGGAGCAATGAAGAGCCCTGAGATAACAGGCGAGAGAGCAGAGCCCTGCCCGACACCCATGTCCACGGAGCGTGGGTCAGATTGGAAGGTGTTCCAGCAGTAAACTGTGGAGCGACCTACTAAATACGAAGCAAAGAAATCCACCAAGACTGGCGAGAATCCTTGCTTACAAAGGACAGCCATGAACATTTCATGGTTGATAGAAGGGAAGAACTGCGCAATGTCAAAAGCCAGCGCGCTAGTCTGGAGACCCTTAACCCACCCTGCTTGCACGAGATGAGTTAGGATTAATCCAGCATCCTCGGTCGACCTCTGGCAGATGCCACCAAGCTGGTTTGGGTGAAAGATATCATGTTTGACAGCGTCAAACTGTATCCTGTTAGCAATCATCTTTTTGATTAGTTTACTGAAAGTGATGAGGAGTACTATAGGCCTAAAAGCCTTTGGGACTGCGTAGGAGGGCTTGTACGACTTTGGTATGATAACTGATAGCGACTCCTTGAAAATACGTGGCCAATGCCCAACCCTAAGGCAAGCATTAGCCAACACGATGAGGAGCGCAAGGACATGTTTGTCCTTGAGCAGCTCCTTTAGGTGGACCCATGTGACGTGGTCCGGTCCAGGTGCAGAGGAGTTGGAGCACCCCTTAAGGGCACTCAACAACTCATGCTCCAAAAAGTCAGCCCATTCACGGACCGGCTCATCAGGAAGCTCATCTAAAACTGAGGCATCATACTCACGACCAGAGGCTGAGTTGTACGTGCTGTGGAGGGCGTCCCAGAGGTCATCCATATCATGGCAAGGCTGGTCGCCATTGCGAATAGCCTCACAGGGGGGTAGCTTGCGCTGTTTGACCCATTCCATCAGGTCCCACGGGCGCTTGTGAGAAGTAGTGATTTCTGCGATGTGCTCATCAAAGAAGTCACTCTTGGCGTCCTTACACACCTTCTTAAACTTGTTGTAATCAGCCAGCGAATGGCTCAGCTGATACACTCTGAATGTATTCGAGCACTCGTCTGTCCACCAGGACTTGGAGCGCTTGGTAGGTTTGGACTTGGTCGATATCATCATCCTCACATGCTGCCTCCTCCTCCATCCTCTTATCCACAAGAATATTTCAAACCCATCTACCATCAATCCTGTGAGAGGTACTATGACTATGAGCGTCACGCTTATTACGAGCCAGCCTGCTCTCCTCGTCCTGCAGTGCCTCCATATTCACTGCCCAGCGCTCCTCCTGCCCCTTTACTGGATATCCCAAGTCATGTTCCTTCATGTACATGGCATGTGAATCCTGGCCAGGAGTTCGAGTACAGCACTGCTTCTGAGGTCTGCACCTGTATTGCCCCCATGATGGAGGACACTGTCGCTTCTGCCTCCATTCATGCAAGACTTTCACATCTCAAGGACATGGTCTGTGACCTCCAGTTTGACATCAGAATTGTCATTCAGGAGTTGCCATTTGCTGGTAGAGCAAACACTCCTGCCTGGCTTCCACTCTCTCCACCTCCGCTACAACAACAACAGCCTGGGGTTCAGTACTTTGTGGTTCTCCACAGAGTGCTATAGGACTCCACTGGACTCCAGTGGAGTTGGCATATTATCCAGTAGAATTATACTGGAGTTCAGTGGACTCCAGGAGACTCCAGTAAGAAGATATAGTGGAGTCCAGTGGAGTCCAGTAAGAAAGTATACTGGACTCTACTAGAGTGTGATACTGGACTCTTACTGGACTCCACTGGACTCCAGTATATGTATCAAAATAGACTACTACTCAGTACCTATTATACATCAGAATAGATAATAGTCTGTTGAGCAATTGCCCAAGTCCAGCATATAGAGTATGTAACAAGATGCTTAATAATCATTCTGTTTAGGAAAAAGCATCAGGATTTGTAGAGCACCTTTGGTTGACCCTGAATCAAGTTATTTGATGTCATCAGCTGCTGTGCTTGGCAAGAAAAATGCAAAATATCAAAAAAAAATAGATTACCTTTGCAAATTTTAGCATTGTTTGGCTTATATCTTGTTATTAATAGAGCCAAATACTATTACTCAAGTGGATTCAGAAGCATCTGAGCCTAGGGCTTTTATTGCAATTATTTTCTCTCAAAAAAATAATATTTCTCACAGTCATATGACCTGCATATTTCAATTCCCAGTCCCTGTATAGATCAAGCAATATTGTCTTCAAAATCCAATTTGTCACATATGACTCTCATATTGATGGCATCAACAAACTTGATGGCTTTATTACTTTTTATTAATGCCAAGTCTGGGCCTAGCAATCATATATTTATTAATTGTTTCTATTTGAGGCCATAACAGCAAAGTTTCAGAAGCTGACCCTGAAGGAGAAGGCAAATAAAAAGTCACATGACCTGCCATCAATCTTGGCATCAGTCACATTTTTCTTCTATGACTATGACATCTTTCTGCATTGTTCACTGGACTCCACTGAAGTCCTATAGAAGTCCAGTGGAAAATAGACACTCCACTCCAGTAGACTCCAGTAAACTCCACTGGTTCCTGCTAATAGATTTCTACCAGACTCCACTGGAGTCCACTGGAGTCCTGTAGAGATACGTGGAGGAGTGTAAAGACCTTGTTGAATGAATCAGCAATGCATTTCTTAAAGGGGTCAGCAAAGCACAAATGCTATTTTTATCACATCACAGCTAGAGGAACTGTGCATGCACCAGCAGAGCAGAGATTGCACTTATACTTATGCCTGCATATCTAAGCTGGTGAGTGGGTGGTGGCTACATCCTCTTAAATTGTAAAGTGGTTCAGGGCCTTGATGACCTTCATGAATGGATGGGCTATCAATCAATTTGCAAGGGCTATGAGATTACACAATACAGTCAAGGATGCATTGTACACTCATAATACAGAATACATTTTGCTCATTCTCCCCCATCAGTGCCTATATATAAGACGCAGGCATGATGTTGACCCCACATGCCAGCTTAGGAGCAAAAACCTGGCTACACATAGAATCTTATGAGCACACTTCTGATTGGCACCCAACAAGCACCCACAAGAAGATAAAAGTACTCAGGCAATCTGCAGACAGGCTGCATCAAGAAAAGGTTGAGTGTTAGTATACAAGAATCTATGGAATTTTGCAGTTGTAAGCTACTGATCACCACAGAAAATGCGAACACTCACCAGTATCATCTGAAAGTCCTTCAAAGGAGAAAGTAACTGAATGTGGCAGCAACACTTGGAAACAGCAAGATGCATGAGAGCAAGAAGGAAGGGTGTCCAAGTGCCATTGTACAACATCCATGTGCCATCGACAAGGGGAGTCTGCAGTTCTCCTCCTTGAAGACCTCCCTGAGAATTTCCTGTAGAAGATCAGATGTATTTGTGAATGGGATGCAATTGAAAGGCAGTACTTGTCTAGCCTACGTGATGACAATGTCCTTGATGAGGTTGAATGTCCTCTCCTTCCACTTCTCTCTCTTCTCTCAGTGCAGCATTGGTACATTGGTTCTTTATTAATCCAGAGGTTAAAGGCACAAATGCCTCCCAGATATCTTTGGCCTCTGTTATTTTTAAAGATTTGTGCCATATAATAGGGGCTCTTGCAAGTCTCAGATATGCTGGCAACACCTCTAATGAATATCAGTGAATGAAAAAGAACTCAATACCACATACTCACTGTGTCAGCAACACAAGCATGCCACAAGAACCCTCTCCCAGACCCACATTGATTCCCCAAGTGACCAAATCCATTGCCAGTGCCCTCAACACAGCCTCCCTTGCCTCTCTAGACCTCCACTTCTTTCTTGCTAACTCCTGTTTCTTGATGATGTCATGACCTGTCTCCAGCTCCTGGCACAATTATCTGGCTCCTGAGGCTGTATCCAGCTTCTGAGGCTTGTGGTAATGAGCCATGCTCTTCCAGGATGCTTCTGAGGCATCTGAGAACAAGCTATGTGCTTCCAAGGCACTTCCAAGGTGTGCCATATTTCTGGCTCACTCCATTGTGCCTCCTAGCCATTGTTCCATTGTCCACCATTGTTCTCCTTGTTCTGGCTAAGTTATCTATTATATAATCATGGTCCATCATCCTATGTAGCATAAATACCCATGTACAGTAGTAGAGTCCTTAGTTGGAATATTAAACTTGACATATCCCCTTTGCTCTAGTTCACTGCCAGAATCTGGCTCTCTTCTGTTCATCCAAAATCAGGGACACCCAGATGTTGTGTGGTGGCACAGCTGCCTTTCTGTCAAGCTGAAGCCAAGTCCCCACCCCATTTGGCATGGTCATTACAGATGAATATCTCAGAAGCAAGAATCTTGGATCCCTTTGTGCATATAGCAATACCGAGGTTGGAGGCAAGAGGTGGTCTGAGCAGGGAAGAGATCAGAGCTGCACAAACAAGCATCAATAAAAGGGAGCTAGCATCAAATCTGGTTGAGCTTTCACATACTAACTTGTACCTGCAGCCATGACTCAAACTGATCTCACCACAATGAAGTGAGAGTTGAGCCAGCTGTTGAAGAGATTCTAGAGATCAATGTTGATGTTCTGTGTGAAGCACATACCTCAGCTACGGTGTATCATCTCATACAATATAGCAGGCCTATACATTGTGTCATCTCAACCACACTGCGCGGTCTCCAGCGGACCTGCCTTATATAGTACATATACATTGTATTGTCTCATCCGCCTAAGAATCAACTGGCATGCCTTTATCAGCAGTCCTGACAGTCTCGGGGTATACACAGCATGCTGATAAAATGTCTGGTCAGGCCTCGGCATGCCAAGCATTAATAATGCCAATGTTGGGGATGGCACACCCAGTGCCCGTTGACCAACTTCTGAAAGAATGGTGCATGGGATCAGCACCCAATCACCAATTCCCAGGCATGGCAATGCAGTCCCAACACAGTCTCCAGGTATGCACAGCATGCTGATAAAATGCCCAGTTGGGCCTCAGCATGCCAAGCATTCATAATGCCAATGTCAGAGATGGCACACCTGGTGCCCATTGACTGACTTCTAAAGAATGATAACTTCACAATAAATACATTACAAAAATTTTAACCAATCTCAGACTCAAAGAACTTTGTCACGCTTCACAAATGTCTTTATAAAGACATCTGTTATGCAGAAGTGACTCTGAAACAGGCAGGGAATAGTGTGCAAGGCAGTATTTGATGCGCTTCACCCAATTAGGCAAAATATTGATGCCTGCACATCTGTGCAGAATTCTGGCTTCCCCTTTCATTACTTTGCTTAGTGTTGGCTGAGAAAAATGTTGGGTACATTGATAACTTCCTGTAGACCCTTGTATTGTGTGAAACGGGTGAGAACTCGTTGAGATATGACAAATGTGACTTTGGCTACTATAATGCATGGTGCACCCATGTATCCTTGGGCACATTTAGGGCCATTTGAGTTGGCCAAAAATTATGAAATACATGTATGAGAGTAGTGGAACCATTGATAATGACAGAGGGTGTCTGCGTGTAGTAGATAGGGGGGTATAGGTACACCAGGAGACCCACTGCAGATACCCCATTAAATGCAGCTTGGAAGGTCCAAAAAGTATATATGTGAGCACTGCATATTTATTCATGAATTTAACAGATTTTATCATAATTTTATATGGCCTGAAAGCTGGGTTATTGACTGATTTCCCACAAGCTGAAATATTCTATTTACCTCCAGGATGGGAGATATTGGCACATGTAAGGCCATGATAAATGACGATAAATGCATATAAACAGAATGAGGTACTTGCGAGGGCAGGGGAGCATATCTGTGTAAAGTTATTAAGAGGAGAAGGGGGAGGTAGTCCTCCACATCAGTATCTATGTAAACACTTACCAAATCTGCATATTACATCTATTCAAATGTGCGTTTGAGTCAGGATAATGTATATTAGCATATTTCAGTAGTGACAGATGAGGCTCCAATGCCTGGGTGAAATGGTATTAGAGAAAGACCAGAAAATGAGCAAAAACATGAAAATAATTAAAATGAGTACCTCAGACTTGTTCAAAAATTACCAAACTTTGTATATGAGGGACTATCAGTACTCCAAAGAGACTACAAAAAGCTGGATGTGATTCCAAGCAGTAGGTGGAAAGATATGGAAAAGGGTATCAGAATGACAGTGACAGCATCAACTAATTTTTCAGTATTTTGCATTTTTCTTGCCAAACAGAGCAGCTGATGACATCAAATAACTTGATTCAGGGTCAACCAAAGGTGCTCTACAAATCCTGATGCTTTTTCCTAAACAGAATGATTATTAAGCATCTTGTTACATACTCTATATGCTGGACTTGGGCAATTGCTCAACAGACTATTATCTATTCTGATGTATAATAGGTACTGAGTAGTAGTCCATTTTGATACATATACTGGAGTCTAGTGGAGTCCAGTAAGAGTCCAGTATCACACTCTAGTAGAGTCCAGTATACTTTCTTACTGGACTCCACTGGACTCCACTGAACTCCACTATATCTTCTTACTGGAGTCTCCTGGAGTCCACTGAACTCCAGTATAATTCTACTGGATAATATGCCAACTCCACTGGAGTCCAGTGGAGTTCTATAGCACTCTGTGGGGGACCACAAAGTACTGTCTTCTTGGGAGGCTGAGCAGCTTCAATGACTTCAAGAGATTCAGAGTCAGAGCAAGCATGGACGCTCTGCTCAGGTTCCAAGTCACACATGATGGCGGTGTGGGTGTGCTTCTTTGATGGCTGGGCATGTACAAATGGGGACGATTCCTGAGATAGAGACAATGGTGGCTATAAAGAAGCAGGCACTGAAGTGGATGGAGGTGAGGAGTTCACCTGAGGCCATCCTCGCTTGGCTTGAGCTTGGGCAATAGCTTGTTGGTGAGACACAAGAGGTAGTTCACCATCATTGTCAGCACACAGCTTCACACTTGGATTAACTGTATGTGAGGGTCAGGAGAAAGCTATGGCTGATAGAAAATATAAACAAATACCAATGTTTATATCTTGATCGACACACCTAGCGATTTAGAGAGCTCAATCGATCATGGCATGCTCAGTGCATCGCAGGGCTCAGGCTGTGGGTCTAGGGCCCTTCCAACCCCAAGCCTGAGCCCAAAGCCCCATGCAGGCTGTCCAGTGGGCTCAGGCAGGACCCAGCATAAGCAGGCCAGGCTCAAAGGGCTCAGGGCTTCTGAGCCTAACCCAACCAATCACTATCCATATGTGGAAGGAGATTCTGTTAGAGACTATTAATAGACACATTGGCAACATGGGCCATTGTGTCAAAGCCATTTTGGCTGCACACAGAGGTCATACACAATATTAACATTTTATATATGAATATCTGATCTATCTCTTATAGAAAACTTAGTTGAACTTAGTAGGCAATCAATGAAGTAACACTGACTCTCTTGAGCAGCCTCTATTTGTAGTCATATGTGAAATCTACATGACTGAAGTTACTTTTGGTAGGGCTGAGTAGCATCATCTTATGCTAAAGAAGCTAACAATCTAAGCTATATGCTAAATCATTAGACTGTCAGAAACTCATTTTATTTACTTATACTTGAGTCAAACATTACTTGAGGATACTGAGATGCATTCTTATTCTACTGTTCTTGTGACTGACTTCAAGCAGAGTAAAGAAAACAATAGTTTTTCTTATAGCAAGTAGAATATTTAATATATTTATTTTATTAATAAAAGACTTGTTAATATTTTCTAAAATAGCTATTTTCAAATATAAATTACTAAATAAAGAAATATTCTAAATAAGGAAATACTCTTTATATATAATATTTCTATATGCAGCAGTCTGCTTTAAAAGCATTAATTTATTATATAAAATGTATAGTTACATAGTTTAAAGAAAGACTCCAAACACTCTGTGACATATATATATATAACTACATATAGTTGTTTATAGTATAGTTATATAGTCAGTAATATAGGCATATAGTTGCAGACTATAGTTGCACTAATATAGTTGTAGATCTATAGTTAAACTATCTATAACTATCTATATAGAAGGCAGTCTAACAGGTTTAAATAGTTAATTATATTAGACAGTCCAATAGTCCAGGAGGGTAACTGAAGTGGTCTCAGCCTTTAGCACTGTCTCTTGCCTCAACTTCTGGTGTTTAGAAATGATATTGGAGATTGGCTTCAGACTTCCTACAAGACAAGGAACAGTCTGCTCAAACCACCCTGCTTATACCAGCCATGTCAGCTAGAATTCTATATCAAACACTGGATTTAAGCAGTGACCAAGGATCAATCCAGACAGCCTTTAAGCAGTCCCCCCCTACCTGGGACATTGTGCAAGGGATTCTGTGGCTTCTGGGGCTGCTCCATGTGTGCTGGACATGTCAACATAGCCAAACAATGCAGGAAATAGTGTCCAGACACTGTTTGCCCTCATTCTCAGGGTGTTTGGCACTATTTTGGGTGGGGAAAAAGCGGAAATGGGGTCTCCTCATTATTCTGCACATTCCCCAACCATTTCCCCCACTGACAGGGGGTGGGAATAGGCTGGATTGGGAGGGGGACACTTGGATGACACGGCACAGGTGCTCGTGATGGAAATTCCCCATTTGAAAGGTGGTTGATTTCCGGGTGCTGCTGGCAGTAATGCTGGCATATTTCGCTCATTTCTGGGCTAATTCTCTTGAGTCAAAAAATACTATAAATGGTAGAATATTCATAGCTTTCTGTAGACCCCTCAAACGTGAGATTCTGACCATATTTGGTGGCTGCACAGCAAAATTAATGCTCTGCACCTCGAAAATGCAAAAATGCAGCCTCACTGGGCCTCCTCCCATGCATCCCCTGGCTGGGGCAGATATGCGTTTATCAACAAGCATGTAATGAGGTTCTATTGGCAAAAGAATATCAGCATTACCTGCAAAACTGCACCCATAATTGCCTCAACAGTGAGATTCGCTAAAAATAGCCAAAAAGCACACTGGATTCTCTACCCCTTGCAGGGGGCAGACCCCCAGGAAACCTTAGCGGTTTAGTAGGGGACATATAGGGCTTCCAGAAGACCTATTTTATACAGCTCCACATGCATTATTCATGGCTGCACACTGAAATCACTGATTTTTCACAAAAACACAAAAATGCGCACCATTACCCTCCCCAGAATCCCTATTTCGCACCCAAATACCTGGTCATATATGCTCTCCTGTATTACCCCTACCTAACTGTAGCTGCCCTTCAGTTATATCTCCCTTACAGCCTTTCTTATTCCACCCTTCTCCTCCTTCCCCTCCAAAACCAAAAATGCGCACTGAAAATTCTCCTTCCCTGCACTTCCTGGAACTCTGATACATATTTGAAACTCTTTAGTATATTGTTGAGTACTCACCTGCGGGCCCATGTCTCAAAATATACAAATCCACAATTGCAGGACACATATTCCTGTTTTCCTTGGTTCCCTCCTAGTGTTTCACCTCTCCTGGGCTCAATTCCTGGCTGATCCTGAAGAAAATGTGTTCCCCATACTCAGGAATAATGGCCTTTCAAATATAGATACCCCCAAGAACGCATTTCAGACCACTGAGATAACAGCAAAGTCATACTGATTGGCCATTTCAGAAGGATCAGAGATATAATTATTTAATCAGACACTACAGAAAGCTTGTACAGATGTGGTATTTAATTCCTCAAGAAGTTCCAGGATGATAGAGTGAATGTGGAAAGGAGGAGGCCCCCAAATGCACCAGGGAGAGACCATTGATGAGTGGTGAGCATCACCTTTGACAAGGCTACTTATCTTTCTTAACCAGGTCTTTGGGTACCCTGTCTCATAGATCTTCCATACCTTTGGGGGACCATAGTATTTCAAAACTATCATATATCCCCTATTCAAAACACATTTTCCCATCATTTTAGAGGGAGTAGATGGACCTGAATTCAAGGGGGAGTGTTTGTGTTTCCCAAATTGGCTGGCAGAAGGATAACTTTGTTCATAGAATATTCAATTCTGCATGTAATTTGCTCACACTTTTTTCAGGCTGCTCTCACTGCACATGCTAACATATTCCAGCCTCTAGCAGAAGTATGGATGTGGTACAGATGGTGCCAGAGTGATGCCATTGTCCCCATCAATAAATCTGGAAATTTCTGGAATAGGGAAAGCGCACCTGTTCCAGAGGCATTGGGGCCCTCCTTGGTGAAAGGGAAGGGTGAGAAGTGGGACTGGAGGTTGTATGGACAGTTACAGTGGTCTAATGTATAATGATTTGTCCAAGGCAGAGGACTATTGACCAGAATAATGGTTTGATAGATGTGAGGGAGGAGAGCTTAATTTTGTCTCCCATGTGCTGAATCACCCAGAGAGGTGTAGTGGTGCGCATTTTTGTGTTTTTGTGAAAAATCAGTGATTTCAGTGTGCAGCCATGAATAATGCATGTGGAGCTGTATAAAATAGGTCTTCTGGAAGCCCTATATGTCCCCTACTAAACCGCTAAGGTTTCCTGGGGGTCTGCCCCCTGCAAGGGGTAGAGAATCCAGTGTGCTTTTTGGCTATTTTTAGCGAATCTCACTGTTGAGGCAATTATGGGTGCAGTTTTGCAGGTAATGCTGATATTCTTTTGCCAATAGAACCTCATTACATGCTTGTTGATAAACGCATATCTGCCCCAGCCAGGGGATGCATGGGAGGAGGCCCAGTGAGGCTGCATTTTTGCATTTTCGAGGTGCAGAGCATTAATTTTGCTGTGCAGCCACCAAATATGGTCAGAATCTCACGTTTGAGGGGTCTACAGAAAGCTATGAATATTCTACCATTTATAGTATTTTTTGACTCAAGAGAATTAGCCCAGAAATGAGCGAAATATGCCAGCATTACTGCCAGCAGCACCCGGAAATCAACCACCTTTCAAATGGGGAATTTCCATCACGAGCACCTGTGCCGTGTCATCCAAGTGTCCCCCTCCCAATCCAGCCTATTCCCACCCCCTGTCAGTGGGGGAAATGGTTGGGGAATGTGCAGAATAATGAGGAGACCCCATTTCCGCTTTTTCCCCACCCAAAATAGTGCCAAACACCCTGAGAATGAGGGCAAACAGTGTCTGGACACTATTTCCTGCATTGTTTGGCTATGTTGACATGTCCAGCACACATGGAGCAGCCCCAGAAGCCACAGAATCCCTTGCACAATGTCCCAGATAGGGGGGGACTGCTTAAAGGCTGTCTGGATTGATCCTTGGTCACTGCTTAAATCCAGTATCTCATGTATGTACCTGGCTTCTAGAAGTGCTTATACATCAGGAAAATGACTTTGTCTCTGAGGGAGCCCTAGAGCTTCCTCAGGGTCCTTGGAGGATCCAGCGATCCAGAAATGCCAGAGAGCTTTAAAAGCTACTCTGTATGCTTGTCAGGTGTGAGGGTTTGAGTTTGGGGAGGCTGGTGGACGAAACACCAAAGCATGAGAAATCAATGGAGGATAGACAGCAAACGTCACAATGAAACGCTCGCTGTGAGAAGAGAAGGAGAGGAGCTCGACGGCAAAGTGAAGCATGTCAAGGAGCACACAATAGGGTAGATTTGGGTCAATTTGAGGATACACAACTGTGTTCCGACTGTCTTCGCAATGCATGTGAAATTCAATTCCCAGGAGTAAGCTGCCCGTCTCGAGGTGACACTGGGGTATTTATACCTACACTGCTCCGAAAACTCCCAGTATAAGCACCTCTCTACCTTTCCGTCCTGACCAGGCCATACAACTGCACCACACATTCTGTACTTGGCTGTTTCCATTCCCGTCTCTCGACTGCACCCGCCTGTTGCACCACATGTCCTCACTCAGGACTTTTCTCACACACCTCCTTGGCAATGTCGCTCATGGCACCAAAACCCGACAGCCATGTCAACTATAATTCTATATCAAACCCAGCATTTAGCCAGTGTGATCTCATAAGTCCAGAGTGTGTTTGAGCAGTCAGGGTCTCTGAGGCTGCTGGGGTGAGTTTGCTGGAGATGCCAGGGCCATAGGGATTTGTTTGGGAGTGGGAGGGGGTAAATAAATGACCAAACAACCCTCCTGGGGGTGGGGCAGGGGTTGGGTAGGGCTATGGAGGGCAGGAGGGGTGGGAAAAGCATGGGAAATCCATCTGAAACAGGCAGGGATGGTGGGGGATGCATGATAGGGGCTAGTGGGATGGCAGGGTGAGTTCTGGGTGCTGCAGAGGCCTAAAAATGGGTTGGGCGGGGCCTATTATGCATGCTAATAATTGTCATGGCCCCCACAGGGTGCAGGATGGGGCAGGGGAGCCAAAAATGCAAAAAATCCAGAGTCTTTTGCATTTTTAATACAAAACAATTGAATCACAAATTGAAAACTTGATATTTTGGTGTGAAACTTTGCAGACCTTTGTATCTATAGTGGGGGGTGCTTCATGAATATTTTGAGTATTTATTATGAATTATGGGGTGCGCCACACAGCCAGGAATAGTGTGTGCAGCGCAGTTTGATGCGCTTTGCCAAATTTGGCAATTTTTCGATGGCTGCACATCTGTGCATAATTTCAACTCCCCCTTGCATTATTCCGCTTAGCTTTGGCTGAGCGAAATGTTGGGTACATTGACACTGTGTATCATGCCTCATATGCATTAGATATCTCTTATATCTCTCAAATTCAGATAATAAAGGGCAATAATTTTCAATTAAAGTACTAAGAGCTATATACATGCATATACAATATTGAAACTATATTCTATGATTGACTACATCTGTTATTCTGGCATAGGAGAAAATGTTAGATGTGCTATTAATTAGAAAAAGAGATAACACATACCTGATATATGAGTACAAATAAGGACAAACTTGCAAGTTCAGCACTGCTGGACAGCACTAAGGTCTTGGTGGGACAAGGAGGACAGGCACTAGTGGTGCAAGGCAAGGAGCAGGTGGATTTGTCGCTGCAATTTCAGGAGGGGAAACCCCATTGAGAGGGCTGAATTGGCGGTTAGCTACATGGGTAGTGGAGGTTCAACTGCAGTATGTACCTCATGTTCACACCCCTTGACTAGAGATTGACATGGGTTAGCCAACCCATGTGGGTTGAGTCTGTGGATTAGGTCTGTGGGTTGGCAAGGGTACAGGTACAGGTTGGAAATTTTGTACCCTGATAGAACCTGTATGCTTAGAGTAGGTTTGTGTCTCAGAGCTTGCATGCACACAACTCCCAGTGCTGAGTACCATAGAACTGAGAAGCTAACCACATCCCTTGGTAGAAGCCATCTATAAAAGAACAATAACTTGGAATAAGTAAAAGAAATTAGAAGTACTAATAAGTTACTCACCTAGCCTGACTCTAAGGTAGATGTTCCCAATGAGAATGGTGATGACCTGGCATTTGAATATATCAGTACAGAGCAGAAACAGTTATAAAACTTATCTTATTTCACTCCTAGAAGGTAATCTTGGAGTATAGAGGCTGTTCAATAAGAAGGGAGGAAATGTGACAATGAGGAAAGGAAGAGAGAGAGAGACATGAGAAATGAGCCCAGCTATGAGCCTTATTTCTACACCCCTATACAGCAGACAGGCTGTTCTCCTCAAGTTAAATATCTCAACAACTGCTATAGCTAATCTTCTAAAATTTTGTACACCTTTACTCAAAAGATGAATAAACATTTCCACAGAATTTCAAAATTTTATGGTAAATAATAGGAGAAATCATCTGTGTGCTTTTTGAATGAAAAACCCGTATCTCCATATCTTGGTCAATACTCATCACAGTAACATTTTCACTTTACAGACATCATAAGATATATGTAAACTAATTGCCTATAAATTTTCAGGGAAGTAGCTGTAGCAGTTCCCAAGATATTTAGCTTCCACCTCTGATATGAGTGTATAGCAGAGAAGCTGTTATCCTCAAGCTCAATATTTCAAAAAGCACTGTAGCTGTGCCCCTGGAATCTTGCACATCCTTTCTCATAATATAAAGGAACAGTTCTGTGGAGTTTCAGAATTTTAGGGCCAATATCAAAGGAGAAATAGCCTGTGCACTTTTCAAAAAACCTGCATCTCCATATCTCAGGCAATACTTGTCACAATGACATCTTGCTTTACAGACAGTATCAACAATATGTAATCTAGTTGCCTGTAAATTTTCAAGGCTGTAGCTGTAGCAGTTCCCAAGGTATTTAGCTTCCACCTTTTGTATGAGTGTCTAGTCTGTCTGAGTTTGAAATGACTTAGAGCTTGAAAACAGCATGCTCATTCATTGTGTAGGTTCAATATCACAACAACCACTGAAGCTACTGTGCTGAAATTTTGCAGGCATGTACCTATAGTGTTCTTGTTAATGAATCTTGGCTTACAGAGTCTCACCATTATTATTTGTTGAGATATTCAGATGCAGGCTTTTACAAATGCACAACCATTATATCTCCATTATTCTGCAACCTAAAGCTGCCAAAATTTATGATTGAGTACAATATGTACTTGTGTGCAAAATTTCAGGGAAATCAAGTGAGTGGTTTCTGAGATATTTTATTCTTACTCTTGAAAAAGTGGTCAGTAGTAATGAAAATATATTCCTAAACACATAATAGCTCTATAGTAGTTGGTAATTCATATATCTAGCAGGAGGATGCTGGACCTTTCCAGAGCTTCCTCAGAGCCTCCCTAGAGTGCCCAGGAGAATTCAAGTTTACCACTGATCTCTGATGTGCTCCCAGATCACAGCAAGGCAGCTTTGCTCCTTTGGGAATGTAGGAATGCGCTCAGGTGACATGAGAGCAAAAGTCATTTTCCTGATGTAGTGAGGGATGCAGAACTGCAGAAATATCACTAGATGCTAAAGCAATGAACTATAAATGGACACACCAGTGCCAAGAATGAAATTGACAATCCCAGGGCTTGCATCTGGCATCTAATTTTTCAACCAGATAACTGTATAGTATATCATATATCTATTGTGTACTGACCATTTGAGCCAGGGCCTATATGTATAGGGTTAGATATATGGTAGTACCATATATATACAGTATTGTATATGTTATAGTTGGAGCCTTAGTTGTTGCTATTGCTGTCATTCTAATACTCTTTTGCATATCTTTACACCTACTGATTGGAATCTCATCTGGTCTTTTGCAGTCTCTTCAGAGTGATAATAGATCCTCATATATGAAGTTTTATAATTTTTGAACAAGTCCAAGATACTTATTTTAATTATTTTGTATTTTTTGTGCATTTTCTGGTCTTTCTCAAGTATCATCAGAGCCTCATCTATTGCTACTGAAATATGCTAATATATATTATTCTGACCCAAACACATCTTTGAATGGGTGTGATATGCAGATTTGGTAAATATTTACATAGATACTAATATAGAGATTACCTCCTCCTTCTTCTCTTAATAACTTTGCACAAACACATTCCCTCACTCTCACAAGTACCTCGTTCTGTTTCTATCTATTTATTGACATTTATCATGAGCTTACATGTGCCAATATTTCCCCTTCTGGAGGTCAATAGAATATTTTGAATCCTGGGAAATTGGCCAATAACCCAACTTCAAGGCCATATAAAATTATGATAAAATATGTTAAATGCATGAATAAATATACACTATCCACATAGTCACTTTTTGGACATTCTGGGCTGTGTTTATTGGGGTATTTGGAGTGGATATCCTGGTGTCCCTATACACCCTCTCAGATCTACTACATCTGGACACTCTCTGTTACTATACATGATGCCAGTACTCATAGGAATGTATTTCATTGTTTTTGGCTGAGTTAAATGGCCCTAAACATGCCTGAGAATGCATAAATGCACCATGTATTATAGCAGCCAAAATTACTTTCATTATATTTCAATGAGGTTTCATCTGTTTTACATAATCAGCCATCAGTAAAATTGCCATGCATGAGGGATAATTCTGTAATATAAGCTGCAATACTGAGCATGTGGACATGCAGGAGGGCTTGTTTGAAAGCTCTATATATTCTCTATGGAATTGCTGACATGCTCCAAGGATTGGATGCCTGCAAATAGTAGATAATTGAGTACACTTCTTTGCTATTTTTAGAAAATGTGCTCTATAAGATAATAGCATAGTCAATACTGCTTGCACAACCAATTTTAAATGATCAAATTAAAGGTAATACACTACTCTAAATTATTACATAGGTTGTTTGAGTCAGAGGGGCACATTTGGTGCGCATTTTTGCATTTTTGGTATGTAAACCACTGTTTGCACTATATCTTTACCAAAAATAGGCCTCTTCTGATGTTTCTAGCATCTACAGAAAGCTAAAATTATATATAATATTATCGCGTAATTGTTTTGTCCATTCAGAGGTGTGGTGTAATGAAATAAGCCATGGATGAGGCCAGCAGAGCCCATTTTGATCCCTCTATGTTCACACTGGGTATGAGCACAGCCACAGCCAGAAGGCAGATTCTCTGAGGCAAGGACATCAAGAATTGATGGCTCAGATCAGTAACATCATTCTCTGATATCATGGGCTGTTAAATCAAAAATGGCTGTGGATCTAAAAAAAGCACACTGCCAAGGTAATGTGGCACTCTATATGGGCCAATTCACCTCCTCCCCCATACCAGATTGTTCTGGAAAGGATGCAGAACAGTCCCTGGGTCTCACCAAACCCCTCCTCCAAGCCTTTTCCATCACTGAAACAGTTGTCCCCAGCCCTCCCCAGCAGCAGAGGGTGGTCTCAGGTCCATTGGTGGGGAACTCCCTATCCTGATGCATCCAACATTCTGGGAAGTTGCCCAGTTCTAAAGGTTTCAGCTAGCAGATATTGGTGAATCAGCAAGGTTATCCTCATCATGCCATGAGGAAGAGCCCAAATAGGGGAATTGAGAGACAAGAAAAGTGATGTATAGAATATGAGATAACAAGAATAGAGGTACAAAGTAAAGGGACTCTTGAATATATACTCACTGTGGGAAGCCAGAGCCAGGAAAATACCTGCTTTGGGGAGTCCTGCTCCCAAAAGGCAGGCAATTCCAGGGATTTTCGGTAGCCAGTAAATAAGTCATATCTAAAAATATATGAAATTCCCTGCTTTCGGTCATCCTGCCTCCAAAAGGCAGGCATTTCCAGTGCTTTCCAGCAACCGGAAATTAGCCCGTATCCAAAAATACCTAAAATCTCCTGCTCTCCGAAGCAGGTATGGGTCCAACCGTCTATTTCCCTGCTATGGAGAGCAGGTAAAATCCTGGGTTATGTATGTTTTAGGTGAATCGGCTCGACCTGCCTCGCGAGGCACTTTTTTCTGGCATTTAGCTTTCTCCACAAATTGAAAAGTGGCTAAAATAATTGAACTCATGGCACCATCATCGAGTGCTCACCCTTTGCAGCCACTCCCTCCATCTGCCCTCATCCTCAAAGTTGAAAATCAAAAGGATATGCCGAGAACATGCCTAGATGCACACCAATGCCAAGGATGAAGCCGACGGTCTGATTTTGCCCATCGACAAGGTTCTGATGGGGATCTGCAGTGACATTGAGGATGGCATCCTCAATCCCAACTCGATGAGCATCGATGTCTATACTCAAACAACCAAATCAGCATATGCTGACACCGGCATTCGAACTGAAGGAATCACAGACGTTGTGCTGCTGAAATCAAGAGAAGAACTTACCCTGAGGTGCAGTGGGAGGGGGGTCAAAGGCTGGGTCTGGCTTAAGGGCTATGGAAACGAGTCGGTAAGTATCTCCTCTCATTGAAAAAGCTAGCTCTTAACTTACCTGCCTATGCGCCTCGATGTTCCAGGCAACCTCTCGATCTGAAAACGCCAGGAGTGTTGGCCTGCCTGGCTGTGGCAATACCTACACCTTGCTGGGAAGGGTAGAAAACAAGGAAGGAGGTGTATTGTCAGGGCATGGGGAGTCATTGATGGATGAAGCTCAGATTGGAAGGTGGTCGGATTTCCGTAGTGCAATATTTGGCATCAACTCACCATCATCAGGTGCTTGCCTTTCGCAGTCACTCCCGCCATCTGACCTTGTCTACCTGTTGAAAATTGCAAGTATCACTCAATGATACGCGAAAACACACCTGGATCTCCCTGGCACCATGAACCAAGCCGACACCCCAACTTCAGCAATCGGCAAGCTCCCGACGGCAATCTGCACCAACATCGAGGATCGCGTTTGCAAACCCATCTTAACAAACGATGGCGCGGTCGAGTGAGCGCCTCAGGTCGCTTTCAACAACGGTAGATCCATGGGCACAGCCGTCGCTGTGATTTTGCCTGTCAACAACACCCAGATGACGAGCAACGACATCCCCAATGCTGTTGGCAATCTCAACTCAATGAACGAAGACGCTGCCTCTTGAGCGACTGAAAATGCATTCACGTATGCTAACCCCATAGGTGCAGTTGTCGCTTCTATTCTGCCTGTCAACAGCGTCCAGATGGCAAGCACCAGCACCGAGGATGCTGTTTCCAACCCCAGGATTCACGGTGCCGCTCAACCAACCGAATCGACACATGCTGACGTCGGTGTTCAAACAGAAGGGTTTTGGGAGCCCGTTGTAGTTCATATTCGAGGTGGGAGTGGGGAGCTTCGCATTGTGGCTTTTGAGGGTGAGTGTCATGTTTGTCTTTCCTGGGATCACTCACCATAGCCGTTCCCATTATCGATACAGGAGCCCAGCAAGCATTGATTATGGGCTTAAAGCTCAAAATCGCAGTCGACACCCAAAAAAACAAGGTATTCCTCTTTCCTAGTGAGTTCTATTCTGTCTCCATCTCTCCTTCATCTCATCATTGCAGATGTGAGGAATGTTGAGCTTGTAGATGTGGATATTAGGGTCTATTCTCTTTCCCCAACAGACAGTGGGTTTCCCTTATACACCTAGCATTTTCTTGGTCTGACAGGTCATCCTCCTTGCTTAAATGCCTTGCTATTCTTGAACATTGAACATCATCATCTGTTGGAACAACAATATGAATGTATGTAATTGTGTGCAGACGATGCTTACAAGTGAACGAGCGAAGCATGTGCCTGTAGACTGTGCCCATAGAGCTGTTGTATATAGCACCTTGTAATTTCTGCTACTCTTGGCAATTTGATGCAAATCTTGGAGAAATTGTGATTATTTCTTTAACTGTCTCATCAATGGTAGTCGGTGAATGATTGACAAGCGGCAACGACAAAATTCATGATCTCTTACACGTTACTGACATCAGTGGCCACATCGCGAATGGCCAACCTGTCAAGGTTAATAATAGTCTAAAGTTATTCAAAGAGCTCAACATACCTGTTTCGACATCAGCAGCTATTTTTACTCTTGCTCCTTGAGGTAGTTTGATTTACGGATATAGCAATATTAACTGCTTCTGGCCCTCGAGGCAGACAGAACCAGGAAATGCATCAAAACAGCGTCATATTGATCTGAAAACGCCTACCCTTAAGTTGGAGCTTCTATACCACGCTGCGAGGGAAGAGGGCCTTTTTTCGCTCCCCACAATGGCCAGGATGATGGGGTGGGGACTTGGCTTCAGCTGGACGGAAGGGGCAGCTGTGCCACCATGCAATGTCTGGGTGTCCCCGATTTCGGATGAACAGGGAGGAGCCGGATTCTGGCAGTGAACTAGAGCAAAGGGGGTATGTCGAGTTTGATATTCCGACTGAGGAATCTACTACTGTACATTGGTATTTATGCTATGTAGAATAATGGACCATGATTATGTAATAGATAACTTAGCCGGGACAAGAAGAACAATGAAGGACAATGGGACAATGGCTGGGAGACACAATGGAGTGAGCTGGAAACATGGCTTGCCTCAGAAGTGCCTCAGAAGCGCACGGCTCGTTCCCAGATGTCTCGGAAGTGTCCTGGAAGACCACGGCTCATTACCACAAGCCTCGGAAGCTGGATACAGCCTTGAGAGCCGGATAATTGTGCCGGGAGCCGGGGACGGGTCGTGACAAATGGCCAGGATCAGAAAAAAGCCTATCAAGAAATACTGTTGGTGCACGCCGACTTGTAACACTTATTTGAGTCAAAGTCAAAGGCAGAGGCATGACAAATCGACACAGACTCGTGATACCAAAAAGATTCTATCGAGAACCTATGCAATGTAACACTGCCCAACAAGGCTCACTGGCATGCACCACAAAACTTCAGCAAGATACCCATCAGAAAACAGATATCACCTAAATACAATGCGACAGGCCCTGATACAGGAGAGTTCACTCACCCAGAAGTATCCAATGACAGCAAGGAATATACAGAGGATGCAGGACTGTTTGTCCACAACGATGACCACAAAGAGGACTGCATCTCAGACGTAGGGCTTCTAAACGAACAGGAGAGTTACTGGGACAAAGAAGAAAATGAAGGAATCCGAGAGGCAGCTGTTTTTTTTTTTTTTTTTAAAAATCAACAACTTATATAGCGGTGCTCGATGGCAGCCTGCTCACTATCTACAAACAAATACGCTACGCAGCCTGGGTACTAGGTAAACTACTAAAAGATGTTCGCCCCCCCAACCACGAGCCTTGTGGCTCAAACACTGAAACTCCCACAAAGCCAACCCACCTCGCGAAAACGGTGACACAGGATAAGGGGAGGAGACCATCGAGGCCCCGCTAAACCCCAGAGCCGTTGGACGCTGTTCGGAGGCCACACAGCGCAAATGAAATAAGAGAGCACCACCCGGGAGGTGGCAAGGTGTCTTGAGGCTGACAAGCCAGAGATGCGCCTGCCCGAAACCAGACGCAGAGAGTTAGCGGTGTCGCAACCCACTACAATAGCGGCCGCAAGTGCAAAAGAGTGAAATGGGTGCAGGTTTTTGAACCCTAGAGTTCGGTGGTGTCAATTCACCATAAATCCCCCAAAAGGAGGAATAACCCCACCCGCAACAATTATCCGACACCCTCCTCCTGGTTGAAGCCAAACGCTGTGGGGTTGTACTTCATAAATGATGCAATATCCCCCAAAAATTGGGGGTAGTGCACGGAGTAGCGATCGCGACAGCGAAAGAGGACGTGCTGGTGAGACTGCAAAGCAGCCCCGCAAGTGCAGCCATGAGGCTCATTGATCTTGAAGCGACGGTAGTACACTCCAATGGGCATGTGGCCAGTTATACACTGGCAAACACGACTCAGTGATACTAATGGTGTCCGAAAGTT
>CACVBS010000100.1:96515-107579 GCA_902728275.1 Cyclocybe aegerita
TGGGTGATTCACTTTGGGCTTCTTGCCTTTCAGGATCATATCCTACTAGCTCACATTAATTTCTTCTCCTAATATGCAGTATAATCCACTCATTTGGTACATGGGAGACAAAATCAATCACTCCTTCCCCCCTCACATCTGTTAGTACATTAATCTGGCCAGTATCCACCTGCTTTGGACAAATAATTATATATGTGACTACTGTAGTTGTCCAGACAACCTCCCATGATACTTCCTACTCTTTTATTTCAGCAAGGAGGTCCCCAATGCCTCTGCAACAGGTACGCTTTCCTTATTCCGGAAATTTCCGGATTTATTGATGGGGACAATGGCATCGCTCTGGCACACTCTGTACCTCATCCATCCTTTTGTTGGAGCTCAGAATATGTTACCATAATGTTCCAGAGTGTCCTGAAAAAGTCCGAACAAATCATATGCAGAATTGAATATTCTATGAACAATGTTGTCCTTCTGCCAGCCAATTTGGCAAACACAGACACTCCCCCTTGAATTCAGGTCTGTCTACTCCCTCTAAAATCATGGAAAAATGTGTTTTGAATAGGGAATATAATGATAGTCTTGAAATACTATGGTCCCCCAAAGGTATGGAAGATCTATGAGAGAGGGTAACCAAAGACATGGTTAGGAAACATAATTAGCTATAGCAAACCTGATGATCACTCATCAATGGTCTTTCCCTGGCGCATTTTTGAGCCTCCTGCTTTCCACATTGACTCTATCATCCTGAAACTTTTGGGGAATGACATGGCACATCTGTACGAGCTTTCTGTAGTGTCTGATTAAATAATTATGTCTCTGATCCTTCTGAAATGGTCAATCAGTGTGAGTTTGCTGTTATCTCAGTGGTCTGAAATGTGTTCTTGGGGGTATCTATATTTGAAAGGCCATTCTTCCTGAGTATGGGGAACACATTTTCTTCAGGATCGGCCAGGACTTGAGCCCAGGAGAGGTGAAACACTAGGAGGGAACCAAGGAAAACAGGAATATGTGTCCTGCAATTGTGGATTTGTATATTTTGAGACATGGGCCTACAGGTGAGTACTCAACAATATACTAAAGAGTTTCAAATATGTATCAGAGTTCCAGGAAGTACAGGGAGGGAGAATTTTCAGTGCGCATTTTCGATTTTGGAGGGGGAGGAGAAGGGTGGAATAGAAAAGGCTGTAAGGTAGATATAACCAAAGAAAAGTGACAGTTCAATGGGTTTAATGCAGGGGAGCATATATGACCAGTTATCTGGGTGCGAAAGGGGGATTTTGAGGAGGGTAATGGTGCGCATTTTGGTGTTTTTGTGAAAAATCAGTAATTTCAGTGTACAGCCATGAATACTGCACGCGAGGCCATGTAAAATATGTCTTCTGAAAGCCCTATATGTCCCCTACCAAACTGCCAAGGTGTCCCGAGGGTCTGCTCCCTGCAAGGGGTAGAGAATCCAGTGCGCTTTTATGCTATTTTTTTAGCGAATTTCACTGTTTAGGCAATTATGCACGCAGTTTTGCAGGTAATGCTGATATTCTTTGGCCAATAGGACTCGATAACATGCTTGTTCATGAACAAACACCTGTCCCAGCCAGGGGATGCATGGGAGGGGGCCCAGTGAGGCCGCATTTTCACATTTTCGAGGTGCAGGGCATTAATTGGGCTGTGCAGCCACCAAGTATGGTCAGAATCTCACGTTTGAGGGGTCTACGGAAAGCTACAATTATCCTACGATTTATGGTATTTTTTTATTCAAGAGAATCGGCCCAGAAATGAGCAAAATACGCCAGGATTACTGCCAGCAGCACCTGGAAATGAACCACCTTCCAAATGGGGAATTTCCATCATGCGCACCTGTGCCATGTCATCCATGTGTCCCCCTCCCAATCCAGCCTATTTCCGGCCCCTGTCAGTGGGGGAAATGGTCAGGGAATGTGCAGAATAATGAGGAGACCCCATATCCGCTTTTTCCCTGCCCAAAATGGTGCCAAATGCCCCGAGAACAAGGGCAAACAGTGTCCAGGCACTGTTTCCTGCATTGTTTGGCTATGTTGACATGTCCTGCACACATGGAGCAGCCCCGGGAGCCACAGAAACCCTTCCACATTGTCTCAGGCTAGGGGGGACTTAGTGTTGCCACGGTCCCGTCCAAAGACCGCGGACTGTTGGAACCAAACTGCAAATGGAACCGATGAGACCGAACCGTAAGGACCATGAGACCGAAATGTGGGTTTGGTCCAGGATCAAAAGGGTTTTACCAAAAGAGGAAGCACGTCATTTTTAAAAATTTCCTGGAGATGTTGTCATGTCTGAGGGGATTCTAGGACAGATAGAATGAAATTAAGCTGTGTAGATGCACCCAATAACTATATGGCTGCATCTGGGACCTGTGGACTGCATAGAGCTAATGGGATATATTTTTGTCACATTTCACTGTCACAAAGTCACGCAAAAGTTCCTTTAGACAGAGCAGCATATAAATTGACCAAAAGTTGCTCCAGAAGCTTATTAATGACCTTAAAAAGTAATTATTGATCCTTTTTTCCATCTCAGATTGACAAAAGTGTGAAGAGGGCATTTTAATATTCCATATATGGAGCAAACCGATTAACGGACGGTCCCAAAGGGTCCGATTCGGTCTGGAAACCAATGACATCATGAAACCGCACAGGGACCAGACTGGACCGGACCAAATCGGACCGTGGCAACACTAGGGGGACTGCATTATGGCAGTCAGGACTGATCCTGTCGCACTGTGTAGACACAGTATTTGATATAGAATTCTAGCTTATAGAAGTGACAATGTGTCTACAATGTTGCCAACCGCAACTCATTATGGCACCATGATGGGCAGCATGGTACGTGTTGAATTTAACTGTCTGTTCTTTTGTGCTTAGTTTCTGCATAGGATTCATTTGCTGGAAGATTGTTTTCCATGCATTTGTGGATGGCTACTTGCAGCTTGTAACCAGCATTTGTGCAAGCAACAACAACCAGGCACAAACTGTCCTTGACCTATTTCTTGCTGCCATACATGAGCATGGAATACCTAGTCGCGTTCATGGGGACACAGGGACTGAGAATGTACTTGTATGGGCATACATGGAAAATCTCCATGGACCTGGGTGGGGATCCTACATCATTGGGAGGTATGCATTGTTTCTTTGTCTATACCGGCTTTCATTGAAAATGTGCTGGAGTGTGCACAATGTGCAAATAGAACAACTTTGGCGCAACCTTACAGCAGGCTTTGGAGCAAAGTGGAAACTCTTTTTCCAGCAGCTTGAAGTGCATGACCATCTCGATCCCGACCTTGACTTGCACATCTGGCTCCTCCACTTCCTTTTCCTTGACACCATCGACCAGGACACCATTGACTGGGCAAATGCTTAGAATGACCATGCTCTAGCACAACGTGATAATCAACAGGCAAGTCCCTGTCATATGTTCTTTTTTGGTAGCCTTCAAAATGGTGTGCATGGTGCTATCGTTGAGGATGATGTTGAGGACCCCGATGCATATGGTATTGACTGGGATGACTATGAGGATCCGAATATTCAAGCCCATCATGACACCCATAATCCTGTTGTTGAGGGAGACTAGGTACAGCTCCTGTGCATGCCGTCGTGGTGGGCTTTCCTTTTCTTTCTTTCCCTCAATGCCTTGGCACCACCATACCTTACACCATCTCCTACCTTATCTACATCCACCTGCAGTTGACTGCTATTTGATTTTACTATTCTTATTTATACCTGACCTGACAGCCCCGCCACCTCAGTCATTCACATCGTGCAACGTCTGAGGCGAGCTCTATATCCTACTTGGTCCATCCCTACGCATATACTAACTACCTTACCCTAGCTCATCACTCTCGCTCTTCAGGTTATGGGCCCTGGGCTGTGACTCACCGAACTCAGACACTATGTAACATTTACAGCATCGACTCACACACATGCGCAGCCAACATGTCTACAGCTACAACTACATCGTTGAGCTACGCAGCCCCTCCAACTTTCCCTGAGGCGGAAAAGTTCGATGGAGCGAACTGGCTCCAATGGAGCAAGGCTATTCTTGTCACCACGAGGCTCCGAGGAGCTTGCAAATACCTCGAAGGCACCATACCAAACCTGGCCGCACACCCACTAGCAGCCCCAATACCACCTTCCCCTTTGACAACCACCCCCGTCGTCACTACCACTACTGCCCCACCACCCACTGCAGCTCCGACACCCTGGACCTACACCTCACCCACAGCCGAGGAATGGAACATACACAATGCCTGGGCAATGGGCCTACTCACTTGGAACGTCAAAAACGCGGTTGGGCTGGGAGTAAAGACTGATGGGACGGC
The DNA here is from genome assembly GCA_902728275.1 of Cyclocybe aegerita. Taxonomy (NCBI): domain Eukaryota; kingdom Fungi; phylum Basidiomycota; class Agaricomycetes; order Agaricales; family Hemipholiotaceae; genus Cyclocybe; species Cyclocybe aegerita. Next base: position 100,867 of record CACVBS010000100.1, read on the forward strand.
GGCGCAGGCCTGGACCTCTCTCAAGTTGCAGTACAAGACAACCTCAGACCTCGCAGCTGTCCTTGCAGACACGGAACTCCGCCTAATCAAGTTTCATGACAGTGACAATCTCCCAACCCACATCGCCAACCTTTGATCCAAGTGGGCCTACGCCAACTCAGTTGGCATGGAGATCCTCAACAGGGACTTCCATATAATCCTGCTCCAATCCCTGCCACCGACGCCCATCTGGGAGGCGTTCATATTGACACTATACAAGCTCAAGACAGCTGCCGAAGTTATCACCCGGATAACCCTTCACTGGCAGCGTGTCTCACAGAATAGCACAGTCGCCACCCTGAGTGCGCCCACCACAGCGCTCCAGGCTGATGCTAAGCAGAAGAAGCCAGATAAACACTGCACTAACTGCCACAGGAGAGGCCACACCAACGATGTCTGCTACTGGCCTGGGGGGGGAAAGGCAGGCCAATTCCCACCTGGCTTCAGTCAGCGTGGGGGTGCAAGTGGGCCTGCCAGCACCTCTATGCCTTCAGCAGGCACTCCTACAGCAACTGCAAGCACTGCTGTCATCAAGACAGCCTACGCACTAATGGCTATGACCGGGGGATGGGATGAGGGTGGAGGTACCAGAGAGCACGTTGTCTCCTTCATACCGACAGAGGACGAACCTACAGCACTGGTGGCAATGTCCTCAGGAGGGGGCAAATTACTCACATATGTTGATTCTGGTGCAAGCGACCATTGCTTCACAAATAAGATTGATTTCTCCACTTATGAACCATTCCATGAGTTGTGCGAAGGCCAGGCTGCATGCCGAGGGGCAAAGTTCAAAATCCTTGGAAAGGGAACAGTTGAGAAAACTTTTACCTCAGAAGGGTGCAAGACCACAATCACCTTCCATAATGCCCTCCACACACCTGAATTTGCTGCAAACCTCGTCTCTGTGAGCAAATTCGACACTGCCCACTTCAAGGTTGTCTTTGGCGAAGGACATGCCCAATTCATTGACCCCAATGGCAAGGCCTTCATAACAGCTAGCTGTACAAGTGGGATGTACCTTCTCACCCGAGAAATGGACACGAATGCGCTATCTGCGAGGTCTCATGAGAAGCCCACTGGCATTGACACCTGGCATCAACGGTTCTCCCATGCAGGTGTGCCGCTGATAGAAGACATGGCACGGAAGGACCTGGTTGATGGACTGCACATCATGGATGGAGACAGAGCACCTGGGATGTGCGAGGACTGCATATATGGAAAGCAGACCTCAAGGCCCTATGATGAGGACTACATGCCAGAGACAGAGCTCCTTGCCCTAGTCCATGTTGACCTATGGGGACCCACATGAGTACAGTGGTCAACGGGGGGAGCCAGGTACCTCATGGTCTTCACTGATGATGCATCCTCCTTCTGTAAGGCCTACTTCCTCTCTGAGAAATCAGGCGACGCTACCCTCCAGGCTATCAAAGAATACCGGGCAGAGAGCGAACACCAGACAGACAGAAAGCTCAAGAAGCTGCATCTCGACATGGGGAAGGAGTTCCTGAACTGGGCATGTGAGGAGTACTGCAGAGAAGCTGGGATTGTACTCAAATCAACGGCACCATATGCGCATGCCTCAAATGGAGTCTATGAACAAACAAACCACACCGTCATTGAAGGAGTGCGCTGCCTCCTCTGCGACTCCAGACTCCCCCCATCACTCTGGGCCGATGCAGCGGCGATGTCGGTGTACACCAGGAACCTCATACCCTCAAGTCACCACCCTGGAAAGGTGCCTGCAGAGGTCTGGACTGGAAAGCGGCAGGATGTCAGCCACCTACGCCCATTTGGATGCACCGCATATGCCAAAGTACCAAAGGAGGTGAACCCTTCCAAAATCAGCCCTATCTCCATCAAGTACTCACTTATTGGCTACTATGACCGCGATGCATACAAACTTTTCGACCGCCACACAGGAAAGGTCATCAAAAGCCGAGACATCATTTTCGAGGAGGGGACAGGACATCGCACACTACCAGCAGCACCACCCCCCACAGATTCTGATTACATGTATGACATTGTTGCTCCCACACCCATGGATGACACAGAAGCTGGTGACAGGACCCCAGGAAGGGTGGTCTGAGAGGTGTTGCCCGTGGCACCCCAGACTTGCCCAACCGACATCCTTCATGATGCACCGCCCATGCCTATGCAATCCGCAACGCCAGCAGACCCACGCCCTACTGCCACCAACACACTGCCAGTCCCAGACACGGTGCCACGGAGATTGACGCACACCGCACACCCAACAACTGCGATCCTGGAGTCGCGTGAGTCTGAGGAGCGGCTGACTCAGGCAAAATCCGATGGCTTGGATTGGGCAACAGACAGCTCCAAACCACGGACAATGCTTGCCACTGACTTCCCCTCATTCCACACCAAGTTGGATGACTACATGGCAATGCTCGCCTCGTCCTCAGACCACTGCCTCCTGTGAAGCGCTGTTGAAGCACTCTGAGAACCCAACCTATGGCTCAAGCCAATGCAGATAGAGTGGGGGAACATGGACCATCGAGAGGTGTTCACACTCACCGACCAACCCCCCAGCAAAAATGTTATCATGCCACTCTGGACCTTTGGCTTCAAATATGACGCTGAGGGGGAGATCACCAAGCAAAAGGCTCGACTTGTGGCTAAGGAATACACACAAATACCTGGACTCGACTTTGACCAGACGTATGCCTCAGTCGCTCGCCTCAAGTCAATGAGGATGACAGCTGCTGTTATTGCATGCAAGTGTCTCAGTCCATGGCAGATTGACTATGTTGCCACGTATCTCAACAGTGACAACAAGTTCGAAGTGTATATGGAGCAACCCTGGCTGTTCGTAGTATGGGGGAAGGAGCACATGGTGCTGCGAGTCAACAAAACGGTCTATGGGATGATGCAGGGAGCGTACAACTGGGAGGACAAACTGTCAAGAACCTACAAGGGACTTGGATACTATCAATCCCATGCAGACCCCTGCATTCAGCACCGCCTCATCGATGGCCAGTACACCCTCACATGCACGTACACAGATGACGTCCTCGGAGGTTCGTCATCCATCCAGGAGAAGGAGAAGGCCATTGGAGAGATGGAGGAATGCTACAAGGTGAAGAGGATTGAGGGAACTGGGGGAGCAAAAGTCATACTGGGGATGGCAATGACTCAGGACGACAAAACGGGGGCGATTACACTCTCCCAACGGATCTTCACTGAGTGCATGCTTGAATGCTTTGGAATGTCAGACTGCAACATGAAATCAACACCGCTCCCCTGTGGAATCAAGCTCTTGGAGCTCAACACCCCCCGCACAGAAGACAACACACTCTTTATGAAGGACAAGCCATACCGAGAGGCGTTGGGGTGCATCATGTGGCTACAAGTCTGAACCTGACCTGACCTCTCCTTTGCCATCAACCTCCTCTCCCAATACCAGGCAAACCCTGGCCCAACACACTGGAAGGCACTCCAGCATGTACTCGCATATGTCAAGGGCACGCTTCACTACAAAATCACCTATGACCCAAACTCCCCTGACGGTCTCAATGTCTCTGGACATTCAGACTTGGACAATGCCAGCGATCCTGACACAATGTGCTCTACCAGTCACATGGAGCTCGAAGTGACAGGCAACCACCGCTTCCTCTACAACAGAGGCGGAGTACATGGCACTGAACCGTGCCTGCCAACAAGCAGTGTGGATGTGAGAATGGATGAGTGAGGCAGGCCTGGAACAAACATTACCTGCAAAGATCTACGGCGACAACAAAGGCTCTGTCGACCTGGCGAAAAATGTGAAGGGCATCACAAAAGCGAAGCACATCCACATGAAGCACCACTACATTCGTGAACAGGTCAACGAAGGTGATGTGGAGGTCATCAGGATTCCGACAGAGTCAAATGTCACAGATATCTTGATGAAGCCATTACCATGAGCAGCCCATGAGAGGTTCGTACATGCACTACCGCTCAACAGTGCCACCAGCACATAGATTCATGGGAGCTACCTTGTCTGGGGGAGTGTTGAGGGAGACTAGGTACAGCTCCCATTGTCAGCGTGAGAAAATACTTTCACTAGGGTTTACTGGAACTTGCTTTGTTCAGGATATTCCTATCGTTCAATGAGGGAGGTTCCACTAATCAGTTTCGACTAGAATGGTAATATTTGTAGATGGGCCTTAGACAGAAGTATTGTTCTAAGTTCCAAGATATAAGGATGTAATTGAAGAGTATTTGTATAGTCTTCAATTAGTGTAAGTAAAATGTAATATTTCACTTAAGATAGGCATGTAGAATTAATGCCTGGGGATTCAATACTGGACAATAGGTCTTTGATTACCAGGTCGAAATTGGATTCAAACTTCAATTGGTAAGGAGAAGTTTAGATGTTGGAAGGAAGATGACAGATTTGGTGAAGATCTGTTAGAAGAAGATCTTGAAGTTGGTTGCTGTGGACAATGTTGATGTTGTCTGGGATTTGATACTCGACTAATTATTGTCTGGCGATTTCCACAATGACAATAATATCTACTTTGATGTTGAGATAGTGGAATATTTCAGCAAGGTACAGGATGATGACAGTTATGACAGGTAGCGTGGTAGTAGTTGCATTCGCTTTGGCGGTTAATGGAAGTGCGGATAGTTGATTGACATTGAAGACAGGAAGTAGATGACAGAGTGCAATAAGACAGACTGGTGTCTGTCAAGGAAGTTTCGGTGATGATTCAATACTGATGGTCTGCAATTGGTGCAGACTGGTTTACATTGATACAATTGACTGAAGTCAGAATAAGCTTTAAGTAGCTTAGTTTGCAGAGAGATGTCTCTTGATATTGGATAAACTGGGATTGTTATTCTCTTTCTATGGACAATTCGGTCTACTATTTATACTATTTCTAAATGTGGCTGCATAGGTGTGTGAATGTTTCACATTTAAGCCAAGGACTTGTTTTGTGTTTCACATTTTAAGCCGAGGGCTTGTTTTGCACAGCATTGCACAGCATTTTATGTCTTTCGAGTTTCAGATTGAGCCAAGAAGACTCAGTTTGAGGCTCAATATTGGTAAGCACATAGAGTTTATGTTCTTGGCACTTATGCAACAGTGTTTTGGATGTAAAATTTAGTAAGTGTCTGAGTCAGCCTGTAAGAAAGATGACCCAAGCATTGTGAAAGTATAGCAAGTCTTTGGGAGCATCTTTACAATGATGACTAAGCTGTCGTAGACTTGACTAATCCATATGTGTCAGATCACATCCTTTGAAACATGGTCATGTGTCTTTATCGATATATTTTGTGAATTGATTGCAAGCAGCAAATACATTGTTTTAGTCAAAACAATGTTGAAGCCTGACACCATGCACGCCATTGTGGCGGGCTTTCCTTTTCTTTCTTTCCCTCAATGCCTTGGTGCTGCTGTACCTTACACCATCTTCTACCTTATCTACATCCACCTGCAGTCGACTGCTATTTGATTTTACTATTCTTATTTATACCTGACCTGACAGCCCCACCACCTCAGTCATTTACATCGTGCAATGTCTGAGGTGAGCTCTATATCCTACTTGGTCCATCTCTACACATATACTAACTACCTTACCCTAGCTCATCACTCTCGCTCTTCAGGTAGTTATATTCTCAATTATAGTCATTCACATCATGCAACGTCTGAGCTCATCACTCTTGCTCTTCACCTGTTACTCATGATGCTGATCCCAACCCTTTTTTTACATTGAACAGAATTTTTCTTAATCACATTGAAGTTGAGCAGCCCAACAGTCCACTCTCACCCGATCAATTGGAGAATCTTTGCCATGAGCTCCAGCAGCTCCTGTTTTTCCAGTCTTGTAACATGGACAATTTTTGTTTGCTTTGGATTTCGGCTTTACAGATTTGTAACGATATCTGCAACCCTGCTTGACGCTGATAACATGGACATTTAGCTAGCCCGTAGTTGTGGTTACTTTTGATAGACATGTTCTGGAGGATGATTTCAAGTACCTCCAATATACAAAATGGAACTTGCAGTGCCTACAAAATCAGACTAGGCCAGGTACGGAATTAACAAAAGCTCAAAACACCAGGGGTTTGCCGAGAGGAACAACAAGAGAGCTTTACAGACAGTTAGTAGCACAGCCACTCCCACATTCTCAATCATGTTGGCTTCTCAACTACGTACCTCGATCATCCTTGCTTCGCCTTCAAATCACCCAAACTGCCTGCTCTCTCAATGGCTGGTTTTTGAAGAACTTAGAATGCTGCATCATGGACCAAATTCATGGTAAGTTGAAGCCCATGTTTTTGCTATCCTTGCAAGCAAGAACACAGGCACTGGACTCAAACCTGGGACCGCGCCTGTAATAGCATTCACGCCTGTTGCCTCCATGGCTAATTAAGCCCTTATCTGTTCTGCTGAAACTAATATCCTGTTTCCTTTGCATTAGACCCTTGGTGGGGGTGCCTTCACATGGCACCCCCGCATTTCTTTCACTCTTGGTCATTTATAGGTGGATAGTTGAAGCATTCAGAATGTTGAGCACTGCAAGGGCTGATGAGGGTGAGTCCACAGCTGCAACAATGCACTGTAAATGCTGATCTTAATGTCCAGGCAATCAAACTCATCAGCCATGTTGCCACCTTTTGCCTAATCACATTGTCAGAGGTGAAGAACTCAGAGAGGAAATGGACAA
>CACVBS010000101.1:2186-124126 GCA_902728275.1 Cyclocybe aegerita
CAAAAGTCGGACGTACGCCTGCCCTAGAAAATACAAGGGATCGTGGCAAACCTTGATTAAACAACACTTAGACGCGGGCCGCATCAGACCCTCTTCCTCACGCTATGCATCCCCTGCCTTTATTATCCCCAAGGCAGATCCAACCGCGCTCCCTCGTTGGGTAAACGACTACCGTGACCTCAATGCGAACACCGTCGAAGACAGCCATCCTATTCCGCGCCAGGATGACATCTTGGCAGATTGCTTGAAAGGTGTGTTCTTCGCGCAGATCGACATGACAAACTCGTTCTTCCAGACGCCCATGCACCCGGACCACATACACCTGACTGCAGTAACGACCCCCTTCGGATTGTACAAATGGACAGTGATGCCCATGGGACTTCGTAACGCACCTGCAATCCACCAACGCCGAGTCACCCATGCACTCCGGGAATGCATCGGCAGGATCTGCCACATCTACCTTGACGACATCGTCATATGGTCCCAGACCCTCGAAGAACATGTCCGCAACGTACAGGAAGTCCTGTCAGCCTTACGAGCGGCCAAGCTTTACATCAACAAGAAGAAATCCCATCTATTCTGCACGGAAATTAACTTCTTGGGACACAAAATCTCCGCTGCAGGAATCGAGGCCAACGGCAAGAAGGCCGACAAAATTGCCAACTGGCCGACCCCAAAATCTGCCACAGAGGTCCGAGCATTCCTTGGACTGGTACGTTACCTGTCCGCCTTCCTCCCTAATCTGGCAGAACATACCTTCATCCTGAACAAGATGACCATGAAAGACTGCGACAAAGACTTCCCGCCGTGGACCGAAAAAGAACAGGCCGCCTTCGACGCAATAAAAGTGATTGTTGTGAGTCGCGACTGCCTTACCTCAATTGACTATGCAAAGATGCCAGACAACAAAATCTTCGTGACGACGGACGCCAGTGAAACACGGTCGGGGGCAGTGCTCTCCTTCGGGAAGTCATGGGAGACCGCTCGCCCAGTTGCCTTCAACTCGATGACCTTCAAGGGCGCAGAGCTCAACTACCCTGTCCACGAAAAAGAACTACTGGCCATTATCCGTGCCTTGAAGAAGTGGCGGTCAGATTTATTGGGTGTTCCATTTCTCGTATATTCTGACCACAGAACCTTGGAGAACTTTCAACGACAGAAGGACTTATCCCGCCGTCAAGCGAGGTGGATGGAATTCATGTCCCAATATGACTTCAAGATAATCTATGTACAAGGCAAGGCCAACTCCGTTGCAGACGCGCTGTCAAGGCTACCTACAGAATCGACCAAGAGCAGCACACGAGCGGAACGAGAAGCACTGGGCCCTTGGGACGTGGACCCAGAAGACGAACTGTGTATCGTTATGGAACGACCGCTGACCTCGCCATGCGAAGGACTGTGCGGGACAAGTTTGATATGCGCAACAAAGCTCGCGATCAATGCAGACAAGGACTTACTCGATGCCATCCGTAGCGGATACAAGCTGGACCCGTGGACCGAAAAACTACGCTCCGCGAAGGACGGAATGAACGGGATCGCAGAAAAAGACGGCTTGTGGTTTGTAAGTGGCCATTTGGTCGTTCCGAGAGTGGGTAACATGTGCGAGGTTTTGTTCCAGCTGGCACACGATGCACTAGGCCATTTCGGTTTTGACAAAACATACGGCTCCCTCCGGGGATCTTATTACTGGCCGAACATGTGAAAAGACCTGGAGGAGGCATACATACCTGGTTGTGCCGACTGCCAACACAACAAGAACACGACAAAGAAACCGATTGGCCCTCTGCACCCCCTACCCATCCCGGACGCCCATGGAGATTCGGTGGCCATCGACTTCATTGGACCCCTGCCTGAAGATGACGGTAAAAACTGTATTATCTCCTTTACTGATAGACTAGGGTCGGATGTGAGGCTGGTAGCTGCACGCACGGACACCACTGCCGAAGACTTGGCGACCCTCTTTTTCAACAACTGGTTCTGCGAAAACGGCTTACCCCTGGACATCGTATCAGACCGCGACAAACTTTTCGTATCAAAGTTCTGGAAGGTGCTACATACACTGACTGGCATCAAACTAAGGTTGTCGACGTTGTATCACCCGGAAACGGATGGAGCCAGTGAACGAACGAACAAGACCGTTAACCAAGCCTGTCGCTTCATCGTCGACCGAAACCAGAAAGGCTGGGCAAAAGCCTTACCAAAGATACGATTCGACATCATGAACATGGTAAACACCTCAACCGGGTTCTCGCCATTTCAGCTTCGCTTGGGCAGAAGCCCTAGATTGATACCCTCACTACTGACTAAACAGGAACCTGCAGATGCTTCAGCCAAGGAGAAGAACGCCTGGGATCTAATCCGAAAGCTGGAAACAGACACTTGGGAAGCCCAGGACAACCTCCTGAAGGCTAAGATCTCCCAGTCATTTTTTGCAAACAAAAACCGTCAACTGACCTTCCCTTTTAAGGTCGGAGATAGAGTCGTGCTTTCAACGGTGCACCGCCGGCAGGAATACAAAGCACCAGGGAAGAAACGCGTAGCAAAATTTATGCCTCGTTACGACGGACCATACAGGATTACGGACGTCGACGAGGACCATTCAACCGTGACACTCGACCTCCCAAACTCACCAAATATGTTCCCGGTATTCCATACATCTCAAGTCAAACCTTTTATGGAAAACAATGCCACACTGTTCCCATCTCGGGAGTTCGAAAAGCCTCCACCAATCGTTACCGAGAATGGTGAAGAATATTACATCCGAGACATAATCGACGAACGATGGCGCAGACGCGGTTGGCAATACAAAGTCCGCTGGGAAGGCTATGCACCAGAAGACAAGACGTGGCTACCAAGACAAGAACTGGAAGACACCGAAGTGCTGGACGTTTGGTTAGCGAAGAGGAGGTCGGATGTTTGAATGTAGTACGTTTTCCCCTTCCTCCCGCCGGCCGGTAGCTTTTTTTCCCTACGGGGTTGTTTTGATGCACCCGTGCCTGGTCTTGTTGATAGATTTCTCGCATGGGCAGCGCCACAGCCCTGTTGCTACATTTTGGGTTGAAACTTTTAGTTTTTATTATGGTTGGTGTTTCAGAGGAGGGGAGGGTGTAATCCTGATGGATCACACGTGATGCTGACACGTGCTATTGATGCATATTTACTGATTGACTGTGCCCTATTTATTCACGCGACGGACATTCCTTTTAGATAGAGTACTCTCTGATCTTGTACCTCTCTGTTCTCTACTCGACATATACACGCTGGTCTCATTCTACCGTTTGATGTGAGTGTTTGCTACCTACCCTGTAGGATAGATTTACATCTGGATGAGATCGCAAAACTCATCGCCAGTTGCCACCTTGTGAGTGGCCATTGATCATTCTTCTCTGAGGACTGCATGACAGAGGGCATTAGCTTCGCAAATTGCGTTCAAAATTGAATGAACTGCAACAAGACGTTGTCTACAACAAATTCTGCGTGTCGTATCTTCACCTACTAGTCAACCGGTTCCTCCAGTGCCCACATCTGCCTGCTGGCTTGGCACAGGATCTCGTCAAAGAGTTCAGACTCAACAACACGTACATGGAGATGATGGCAGCCGTGTCACACAGCCCATACTTCACCAAGCTCCTTTGTTCACAGCAACCAAAGGCAGCACCAGGGAAAGAGTTGATGAAGGCCATTGTGCAACACCTCGTGGACCTCGCACCGACATGGGATAGAAAGATGTTGAACACGCCCCTAGACAGGGAGCCTGGGTATTATGAAAGTGCCACCGGAATGTCCATCCAGATGCTGAGCACCCTACTTGCAGCATTTGTCAAAGAACCTGCCAACTCCCCCATGCGGGTAACCCCTCAGGTCAAATGTGCTTTGATTCCGTGGTTGAAGAAATGGGAACAACGCCATTGCCACAAATTTCTGGGTATGGTCTGCAATCGGGTGCAGGGCCAACTGGAGTCTCAGTTGAAGGACGACGAGCAACAAATTCGTCGGATGCTCAAGAATTGAAATGCTTGCGGAAAACCTGGATGCATGAAGACGTCGAACTTGAAAGTATGCAGCAAGTGCGTATTATGATTTATGTTCGGCGGTGGTATTAGCTGATGAAGCAGCACTTACTCTCAGGTGCCAGACTGTACACTATGTGAGTTTACACTTTCCCTATGCGACGAAACAGCTCACAATCAAGAACTTCATGATGGCAACTCTCTAGTGCTCTCCAGAACACCAAAAGAGTCACTGGACTGATTCTCAGGTGCCCCACAAGTTGCTTTGCTTCAAGACTGAATACTGAATAAAGTCCTTGATTGTTTTACATCTGTTTTCTCCAACAGATGCTGGTTGGATTTGGCTTTTTTCTATCTTTGACTTGTGAAATATCTGAGCTCGACTCACTCGAATATAATGTCTTGTTGTTGTTGTACATACAATACTGCGTAGTGCTGATTTCAATTATGTTAAATGACCTTATTCTGATTACACCTGTTTTTTTCTGAACCTTGAGGACAAGGGCCTGACACGTCCCTGCTAATGGCCCCTAATGAGGCGCGCTAGTCACGTCACGTGCCAGATAACGTCACGCGACGCAAACTTTCGCCCCAAGTGGAATGTTAATTTCGTACGTCTGAGATCCTCCTGCCCCGGTCCTGGAGGGAAAGCCGCTTCTTCACCAACTATTCAGGCATCCTGAGCATTATCAAATCATGACAGAAGTGGAGGCGCCTCCGGAACGCTACACTCTTCTAAAATCACTAAGTACCCCCGCGCACATCGCCTCCTTGGCTTTCGGACATGCAGGGCACCTATTTGCGGGCTCTGGTATGCTTTCATTTTCATATGGTCTTCTTTCCCCCTTTCCCCTGATTCTTTCGTGCACAGACGATGGATCCCTCCGCATCTACGATTTATCGTCCTTCAAGGTTCTGAAGGCAGTTCGTGGCCTTGCCTCCGAAGTCTCGTCCATCGTATGTGTAAAGCGGGCAGGTTCAGAAATGCGAGATGCTTGGGTTGCGCATGGTCGACAGGTTGATTTAATCATTCATCGTTCCTTGCACCTCTCAGTTGACCTCTTCTTTTCGCAGATATCTAAATTTCGATTGGAATCTCCAAAGATGATCCAGAATCCTGAAGACGCCCTCGTTACGATTGACGTGGCTGAGACCGATGTCGATGTTTTGAATGAGGTTGGTGCACATTACCTGATCTTGTCATGGACATGCACTGATTTGAATCAGTAAGCTTGCTCTGAATATGAACAAGAGCCATCTAGCGTTCACCCTTGATTCTGGATATGTTGGAGTCATCGACTTGTCGACGAACGCCGTCACGAGAATGGAAACCAAGCACGAGAGCGTAAGCCACACATTTATTGGAAGGACATAGGCTTTCAAAATATTAAGCCATGCTTGGAAAGGTATGCGGCTCTGTGAAGTTCGTCCCAGACAGACCCCGAGAACTAGTCAGTGGCGGATACGACACAGTTCTCCTTCACTTCGACTTTTTTCAAGGCAAAGTCCTATCACGTCGCCAAATGGGTCTGTCTTGTTTATTTTTCTCGGCTCCAAAGTTTCTAAACAAGACCCCAGATCCATACAGCGTTGAAGGAGGAATGGCACTCTCCCCTCCTTTTGTTATGTCTATGGCCATGTCCTGCAGCGGTGTGATTGCAGCGGGTACTGCTGATGGCCGACTCTTCATAGGTTTTGGAGGCGAAAGGAATTTCACGCCTACCAAAGGACTGAAAAAGAAAGCCAAGAAATACGAAGGATTGGACGAGGATGAGACTCTGCTGATTAAAGTTGCGGAAGGTCCCATTGTGGCAATGTGAGGTTGCATGTCATTGGATTGACATAAGTAGATACTGACCATCCTCAGGGCTTTCTCTGAGTCTCGAACGTTGACCGTGTCCACGTTGATGGGCGTTTTGACTCAGTACAATCTCATCTACGAGGAGGATGCAGGCAGCGTGGTGCTGCAACAGGTGTGGCAAAAGGAGAGCCCAGGACTGGAGAAGGTCAATGCTTTGATTGCAGACGAAAAAAGGGTCATCGTAGGTGGTTTTGCAAAAGATGGGCAAGGGGCTATCGAGGTCTGGAAGCAAAATGCGTCAACAGCAAATATCGTTGAGGCACCAAAGACGTCTGAGTAGAGTGCTTCCATTATCATTAGATAGTCAGTATGTAACAGTTATCTATGAGCCTGCTGGTCACGATTCTACATCAGTGATCTCCAAGATCTTTTCCTCCTCGATCTGGCGCTCCAACTTTTCTATTCGCCTTAGATATACCTCCCGCGTTTTCTTCAACTTGTCAAGGTATTCTTCGTCCGACACGGGCACTAAACCGAGCGATCGAAGCAAGGATTGCCCCATAGACACAGGTGGCGCAGGTTCCTGCGATTGAGGACCACTCCTGGGGACGAACGCAGGTCTTTCGACAGCAGATCTGCCTTCTTCTTTCAATTGGGAAATATATCGCAGACGTGCGACAGCCGCTTCATTGTATCCGTATTGGAGCAGTGTACAAAATACTCCCGCACCGAGGGAACCAGAGAAAGCTGCTCGTCGACCGGCTGAAGAGGATGTAGTGAGGACGATAACTGTTTTGGGAACAAAGAACAGACATACAAGTGATCCCTCTTATGAGGCCACCCGTCAGAGCACCACTGAGACCACTGTCTAGCAGTTTACTTCTGCGTATGTCAGACCAAGTCACTGGTGGATAATATGCAAAGGTTCCGTCCGTAGAAACCTCAATTCCAAGTTCTTGCCTTCTCCGAGCAAATTGTTCCCAAGGTGCCGTGTAGACGAGCAAGGGTGTGATAAGAAATTCACGACAGCCTGTTAGAATCAAGCAAACTATGGTCAGCAAATTTGTGAAGGATAGTCCAGGTTGCGCACTCACTGAAGAAAACGGCAGTCGTAAAAGCACTGTTTAATGCGGCGGATCCAACAAGAACGGCTGGCTGTTTATGAGGCCGAAAAATGGTGTAGACTCCAGTGAACAACGCGCTAGTTGTGGCTGAGAGTGTGGTGGGTTAGGCCCGCTCGACATCCTACGAAGTGCATTGAAGACGGACTTGCATATTGTTACAGTCCCCAGGCCAATTGTCTTCAGTGACGAGGCTGTCGAATCCATCTCAATGGACGTATGGTAAGGATGGCGAGACGCGTGCCGGTACCGGAAGATGGTCCAGTGTGTAAGAGGGAAAACCCGTCGCGACCAATTCGGGATACGATCGCTTAGGTCCTTTCCAGTTCCATCATCGAAATCTTGTATTGCTTTCTTCGCCACCTCATGACGTGAAGCTATGCCACCAATGTGTTGCATCTCCCTATCGTTCGCACGTATCCTTGGCTTATTGGTTGTTCCTCAGACGCGACAAGTTCAATATTCATTCGAAAGCTGTCGTCTGCCAGGATGTTGAGTTGAAAGGAGACATAACGATTGGCTCTGGTAGGTCGTCATTTTTTGTCCTCATTCTCGTACGTGTTTAAGTAGGAGTGCAGGAACGATTGTTCACCCCAAAGCCACGATATTTGCCATCGCAGGACCGATTGTCATTGGCATGGGTTGCATCATCGAGGAAGGCGCAATCATCGTCAACAGGTGAAATACCCCACTAATTACTAAACCGAGAACCTTTCTCTGACTATGCCTGCAGACGGAAGGAGGTGATGCGAATTGGGGATGACAATCTATTCGAAATCGGTTGTCGTGAGTCACTTCCCTTCTGTTTTCTCTCCCAGTTCCCAACGTTTCTTGCAGGGATCGAATCTCCGTCGGTAGGGAATTTCAACACGATATCTACGCGTGCTCGGGTGCACCACACAGTTCGGATATCCTCGTACTGCGTCGTCGGTGCGGGGTGTCTCCTCGTTCCCACAGAAGATCAAGTTCTCGAAGATTATACCGTCGTCTACGGTCCGGCCGCAGAACAAAGGACGTGGAGTGGAAGGGGTAAAGTGCAGGAAGCTGATTTGAGACGGAAACACGCCGAGTACTTGAGGGAAATGCTTCCCAAGTTCAACAGGTTACGACGAGGAGATGGCGCTTAGGAGATAGTAAGATTCATTATTTTATCTTGTACATTATATGTGATGCTACTTATAACGTGGTGTCCAGAATTCTATCAACTTCTATGATTTCAATTTTCAAGGAGTGGCGGGAACCTAAGTCACCTGATATTAACAATGCGCCGTTCGCAATAAAAGCACCAACTTACAATATTTCGGCAAGTTCTTCAAATGAGATTGCTGTCCAGAAATCCTCGGTCCACTGGTAAATTCCTTGCGATATTTCGATGCGTATTCCCTGAAGTTGGCAATCCCTCAGCCACTCCAACCAGAGGAGCCGAACACTGTCTGGGAGAACAGGGGAGTAATCCACCCTGTCTTCGACAGGAAGGAAGAGTCGTATACACTTCAAATTCGGGAACATGTGCATGGAGATGAGATGGGCCAAATTGATACGAAGGTGTGTGTACTCCTTTCCGTTTATTTCTTCGATCATGATGCACTCAAGCCAGAGGTGGATCATACTCTTCGTGGGCCATGGAATAGCTTGAGTTGCCAGTTCGTAGTATGTCATTGACAATGTCTTCAGGTTCGACAAGGACTCCAATTTTGAAGCTATACGTTGGACGTTGGAAGTAGCTAGGTATCGTATTCGGCTTCGATCCATGACTGGAAGAAGGGAAGGCTCGAAGGAAAGATCGATGATGCAAGCTTCAAGATTCGGGGCCGTAAGTGCTTTGATGTACGGTTCGCATAAGGCTTCCGAAATGAGGACACGAAGGTTTGGAAACAGGTAGCGTCCGATATCTCTGTCCCGCGTAATACGCCTACAGGGGTAGAGCCAGAGAACCTGCAAAGCGGGACCGAGACCCTGTACGACGGCGCCCAAAACTTCCGCGTCGAACTTCAGCTCCAGTCGCTTCAAACCCTGATGGCCACTCAGGTACCCTATGAGTGTCGGGCACGAATAAATGTATGGGTCTGCGGTCGAGAACACGGTCGAGAAGCAAACAATATTCGGGCAGTTCTTGAAGATTGTGCGCATCGCTTTTGTGTGCTTTTCTGTCCATGCGTGGATACCATCCAGCGCTATTTCAACGCGCAGCGTCCACTTCCCAGGTCCGTTGTCTGGCTTCGCCCTTTTCGTCAGCCGCTTGAGAGCTGCAGCTGTCTCGCAAGCCTGTCTCCCGGTCTTGATGCGGATGTGTCGCAACAGGAACAATTGCATGAGGTCATTCCAATACCTCGACACGCGGCTAAGAGCAAGTTTTGTTTCCACTGCATCCTTGAACCAGTTGCTTAGGCATATGCCGTAGCGATCTCTAGAAAACCCGGCAATGGCAGCATGGTCTTCGGTGGCGTAAACTCCAGGGATCTCTGTGGCAAACTCGACGATCCTCTCCCATATCTCGGTTGGCAGCTGAATTGGCAAGTCGTTCGACCGTCCTTCATCGACTAGCTGAGGAACTTCGCCACGATCGGCCCACATGACAAGAAAGGAACGTGGTGATGCTGATGTGCGTAACAGGGATAGGGCTTTGGGATGCTTTCTATGAGTTGTTTCGGCCTTCTTTGCGGCGCTGACCAGAGTTGTGGGATATCGTCAGCCGCAGGCCACGAACCAAGAGGAAGGCTGGTGCCCAAAAAGTGAAACATCGGACAACTCGTACTACAGACCAGTACATGTCCTCTTGTCCTTTTATACATTCATCCTGGCACATGTGAAACTATTAGATAGCAAGAGCTTGAGCAAATTTGCCTCCGTCCGCCATGCTTATCTCAGTGTTGCTCGGCGCATGCAAAGGGTGACGATGATCATCTGAAGAGTGAGAAATTGCGGATATTGTTTCAAGTTCAATCGCTCATTCGGAGAGTGTTTTGAGCCTTGATACAACTACGGTGAGTACTTATTGGTTTAGGTCTGCGCTAAGGTACCGACGTACTATGTAATCGAAGTAATGAACTTTTTCAAGCTTTTGGCGCCGATCACTGATGTGGTCACGCGCCACTTCCGATTTTGACTGCGAACTACATCATCGGCTAAGGGGTCATAAAGCACGCGCATGCTGTACTTATCAACTTATCAACTTGCCCTCAACCATCTTCACCTCAGTAGTTTCCGCAGCCGCAAACGCTATGGCTGCAACCTCTCTTGCACCGACCTCCTTCGAGGCGCTTCAATCCGAACTAACCCATGATATCAAAGTAAAGGTCGCAGGTACGCCTTTATCTCTGGAAACTTACCAGAGGGGATACTTATCTTCTGCTGTGGCGGACATCTAGGCATCGATGGTGAGGCTATCTGAAAGCCCTCTGGACGTTCTGGTGTTTAATGTGTGCGAAAGTCGATGGTGTGTTGCGCGGAAAGTTCATGGTGCGATAAGACTTCATCGCGTATAGGGCTCACGGTTAACGAGGCCGCCTATAGTCTAAGGAGAAATTCCTCAGCGCCGTGAAGTCTTCGGACGGCTTTGGATTTTGCAGCGTTATCTTGTGAGCACCTCTCAGGAATTAGCAGGACTGCCACGCTCACCTTGAAACTCAGCGGCTGGGATATCCACGACACCGTCTACTCCCGAGAGCTCCTGATCTCCAACAAAGCGAACGGATATCGAGATGTCATTGCTATCATAGACTTATCGACGTTCCGTCGTATTCCATGGGAGCATAATGTTCCATTTTTCCTGGTTTCTTTCTTAGATCCTGACACAAAGGAGCCTTTATCTGTTGATCCTCGAGGGGTGCTAGACGTCACTACCAAGAAGGCCAGGGAAGCAGGATATGAATGCTTCTCGGGTGTAGAATATGAGGCCAGTGACCTTCCTCTTGTTTCAATCCCTTGCTTATCTTTCTCGTTTACATTACAGTACTTCAATTTTAAAGGTAAGTTAGTTTGAAAGCAAGTCTCTTCCAACAGTGATCCAATCAGTCACCAGAAACGGCCCAGTCTGCCTCCGCGAAGGGCTTTACTGATCTTCAACCTTTAACCCCTGGAAGTAAGAATATCTTTCCAACCACACTTAAGCCTCTTCTTACGGACATCGTCGACAGTGCATGGTTATTCTCTTCTTCGAACGCAACTCAACAATGAGTACTTCCATGATCTTTTCAACGAGAGTGTCGCATTCGACGTACCAATAGAAGGGCATCGTAAGTTATTGAGAAAAAAGAGACTTATTTCTTCTGAATTATTTTTTAAGACACCGAGACTGGCCCGGGTGTCCTAGAGACTGCACTTGCGTATACCTCTGCCCTCAGAATGGCGGACAACGCTATCTTGTTTAAGTACACGGCGAAAAGTGTCGGGATTAAGCATCAAGTAATACCCAGCTTCATGGCCAAACCTTGGGGTGGTGTAAGTCTATTTCTCGCCGGAGCTGCTGTCAACTAACATCCTTTTCCGAAGCTTCCTGGTTGTAGCGGGTGTGTCTCGATCTAGAGCGGTCTCGGCGAGGGGATTAACATGTCTTTCAACTAGACATGTTCATATCTCTCTACGAAACAAGGAAGGGCGGAATATATTCGCTGTTTCTGATGCTGAACTGAAGACTGGTCGCGCCAACGCTACCAACGAGGATACAAGGTTCATTAGCCAAGAAGCAGAATGGTTCCTTGCTGGAATTCTTGACGGGATTGCAGACGGTAGGACTCTTGAGCTACCTTGCGGTGCATAAAATTTTGACCATCCGTGCTATAGTCATGCCTACGGTAATTATATCTTATCTCGCTACCGTCGACTTTATTTATCGACAAGTGGTCGTAGTTGGTACCAACGATCAATGGATACAAGCGCCTGGTCGGTGGAGAAGCTTTCTGGGCGCCCAATGCCGTGACATATGGGTATGATTCTCGAGCAGCGTCCATTCGAATTATTTCGCCGCCTTCGTGCCCACCTTACGCCTCTCGTATGGAAGTCCGTATACCTGGCGCGGACATGAACCCATACTTCGCCCTTTCGGCCATCTTTTTGTTGGGATTAAGGGGCATTAGGAAGCAGCTGCCTCTTCCTTGCCCGCCCATAACCCACTTTACACCGGAAGATAGGAAGACAGGGAAGGTGGGCGCTTTGCTTCACTGGGTAACAAAGATTTTTGTGTCATTGACCGCTGTGGGTTCTTTATTGCCAGATCAAGATGCTCCCAACCTCTCTGGAGGGTGCCACCGTCAAGATGATGGCCAGAGAAAGCATTGCTCGTGAGGTATTTGGAGATGACTTTGTCGATCATTATGGTGGCACTAGGGAGCATGAGGTGAAGCTCTGGAACGAGGCTGTTACTAACTGGGAGAGTGAGTCCTCTTCCTGTTCCCTCCCCTTTTCTGGTGATTGATGTAGGCGATTAAATCCTAGTCGAACGATACCTGGAGTTGGCTTAGTGATCCAGTGTCTGATGCTCAAACCACAACATGGGCTGTCATTTGGGGTCTTTATTGGGGCTTTAGCGCTGTCGTCTTTTTCGTCGCTTAGTAGAGGCAACAATCGTTCGCGACATTCTAATCCACGCCGTCCTTTCATCTCTGATTATAACGCCAATTATATTTTATTTTGCAACGTATGGGTCTATCTGTCAGGAAATTTCACGATTCGTGTGATAGCTTCTGTCGTCCTCAGGTCTTCGGACTGAGTCTATAGGCGCCTGTCAGATAGTGGCGATCAGGGCCTTCAAATGGTGCAACGTACACAGCCCTTCAGAAAATGTTATGTCTATGCCGCATCAAAACCGGTCATATCGGAACATGTTGCCCTCAGATCCGAGGACGGAGCTCGAGATAGAGGGGGTGTATGCGGTGCTAGTTTATGAACCGAAGGACGTCCTTCAGATAAATCAAAGACGGGGATAAATTATCGGAATGGAAGTACGAGGATAATGTATCGCAATCTTCTTCGGAACGACATTCTCACCAAGCTAGCTTGAGGTCGGAGCGCTTGAAATACTCGAGACTTCCGTGAAGTCTTGAACCTCGCTGTTTTGAGGTCCCATGATAGGTTCGACGGCCCTTTTCTCCTATGTATGCGATGCTTGACGTGGTTATCGGCCCCTTTCCTCTGAGAGAGTTGTCTCTTCCAAAGGCAGTTCTAGTAGCGGGTTGAGTGATGCTGCTTACGGAAGAGTTCAAGAAAGCCGACAGCGAACAACGGTGAACCAGTCAAATCATTGGAGTAGCAATTGAAACACTCATCGTGATATAAGTTGGTACGGGATATATTATTATAGAAGAGCGATAAGCCACGGCTGACGGGTTGAGCCCTGCGAATGCCAGCCAGTAGCGACTTTAAGAAGTCCGGCCCCTGGGTATATGATCGTGTTGCATCAGATTTCGGAAAAAATTGGCACGCTGTCGTGGATAGAGTACGAGGTCCAAGAAGGTTGTACGAAATCACTTATTAGATTCAAGACTCTGGTACCATTTCAGAAACTGGGGGACGTCCTAAAACAGCATCAACGGGATCAGGATTGGCAAGAAATAGTTCGTAATATTCACGAGACTTACGGCTGCAATCTTCTTGGGCACCGCACTCTCAGCGATAAAGGTCGGGATGAGACCAGCAGGGGTGCTCGAGGTAGCCATGCGCCATTCGACGTTGCCGTTTTCGAGCTCTATGATGCGCTCGACGGCTGTGTAGCGGGCCTTCACAACGCTAATACCTTTCTCCTCCAAGGCATGCAGCTCTTCGTCGCCTGATATATCGATTGGGATCGAGACAATAATCCTAAAAACATTCTTCGATGATTTCTTACAAACTAGCAAGGGAAAAGTGAAATACCTACCCAGTACGAGGTTTGCTCTCGGAGACATGGGTAACTTGGACGACGGTGAACACGCGAGGGGATACAGGAGGCGGAAACATGTAGTATGAGGTCCAGATAGTCGCAGTCGACGATATCTCCTTCACTTTAGTCACTTTCTTGATGTCATGAATGAATCTGGGTAAGTATTTCATTTAGCAACACAAACAGATAACGGGAAGGGTAACAATGTAAGAGTCCTCACTGCATCTCATTTCGGGCCTTGTTCTTTCCTAGCTTGTCCCACAACGCATCGAACCCTATCTCCTCCGGCTTGTGCTCGCTGACGCGACAATGCCACGGAGCTCCATCCTCAGGTCGCTTCGGACGGTGACAAGTCTTCACCGTGTCCTTGAAAAAGGATTTGCCTGCCTTCCAGGTTGTAGTCGATTCGATAAGCTTTATTCCTTCGGCTATGATATCCTCCTCTGGAGGGATTTCTGATAGACCATATCCGGGTCAGCATGACAAACTGTAGGCATGCCATACCCGTGGCAGGAATCTGGTGCTTACCTGAGGGCCGCAGAGAGGTGATGGTCAAAAAGGGTCGGGGTTGGGGTTCAGCTTCAGGTGCAGATGTGGTGGTCATGGTGGTCGGGAGGAAGGCACGGTTGTCCTTCGCTTCCATCGTGCTGCGAAATTCAACCGGGGATATTTATAGCAGCATCGAGCTGTAAACCACCGCTGGGAAGGCGTTGCTCGAAATACGTCTAGGAATCCTTCACCACTCTCCGGTAAGATGCCGGTCTCCTGGATGCATTATGGTATTGTATTAAGGAGACAGAAAGATAAATACATAACTGACTTCTTCCGTATCAACTCGATCCTTGAGCAGACTGCGTCTCGTATTGCATACTGTTGCGGTCCACGAGACCGCAATACCGACTACGCCCGCGGGAAACCTCGTCTCGTGGTAGTACATCGCCGCGCTCAAGAACGACACCGACGTATTTTCGCTCGCCTCTCATGTACTTCTCCTTGTAGAACCGAACGAATCCTGGCACAGTAGCGTATAGAGTGTGGTCGCGTCCCATCTTGACCTGAACATAGAAGAATGAGATTCCATAGTGGGAGAAAGCGACGAGGATCATACGTGTTGGCCAGGATGAAACAGCGTCCCGCGTTGCCTGACAATGATGTTACCGGGAATTACATACTGGTCTAGAGAGGCAAGAGTTACAGCTTTTGTCTGTTGCGATAATAAGAGAACAATACCTGAAAACTTTTTGACGCCTAAGCGCTTTCCGGGTGAACCGCCATGGTTGTGCACCGTGCCGCCTGCGCGTTTTGTTGCATTACGGACAGCGCCTGTTGGGACAGAATCAGCAACCGAGTCAGGAGAACAACTAAAAGACGCACCGAGAAGCGAAAATGGCGACCTTGTAACGTCGAAACAACGAGTCAAGAAAGACATTAGATTCGAGTCAAAAGAATAACGACAAGGGCAGCACGGACCCTCTTCCGCTCGGCTATCACCGAGGGAGGAATAACACAGCCAATTTATAACGAGCTATCTTTCTCCCTCAAACGGCCACTCTCCTTTCCAACCAACACACTCACAACATCAAAATGGTTCTCCTCGTCACCTCCGACAACGAGCAGTTCAACGCCGACAAGGACGTCGTAGAGCGCTCTGTCCTCATTAAGAACATGCTTGAGGGTCCGTTGTTTTCCTGCGCTTGTCGCTGGTGGGCGCGACCGCGACAAGCACGCTCATGCCACGTTTTTTCACGCAGATGTTGGCGAGTCCGACCAGCCCATTCCTCTCCCCAACGTCTCGTCGAGTGTCCTGAAGAAGGTGCGCGTCTTTTTCTCACCATTGATCTCACCAAAATTGATCTTGGCTCAGGTTCTCGAGTACTGCGAGCACCACCGTGGCGAGCCCCTACCCTCCGCCGATGCTGACCAGTCCCAGGACGAGACCCGCAAGCGCACAACGGACATTAGCGAGTGGGATCAGAAGTTCATCACCGTTGATCAGGAAATGCTTTTTGAGATCATCCTTGCCGCCAACTACCTCGATATCAAGTCGTTGCTGTGCGTTTCCCACACGCAGATGCTGCTAAATGAGTGACTTATGTTATCTTCCTCCTTTAGCGATGTTGGCTGCAAGACAGTCGCCAACATGATCAAGGGCAAGACCCCGGAGGAGATCCGCAAGCTCTTCAACATCGTGAATGACTTCACACCCGAGGAGGAGGTAAGGCAATGCGTTGCTTTTAATCGATGGCTCATCTGACGTTTCTTCTTGTGCTTCATCAGGCTCAAATCAAGAAGGAGAACGTAAGCGCCCTATCGTCTCTCATCAGCTGCATCGCCCTAACCGCAGTCTCATTCTCTAGGAATGGGCAGAGGATCGATGAACGGGGATCTGCTTTCTTTCGTCTATCTTTTTTGTCGCGCCGTTCAATTCCTGTACTACTGAGATCGTAATTCGAGCCCTTTATCCAATTCTCATGACAACGAACAACTTTTGTGAGCCTTTGTGTGCATGAGCAACAACAGGGGTGATGGAGCCTTGAGGGAGACAAAGGATTACCTAAGCATTACGAAAAGAGCGGAAAGCTTTGCAGGGCCCTCCTTCCATTTCAGTTTTGATTTGCGCCTTCGACATATAAACGGCTTATCACGTCTGCAGTGCATGAACACTCCCAACGCCCATGCCCATCCCAGACCTCCCCGGCGAACTCATTTCCCGCCACTCAGAACAAGAGCAATGGCTCAAAATGCACGTCGCTCGTATGTGCGGCCTCGACCATGAAAGGCATGTCAACTGCCTCTACCACTCCCACTCCCGGAGGCTCCAGCGGCACTAATCGCACGCATTTTTATCCTTTTTTAGATTTCCGGGAAGTCAGCCTGTCAGTTTTGGTGTCAGGGATCTCGAGAAACTTGAAAACCAAGAGTGAGTCCCGAAATTTGCCTCGTGCCCGTTCACTTGACGCTCACGCGGATGGTGCTGTTCAACCAGCTATTGGGTATGCGAGAAGTCGGATGGCGTTCGTGTGCTGTTCTTGGTGGTTACAGACATGGGAGAGCAATCAATATTTATCGTGCGCTTTCCTTGCATATGCTCTGTCGTCCGTGACTGACGAGCATTCGAAGATTGACCGACATAATACTTATCGTCAACTTTCCGGACTTTTTTTCCCTCATCATGAAAACCCTGTTCACCCTCTCCGAAACACTCTCGTAGATGGAGAGCTTGTGATTGACGTCGACCCTCGAACGAAGCACGTACGTGCCGTATCTTCACCTTGCATATTTTGCCTTTGACACGCCAACGTAGGAACAAATGCGGTTTCTGGCATTCGACTGCCTCGTTATTGATGATCAACCTGTGATGAAAAGATCTCTGGACAAGCGATATGGCGTGCGTCTATTTATCGCTATGTAGGCTTTAACAAAGAGGCTCATGTTTTTTTTTGTCCTCAGAGGCTGAACGAGTGGTTCTACAAACCATACGCAAAGATGATCAGGGATCACCCGCACATGGCGGGATCACAACCCTTTAGGTGCGTCCTCCGAATATCCATTAGGGAAATCAATTTCTGAAGGCCTTTTCGTACAGCATTACCGTCAAGGAGATCAGCCTTTCATACCATGTCGAGAAAGTCTTCAACGTCGACATTCCAGCGTTGCAACATGGAAACGATGGTCTTATCTACACTTGCGTAAGCACACCATATACACCTGGGACGGATACGAATATGTGAGTCGACTTTTTGTCTTACCGTCGGACATTGGTTGAGTCATGACCCAGTTTGAAGTGGAAACCTCCCTCGGAAAACTCCATCGATTTTAAACTCGTCCTCCGATTTCCGCCATCGAGATTCAATCCTCACGAACCGGACTGGCATGCAAAGCCGCTCTTCCTTCTCTATGTTTGGTGCGGGGACTCTAAATACGAGCAATACGACGACTTGTATGTCGACGACAACGAGTGGGAAGAGTGAGTGCAACTTTTACCGAGAAATTCGCTATCTCATTGCGAACGAAGGTCTACCCCTATTGCAACAGTTCGCTGACTTCTTCTTTTCCCGTTTCCCCTGTTTTCTGTTCGTTCTCTTTCTAGGCTCAAACGGTCTGGCGAACAAATAGACGATCGCATAGTCGAAGTTCATTGGGATTCTGTGATATCTCGCTGGCGGATGATGAGGTTCAGAGACGATAAGCCTAATGGAAACCATCGGTCCGTCGTCGATAATATCATCCAGAGTATTGCGGATGGTGTAGAGAAAGAGTCGGTGAGTACAGCTTCATCTACCTTCTTTACCTTTACATTCTGTTCTTTCTGCCTTTGTCTCTCTTGGATGCCGAACCGTTTGCTTATCATGACCCTTTTTGTACTCTCTTCAGCTTCTGGAACGATGTAATGCGATTCGTTCTGCGTGGAAGGCCCGCCATGGACAGCCTCAGACCTCTCATGGACGGCCACCACCACCACCGCACCAATCAACTATCATGCGGCCACCTCCTCTCCCGTCTGCGAAAGGTCAACCACCATCGAGCTACCCGTCTCCTTCTGCGGAGTACCGCTATGGACCTCTTGCCCAATCACCATGGAGTAGAGTTTCTGGACCACCTGTCGTTGCAGGCATGAAGCGCTGAACTACCCTAACAGCAGTACTTCGTTGGGCTGCCGGCTGTCAGCTACTACGACACATCCTCTCTATATCGAAAATGCACCATCCCTCTTGTGTTGTAACCGTGTCAGCTCTATGTATTGCGTTGGTTTTTGGAGGTTGGGCCCAATAACAGCAACAACGCCAACTTAATCTATCGTACGAAGTCCCATGCTTGAAGTACCCCACACTTATACCAGCACCACCTAGGCCGATACCCGCTGTTGCCACGATCAGCTCTCAGCATCCAACCCTCCCAACTCTGGGCCTCCTTACGAATGGAGACCTTCCATTCACCCCACACGCCGACCCCACAACACTATCTCTCCCACCAAGCGCTCTCATTCTTCACGGTACTTCTCCATCTCGTTATCGCCGTCATCATTGCAGGAGATGCTTAATGCGTCGGTTTCATCAACCGGGGCCTTGGAAGTTCCTCGCTATCGCACCGCACCTCCGACTGCCCGCCATACCATTCCTCCTGCGCCCGTTGTTTGCTTCAGACCGATGTTTCAATACTTACTCGAATTGTGCTTTCTAATCCCCCACTACTTATCCATTGCGCGAGCATCGTAGTGCATATGGTTTACGAACCATTACAGCGCACCTTTGCCTCTGCCTTTTAAACAGCGCAGATCCAAGTTCGCTCAAGGAGGCGGCTCTGCGCCACGTGTACTTACTCTATGTACCATCTGGTAATTTGTATATCCACTCATATTGTATACGTCCGTTCAAATATTCACCAGCAGTTCTGAGTTGCGATACGCACGTCGCCTAGAGCCATGCAAACTTCATATCACTTGTGATTCTCATTTCATCACAAGTTGTGGGTCCAGAGAACCTTGATCGTCTCCGCCATCTCTGATGTTCTGAGAAATTCAAGAAAGTAAAAACCGTACCAAAACAAGCCTCTTTCACATTTTCACAATCGATAGGTGGAGGGTGATGATCCCTCTCTGATATCTTAATGGCAATAGCAATGGCACAGAACGCGTAGGCGCGCAACGCGCCCAGCAGACGCCCATTTCCGCAAATATATGCGCATGACGCACCCCATTTCTTCTTCTTTCACCCACCTCCGAGGCTCGCGAACCTCAGCGTGACGTCCTCCACTAGCTCGGGGAACGTCGACTTCGAAAACCTAATACCTCTGATAATCCAAGTTCCAAAAACGCCACGATCTCTAATCTTTATTCAAATAATCATCTTCAGCCTCCAGTGCACCCTGCAATCTTGCCCAAATCGCGGAAAGACCCAGACAAGAAGCGCCTGCACCCTAGGAACGCTAAGTACTAGGTCTTGTGCTCTGAACCCCGGTCTTCCAGGGAACAGGGAGCATGGAACGGGCCGTTCAACGTCGGTCACCGTGTACCCTGTTATACCAGTACAAGACAAGGCAGGAAATCGGAATGGCAATCAACCCATAAAGATATTGCATGCGGTCCTGAGTCGGAGCGTGGCCTCTTCTCTGGACTGCCTCCTGGCCTCTCCTGAGTCCTGAGCAGATCAAGGAGCAGATGATGATGCAATAATTCCTTGTATTTAACCGGCTGGTGCGTTCATCCAATGGTCATTATTTAATCATATGGTCTATCATGGCCATTCTATCGTCGTCATCGTGCCGCGCCTTTAAACATCGTGGGGTGGTCCTCGGCCGTGGGGTGCCCTTGGAAGGCGTCCGTGATCATAGGTGATCATTCCAGTAAATGACGCGAAGACTGAGGCCTGAGGGGCCCGAGACGAAGATCAAATTAGAATCACAGAAAGCGCCTGAAGGAGACGGGGAACACCCGGGGTGCTAACATGCCAACCCCAGACCGTGAAGAGCGAGTGTAACAAAGATCTGTACTGTACAGTGTGAAGATCCTGCCAGCCAGGTGTGATTGGGGGCGCGTGCGGTGGCGCTGCGCGCTTGTCGCTCCAGGTCCATTTCCCAGATGATGCCAATCGCCTGTTACCAGACGAAATTGAATTTGTATTGCAGGCTGCAATCGTGGTATATTAGACTGCGGACGCGCAAGCGGATACTCAAGTACTCAAGCTCAAGGCCCGAGCATTAAGAACTCGAGATAACGAGCAATGATGATAAAAGGGTACCCAGACTGTAATTAGGGACGCGCCGTTCGCGCGTCATTACGATTTCGAGTCTCCAGCGGGCTCATCGATCCCCTTCCCTGATTCACTTCGAGCGTCGATTTGTGCGCTTATGAAACTAAAGGACTGAAGCGGGGAAATGTCAGAAAGATTTTTTGTCAGTGTCATCATTCACCTTCCTTTCCTTCCTTCCTTTAATAAATTCCTGCCGGCGCGAACAAGAACTTACTTAGACTCGGAGAATTCAGGTATTAGTAAATCGAACCCCACTAGATAGCTGTAGTAGATAATCGTTCCCTGTCGTTCCAACTTCCCTGCAAATCCTCACGCGATGCTTATCCCAGAACGCCGATAAATTGAGTGATTCATTGCTGTTGGACTTCGATTTGAGATTTGATTGATTGAGAAATTGCGTGACGGTACGTGTACGGTAAGGTAAGGAATCCGGATGCGAGTACGGGTGCAGGTGCGGATACGGGAAGGGGCGAGTGCGGTACGGCAGAGGGTGCGGAAAGAGTACGAGTTACAGGTGCGGAGCGGGAGCTACAGGACGAGCGCGAGTGCGGGAAGCGACGACGACGACGACAACGAGGAAATGATGAGTGTGAAGCTGACGAGGAGCGACGAAAGGGGAATGAAGAGGAAGAGGAGAGGAAGAGGAAGAGGTAAGGAAGAGATAACGAGGATCGGAACGGAGGAAAGATGAAGGAACATCAGCTTCACGGAAGCGAGGGAAGAGAGGAAGGTAAGGGAGAAGGGGCGTCGGTAGTTAGGTTGGAAGGAAGCGGGACGGGTGCGAGTGCGGAAGAGGAGAGGAAGAGGAGTGAAGAGGAGGAAGGAAGAGGAAGGAGGAAGAGGATCAATGGTCGGGTGGAGGAGCGAGTGTATGTGCGTCGTACGGCGATGAAGGGATAAGGGACGAGGAAGAGGAATGATAGAAGAAAGGGTACGGAATTTCCGAACAACAACAATTCTTTATGACGATGTAATTGGAAACAAGCCGTTTTTTAAAAGGAAAAAAACAGAGGAACAGAGTGAGGTCAAAGAGGAAGGGGAAGGGGAAGGGGGAAGGAACCGGTAATAACGCCTCGAACGAGGCACCAGTTATTGCAATGGTCGGACAGTCGATGGAGTTGTTGTTCAAAGCCAGAGTCGAAAGCCGGAGTCGTAAAGCACGTTCAGGACCGTCGCGAAGACGGTCTGATGGCGTAAGAGGGGTCAGGACAGTCAAACGTCGACATGGCGGGGGCGGAGAGACGCAGACAGACAGAGGTCGTAGTCGTGAGAGGTCGTGAGCGGAAACAGAGATGGAGAAGGAAACGCAGATGAGAGCAATTGCAGACAGGCGCGGATAACAATGGGCAGCATAGGTGGGAGGCGGCAGGCGGGAACTTGAAAAGAAGTGAACAATGAAGTGAAGTGGAACGGAAGGAAAATTGCGTGTGCATATCTAATCGTTACAAATGAGGAGAGATGAGAGAGAAAACAATGAAGAGGAAAGGAACAAATGAAAACGGAGACCAGGAGGATGATCGAGAAAGGGGCAAGGCAAGGATGAGCTCGACGACGCGACGCAGCATTCGCCAAAACCCTGCATGCCCAACGGGCGTAACGGATTGCTTGGATGGTGGGTGGGTAGAACCAAGAACAAAAAAAGTGTCGAGGAACGAGGAACCAATGAAACCAAGGTAGAAAATGTAAGAGTAGCGGTAAGAAAAAGGTAAACCTAGAAAACAATATAGAAAGATATAGATAAAGAGTAAATTTATCATCACAGGAAATATAACGTGGGTCGTAAAATGCATCAGCTTTGTCCAAGGGTGCCGAGGGTGCGGGATGGAGAATGCAGCGGGCGGAAGGGATGAAGAGGAAAGGAAAACAAAAGAGGTGTAAGGCAGGATGAAGAGTTCGGTTCGATGATGGCAGGCGGCGTGCGTGCCTTTTTGGCGGGATGGCGAAATGCGGACTGCGGGGGGGGTCCTTGGGGCACAGCTGTCGGTTCGTGAACGGGAACGAGAACGTATAGCCAAATGTAATCATGAACATGAAAAGACGAGTCGTCGATGCAAATGAAGTGAAGTGAATTGAGAGAATAGGCAAGAATTGATTGAAGATGAAGTGCTGTAAATGCGAGAAGATGAGAAAGAGATGATGGATGGATGGATATTGTTGATTCGATGAGTTGAGTCGAGCCGGGTGAAAGGCCTTCCAGTGGTTGTTGTGATGGGTGCGAGTGTTGACTGGTGGTGGTGCGAGACGAAGGTTGCAGAGGTGCGTGTGAGGTGCAGACGATGTATGCGAGGTCGAGTTGAAAGGGTTGCGCAGCGACGAGAGAATTTTTGAAGATGTGAAGAAGGGGTTGTGTCCTCGAGTTCTTTTAGAACCAAGAATTATGCCCTGTCGTTCCCCCATAAGGGACTCTCAGTTAAGAAAGTCCGGGGCAGACGACAGAGGCGAGACGGCGAAATCGGCGTACTGAGTCGCGTGGTCTTCGTGGTCGTCCAGAGACATGGACATGCCGCAGTCCGCGATGGTGAAGGACCGCCTCAGGAGCGGCGTTGGGGCGCTGTAGCGCGTACGTCTCTGAGGTGAGAGTGTATGCAGCGTTGGGAGCGCATCGAAGTTGAGATGCAGGCCTAGGCCAAGCGCGAGGGCGTGTGCTGCGGGAGCCTCAGCAGCCTCCGGAGACGACTCGAGGGAGGAGGAGGAGGACTCGAGGGTGTGGTGCCGGCGTCTCGGCGTGTGTGGTGTGATGGACAGCGTGGAGAACTGCTCCGTCGGCAGGTCGGGCGAGGGGGTCTGATGGACGCACACGGCGGCGGAGACAAGGCCCGGGAGTGTCAGTGCGTGATCGGGTGCGGTGGGAAGGAGGGAGCGTCGAACGACGAACAACATACCTCGAGCGAGCCTGCGGGTGTTGGGGCGGCCCAGGGCATGGGTAGGGCGGCCGTGTGCTCGACGCTGGCGTCGGCGTCGACGTGGGTAACGGGGACGGCGTCGGCAGCGTCGAAGAGGACGTTTGTGCCCTGTGTGCCGCGGTTTGGATCCTCCGACTCCTGGTCAGCGCTGGCGTCGGTGCACTGGCCGTCGGTGACTCTCCACCACTCGATGTCTGCGAGGACGCGCCTGCTGGAAGTCTCTGAGCCTGACGAGCGTCGTGGGCCGTGGCCGCGGGCAACGAGCGAGCCGCTTGTGTAGGGGGACAAACGGACGGCGGGGGACGAGGCAGTGCGGCGAAGAGAAGGCATTGTAGAAGAGGACAGCCGCCTAACGCAGTGTCTGTGGTGGAGATGAGAGAGGAGGACACAGGAAAATCCGCTTTTTCGCGTGCTGCCCTTATATAATTTCCCGTCACTCGCTGCCAGATCGCGTCGCAGATCTGCCCTGCCTATCACCAGCGCCTCTATCCCCACTTCCCCCCTGTCACTACAGTTCATCCACCCAAGAACGCTACCTCCTACAGCGACCACCGCCGTCTTCAGCGTCGCCAGCAGTCCCCCGCGCACAGCGGCGAGTCGGAGGGTCAGGGTCGCGGAAGGCGACCTTCATCTCTATCAGGCATCAGCGCAACGCGGTCCCAGGTTCCGCCGGACGCGCCCAAAAGTCAAAATAATACATGCATACTCACTGTCGTCTCTTGTCTCTCAGACAATACTACAAGATAGTCGTTACGTACCTGCACCCCAACCGCATTACCTCACTCCTCTGATTGAATTTCATTTCATACATTCCAACAAGTGCGCGTGCCCGTGAAAATCCAGCGGCCGGGTTATTGGTTATCAAATCAGACGCGCGCCCATTCGAATCGCGTCCACCCACTAGTTCTTATCCCCCTTCGCGATCATCGTAATCGTATTTAACGCGCAGACGACACCAGGGATCAATCGTCCTTCCAATCTGCATCACTGACACCACCCCTCGCATCTCCTCGCTCCTCAGTTCTGTATTCATATCCCTATCACTGTCATTACAGACCATGTACATATACTGCCCATCTCATCACACCCTAGCCTACGCTTCTTTCTCAATCCTGTCCTGTAAGACCGCCATTCCCCCTCTCCATGTGCCTCATGGCAAATCTACGGATCAGACGTAAGCGGGCGCACCCGGTCGACGGTGGGTCCCAGAGTGCGAACGCGCCTCTGTTGTGTCTCTTTCACCTCGTAACACTGTTCACCGATCACGTACACGCGTCATAAGCGCTGGTGCGTGGAAGGGCGACGTAAAGACGCGTAAAGACGCGTCGCGCGACTCGGTGGGACGCGTCTAATTAAGCACGCGTGACCGCGGGCCGAGCGTGCGCGTGCGCAGATTGCCCCCGCCCGATCCGAGTCGCGATACGATACGATGCCTTGCGTTGCGTCTTCCCCCACTCCCACCCGGCCGTTTCGTCATCCCCCAGTGACCAACACCTATTAGTACCTTCGCACTTGAACGTCGTCACGCCGCGCAGCCCAGAAGCCCTCCCATCCCCTCCCATCCCACTCACCAGGTACATGTACGATGCACCCTCGGACACAATCAGTGTCTACGCCGGTACTACTGTTTACTAGAGATCTGCCCTTGCAGAACAGAGCAAACGACTCCCATGCCCATGGACCTAATATAGTGGCCTCATCCTCCTCCCCTACCAAGACAAGGAAGGGGTTTACCACGGGCCTGCCTCCAGCCTGACACTCATCAAACTCTCGTTAATCGTTATGTATCCTGTCCACCGTCTATAGCTTGACGCGTCCTGTAGCCTGGCCTGCGGAACAACGCCGTACGACGGTTGCGCCCCTCAATTGCACTCTATATACTGTACTTAATGCTCTACTTACTTTATACAACGTGCACAACGCAATTAATCAGGCTTCAGCGACGCGTTTGATAGCCTGGCGTGCAACTCCGTTTCCCCTCAGTTCGCGGCGGTTTGGGCGGCTATAAGCAAAATTAATGTAAGGTAAGGTAGTCGAACGAACAAGAACCCATCCCCATCCCTGGACAACAAAGCTAAGAATAGCCCTCTAGCAACCCCTCGCGCTCGCACTAGAGCACGGTAAAGGAAGAAGGAAGAAGGCAAAAGCAAAAGGAACAGGTAGTGATACTTCTCACCCACAAGGCACACGCTATCATCTACTACTTATCACTATTATTATAGTGTATCATTATCTCATTTACTTACTTTAATACTTACAATCTTACACCTCGCATGGGCGTAAGCTTCTTTGCGCAACGCACAAATGGAGGCGCCTTGACAGCGACAGCCGTTAGGTGTCCAACTTGAAGTTGTCATCACCTGTGGCAGCCCCGCACCGCGAGCGAGCGAGCCTCTTACCTGTACACGCTTTACAGTACAGTTGCTACAACTTGCCAACCTGATTCACTCATTCAATTGCAATCCCCTTCAAGTGAAGTCAGCCCTGGCCCTTCAAGCCCCTTCGGCTTTTCACGACGTCGACAGTCGACGCGACGTGCGGCTGTAAATAACCGGCACCCTTGCAGTGTAGGTGTAGTAAGTACAACCATTCAGCGGCTGTGAAACGGACTCACTGGGCTCTGATCATGATCGATTCCCAGCGCCCTTGGGCATCGACTTGAATTAGCCTAGGAAATGCACGCCGCAGGCTCAGTTACAGTCCTAGCACCGGACGACGCGTCCGAGTAACTTTTTACATATACAATACAGCGGAGGTAAGCAGCGTTCGGGCCCGCCGCAGACCTGGGAACTTGGACGGGTGCTTCAGGTTGCTCTTCAATTGAGCGCTAGCCTCATCGCGTGGCTTGGCATCAATCACGAAGGAAGTTGCAGGACGATGTTGGCCATGGGAACTGGAGGGTTGAAGGAGGAAAGAGCAAAGGGCAGGGTAATTGAATCGACGCGGTTAATCGCCACCGCCAACAGCAGGAGAAAGAGGAATCGAAAAGATCCCGGCGCAGTTTGTAATTGCAGGTCCACTGGCGGGCCAGAATTCGAATTTCCAGAAGGGTACGGACCCACTGCATTTTGGTTCTCAGTATCCTCGTGCGGCCGATCACTAGCGCGTCTACGAAAAGTTCTTGAAGGAATGAGAATTCCATCCTTATCATGTTATGTATTTCTTCCTTGAATACCCACATCCCTCCGCTCTGTATAAGAATCACTGGCATCAGCTCAAGTACGATGTCACGCTCCCCGAAGAAGCACCATACACCAAGACTGCATAGAGTACACTCACCAGCCGGGGCACAGAACTTCAACGGTACGCCACCATCTGACCATCACGCGTCTGCCGCAGGATTCGCCGCAGGCTCTCGTCATATCTGAGTCATCTTCGCCTTCATCGTGTGCCCAAGCACAAGCCCATGATACCGTATGCATATGCATAATAAGTAAGTGCCTCGCAAGGAGCGAGGAAGAATGTATTGGCTGTAGGCAACAGACAGTTGGAGCTGGATCATCCCACCCCGGCTTCGGTGGATTTGCTAATGGGTTCCTTCCTGCCAGTGGTTTATACCAGGGTGGATTCTGCTGAAGGGCATACCGGCGTCGATAATGCGAACGTCGCACGAAACTAATACCCAACGGTTAAGGTAGCCTGTTTGAAGTCGTTCCGGAAAGGAAAGGACAGGACGGTGGCCCGGCGCGCCACACAAGGTCCTGTCTGCGGAACTTCTCGACAGTTTTCTTCAATTGTGAGCAGGAAACAAGCTCAAGTACATAGTGAGGCCGCAAGCAATCGTATGCTTTATGTTTCGCTCTTTGTGTTTTAGACCGCAGGCTTCGAGTTCGCGTTCGATTTTTTTTCTAGATCACGAACGAAGAAATCCTCCATCCGCCCGCGAGACAGAGTCCACGAGACGGAGACAGGACTTCTCAAAGGCACCGCCGGAAGCTCGAAGCGCGAAGCGCGAAGTTCTCTGCGTCCTGACGTCCGAGTCTCGACGCCAAAAAAATACCGTCGGACGTTGTGAATTGGTCGTCACTCATGGCTTGCGAATGGGAATGGGAATATTGATATTTGAATGTCCATGGAGGCCGGTTTAATTTTGGAGTGTGGCGACTAGAGATCTGTCAACGTCGCGTCTGTTCTTGCGGCGGCCCATAACGAAATGTGGCTTGATGCCAGCACCCAGACAGGTGGCAAAGACCGAACTTGAGATGCGAGAGGTGCAGGTTGATATGCAAGCTTTGATTTCGGAGTGGGCTGGGGAACCCGAAGTCGACGAGGGATGTAGGGCCGCCTTCCGGGGTAAGCTTGAACTTTTGAACGTCGACATCGTTGACATTCTGTTCTGTTCTGCATCTTCCTTCTGCGAAGCTGTGCAACCGAAATCTACGCGAAACCGAAAGACAAAAGGGCGAACGCGTCAAATTGATCACGGAGGCTCCACCGGTATGGACGTGCACAAGGTTTCTCGTCATCCAGAGGTCATTCATGCACGATATCAAGATGCATAACACCGGCGAGAGGCGGGACTGCATCAGATGCCGTAAGTACTACATAAGACATCATTATGAGCTTTCATGAAAGGCGGTAAAAATAGGCAACTTAGAAACCTTGTAAGAGGCCTTCAATGTTTCGGTCTTTTTGAGAAGAATGGCGATCAGGAGAAGAGAAGAAGGGGTCGTCATGTCTGTCGTTTTCTGTCGTCGCACAATCGTACTGTCCAGAGTCCACTGGGCTCGGAGCATGCAGGAATTCCCGGCCTACACGAGAAGACGATCG
Organism: Cyclocybe aegerita; assembly: GCA_902728275.1. NCBI lineage: Eukaryota > Fungi > Basidiomycota > Agaricomycetes > Agaricales > Hemipholiotaceae > Cyclocybe > Cyclocybe aegerita. The sequence goes on from CACVBS010000101.1 coordinate 30,397, forward strand.
AAGGATCAGCGTTCGGTTGCACGCATGTAACATGGGCGAGAACGTCACCATACGGGGCCTGTCGTACATTCATTCTCCATAATGGATCGAGGAAGCCTTTCAAGTTCCGAGGCGTCCAGAAAACCGCCGGACGGGAGGGTGGTGTTCAAGCCCAAAACTCCCAGTTGCAAAAAATTACGAACAATTCCTCCTTTCACCCCACGTCAACGGTCAGCCGAGTAGAGCATACCCCAGGCGGGGTAGAGCGGTCCGCACTTCGTCTTGGATGTATTCAGAGCAACAGGGACGAGGACAACCTTGATAAGGTATTCCTGATCGACTCCACCTGGCACAGAAATACGGTTTCATGTGCCGTACTCGGGCACCTATCATCTCCGAGTTTACGTTCCGGTAAGAGCACTGATGAGCGCGGGGTAGAGGATTGGAATTTGGCAGTCGCGGTTGAGGTCGATACAGCGTCAATTGTTGGGGTGATGCGACATGTAACGCTACTTGTTGCAGACATACAAGAACAAGAACGGGAACTGAGCTGCTGAGCATGAACTGAGCATCATAGCGCGCCGTTGGCGCAGATAACGAATGCCTCGGGTAGGCGTCAGTGCGATCGATCGTCGGCACAATGTCTTCTCCAGAGCGCGAAGGGGTTTGAAGGACATGTCGGTGATGTCTCCACCACGAAGGGTGGTGATATCTATCTATCGCGCTATGTTTGAATGAATAAGCCTTCTATCTTTGTGATTCTTGGACTACAAGTAGGACACACCGGGGATCACTAGGACGTCTTTGGGTACGTCTTCCCCAAGCCATGGGTCGAGAACGGCGCCACAAAATGAACAGTCGGCGACGTCTCCCACACCCAACCCACAGACAAAGTTCGCTAGTGGGCACCCCGAGCCAGGAGAAACGTTTTCGCAGGACGGCCTCAGCGACAGACTGCGACAGAAAACGCGGCCGTCGTCGGCTCTTGTAAGCAGGCTGACGCTGATGCGGACACAAGGTGGATCCTTGGAGTTTCCAAGGTCTGAATTCAACCCCGAATTAGAAACTTTTATGAAGTCTACATCTTGAACGCCCGGCGGCGGTGTAGTCAGGTCGTGCGTTGGATAGGTTTAAAAAGTGCGAACATGGATGTCGAACTCAACTTTCACTTTAAGTGGCGAATGGAGGAACCGTCGTGGCTTCTCACAGGTGGCGAGGTGTGTGGTAGGCGCCGCATCTGATTTGTGGCGGTATGAAAGACGTCGTCATCAGAAACCTGGAGCCCTTGAAATCTGGGGCTAGGACCAGCGTCGGTGGTGCGATCTGCTGTGATGGACGAGAAACGTGTGGTGGACGCTGATCGCGGTAGATCGGCGTCTATGGAAGACTCGGGGGGAGGCAATAGCAAACAGGCACCATATTTTGACGTCGTGCCCCGCATTTGATGTTGAAAAGAAGTCTCCAAGCAGTGCTGTACATGTATGGGTGCTTCAGACCCCTTCTAAGCACAGCTAAGGTTCCCAATGGGAAGGAACCCCGAAATGGAAGAATGTCGGGGCAGTAGACATCAGATAACCACGTTTGACGACGAGAGTCGACAGCGCTTGAAATCCTAACTCCAAAAAGCTATTTGAAAGACTGGTTAAATAACATGCGTTCGGAGGTATAATGATTAATGATAATGATTAACAACTTACTTCGCTTTAGCGGGTGCACTTCGGGAATGGAATCGATTCATATAGTCGGATTGGTTACTGGACATGGCCACAATCATGGTCGGAATGAAATCGAAAGGTTGTTTTTTGCAAACGAGGGCCTGAATTACCGAGGGCCATGAAAAGGGTTTCTATACTCGTTCGACAGCGACGCACTTTCGACAGGAGAAATCATCAGGAACACCACGAGGTGATACGCAGATGGAATGCGACCATAGTCGAGAAGCCAGGAAATAGCGTCATCGCGGCTCATGGCAGTTGCCCGAAGGCACTAGACGCCGTATCTGAATGTATCGAGGCGGATACGAGCGTTGAAGAAGGAAGTAGCTCGTCAATGGACGAGATAGAATTTACCTATCGAGACGCACTGGCAGTCCGAGAATAATTTCCACAAGACATTGGATAGGGTCCAATAGCGTGATGTGACGCTCGAAGAGCTGGTCCAACAACCTATCACCGAATTCGAGAAACGAAACTTCTCGACTCTTCAAAAAACAAGGGATTCTTTGAGTGACGTTGGAGGCCCAAAGTACAACAGCGTCACTGACCATCACAACAACAGACTCCCAGAAACGCAACTCCGTTGAAATGGATGACGAAGTATGCTCCGTTAGCCTGGAAGCTAAAAAATCACGTCTTGGAGGGATAGGTGTCGGGATAGGTGTTGGACTCGTTTCAATTTTGGGCTGGTCCGGACTGCGGGAAGGCTCAGGTTCACCGAGGTCCTGAGGAGGGTGAAGTAAGAGCTTCAGTTGGCAGTGATTGGGTAGAGTATTGCGCTACATTTCCTCAACCAATGCTTACGGATGGTCCGAATCAACAACATTGAACGTTGAGGTTGAGAATCTGAGGTGTGGAAAAGGACGTCCTTGGCGTCGGCATATCTTATCTTATCTTATCCTATTTCCCACCTGCCGGCACCTGCCATGAGTTCGCCAATGCGCCACGATGTCACAGCCGTTCCCCTGCATAATGTCGATAATCAAGCCATCCGACCCCTGGCCTTACTCTCTTCCTATCCACCACCATCGTCTTCGCTGCGAACTACGAATCTTATAAATGCCTAGTGCTGACAACCTCGCCACCATTTTCTATGGGCCTGTAATAAACCCTACCAGTCTTACTAGCTACTCTGCCTTGCCACGCTGCCTCCTCGCGGTAGATGCGCTGGGCAACATAGACTGGATTGTGGAAGAAGTGGCACCCTACGAGCTCCAGAATACCCTTGCGGCGAAAGGAAGCCCTGATGCCAACGTGGTTGATCTGAAGGACGGGGAGTTTCTCATTCCTGGTTTCATTGACACGCATACGGTTAGTTTATCTTCGTTATCGTGTTCTCCTGTCTTCCTAAAACTGATGGTGACGTCTGTCTATGTAGCATGCCCCTCAGGTTCCTAACATGGGCACGTCAGTTGGTTCAGTTTCTCTCACCTTAGCCCAAGAAGTCTAATCTTATCTTGGGCTGGTAGGGGAGGACAATACCAATTACTCGACTGGCTGCAGACCCTCACATTTCCCATGGAAGCCAAGTTTGAGGATGTCGAATTTGCGAGACGGACGTACGAGTCGGTGGTTAAACGTACAATAAACGCAGGGGTAAGTTTTGTTGTCATGTATCTAGTATTTATGCTCATATAGTGCAATAGACGACTACATGCTGCTATTATGGCACACTGCACCTCGAGGCAACCAAGATCCTCGCGGATATTGTCCACTCGTTAGGCCAACGCGCTTTTGTCGGTGTACGTCACCCTGTCCTTCAGATATTGGTCCCCGCCCTGAAGTATAAATTAGAAATGTAATATGAACCGTGAATCGCCGTCCTATTATGTCGAACCTTCAGTAGACGCGTCAGTTAATGCGACTCGCGACTTAATTACGCACATTCGAGCACTCTCTCAACCTACAGTGGCTGCCGACCAAGAGCCTCGTGTGCAGCCAATCGTGACCCCCCGATTCGCTATCTCTTGTACGGACGACCTTCTGACGGAGTTGGGTAGCCTGATTGCTGAAGACCCTAACCTTCGCATCCAAACCCACATATCCGAGAATCCTTCAGAAATTGACTTCACTCTGTCGCTTTTCCCTTCTGCCTCAACTTATGCTGGGGTTTATGACAGCTTTGGCTTGCTTAGAAGCAACACAATCCTTGCTCATGCTGTTCATCTCTCTGAAGACGAAGTAGACCTGATCAAAGCCAGAGGTTCAGGCATTAGTCACTGTCCAACAAGCAACTTCAACCTGAGTAGTGGCGTTGCACCCATCGGGCGCTATCTCGATAAGGGCCTCAAGGTCAGCAGATGTTGTTTTCCTTCTCAGTGATGGATTGACTCCTACGCAGGTCGGGCTTGGCACGGACGTCGCTGGAGGGTTTAATATTTCAATCCTCAACGCTGTACAGAACGCTAGCATCGCTGCCAAGGTTTGCTCCTTCCAGGCACAAGACTCCTCGACGTCGCAGCCAGCCTCCCAAGACTTCGCCAATAAAGCCCTTCCGATACCTACCCTTCTCTATCTGGCTACTGCAGGTGGTGCTGCCGTCTGTGGGTTGGAGAAGCAAGTTGGCTCATTTGCGCCAGGAAAGAGCTTCGACGCACTGCTTGTCAGTGTGCGCGAAGAGGTAGGAAACGGAGGTCTTTGGGGTCTGACTGGTGCCCTCTCCTCTCATTTTTCGGAAGGTGAGAGGAAGAGGCTGTTAGAAGGATGGCTCGAAAGGTTTTTGTTCTGCGGAGACGATCGTAATATTTCGAGGGTTTATGTACAGGGCCGTTTAATTGGGGGCAAAGCTTTTCGCTCTTGAACGCTTTAAGATATGCGTTGTTAATCACGTCGAGTAGATTTTGAGGACATATAGTAGTAGTATCATACTAGACATTTACAAAAGCCATCGACCAAAGGCAGATATTTTAATTGCGAGCGAAGCGAGCAAATCATCCACTAAAGGGCTGGAGGGCCCGGACAAACAAGGCCAAACTCTTGCTGCAGAGGGTCGATGTTGGTGAGTCGTATTCCGTGGGATGGAGGACGTATCCTCCTCTGTAAAGTTGCATGTAGACTATTCATGTGCCATAGAATAAGATTCTCCAAGAAAATTTACCTTGTATCGGTGTTCTGGCAACCTGAGGCACGTCCTCTCATGCCGCATCATGAAGACCGGGGTTTCTCCGACAGCCCTCATCTTGTTACTTAGGCTCAGGCCAAAAAATATAAAACAATTACTGCAGCGCAAAAACTCTAATTTGACAGGAACTCGCGGACTAGGATGGCGCAGCGAGCCCTCCACTTCTAGCGGTTACTTAATTTATGACGGTCCGTTCTGGACAAAAATACACGATTGAAGTTTTTTTTATGAGAAACCCTAATTTAGGCCGGAGCCTGACCAAATCTGACCAAATCTTCCCGTTTCGTCCCGAGACCGACGCTATCCTCCCGGATCCGCCATCTTCGCACCATCTCTGCTCGATTCGGCCAGATCGACCCTCCCTTTTTTTATGACCCATCGTTCCGATACGGGAGGAATCTGGCCGCGTGGGACAATTCGGGACAATTCGTACGGATTCCTCCTCAATTCTTTTTCTAAGAAACATCTAGTGATTTTTTCCCCCTCGTGTGTGGTCAGATTCGTCCCGAATCCGACCGTTTGGGACCTTGCGATCTAAAAAAAATTATGGTTTTGGTCGGAATTGGTCGGAATTGGTTGGAATCAGGGAGATGTGTTGCAGATCGGGAGGGGTTTTGGTTTTTTTTTGGGTGGCGAACGAAGCGGGTCTAATCAGTGTGTTTCCTGCGGATTGGGACCGTATTGGACGGATTCCGCCTGAATCTGACAGATTGGAGAGGGACTTATGAGGAAAAAACATAAATCTGTATTTTTGTCCAGTATGGTGCTGCATATTAATCAGATTGTCTACCAAATAAGGTATTTTTGGTGTCCATCACGCGCCTCAAGAATTTCGCGACTGTCCAACCGTTGAACTCCTTTGAACCCCATCGATAACTCTTTTCTTATCCTCAGAGTTCCCGAGGCATCTCTTCCGCAATCGCTCTGCGCCTCAGAAGCTGGGCTAACCTGTAAAGTCTCATCAACGTTGCCTGAACGTCCTCACTCTCAACTTATCGGCGACTGTTCTCAAATAACGCTCCGACTGTCCAATGGCTCTACTTGGCGGTTATCTACATACTAAAACCAAGGTTTTTGTCCGGGGGTCAACTTTGAAAGTTGACAGGCACAACGTTTTCCTCTGTCGTGTTTGGGCCTGACCAGTCAAGCAAGTGATCGAGCACTTACATTTTATCATCCTTTGGCCATTCCATATTCAGCCACTATGCCAAAAATTGTTGGCTCACCGACAGCAGGGGCTCTCAGTATTTTCATCCCCTATCGAGCAATCAATAAGCCCGTCCAAAGTTGATTCAATCGAGAAATTGCCCGGGGATGGAAGGGAGAGGAGCACGGCCTTGAGTAGAATTCGAGTAAACAATCATGCAGTGTGTCAAGTTGGTGCTGAATTCATGACCTGCCGGAAGTCGCTCGGCACGACGGAGCGCCCCGCGCGACGGAGGGGCGAAGGCGAGCGGCACTGCAAGAAACAAATAAACTACAAGTATTTCAGTCAGTGTCAGTACCTATCAGTTCTATGCTTCTATCCCCCACCCCCGTGCGAAGCACGGGCAAAACTCTAGTTGTCCTAGAAATGCTGGAATGTTGACAGAATCCCACCTACTCGGCAGCCCAATGTCGACCGATCTTTCTCGAAAATGAATTCTTGACCTCTCAGGCCAGTTCCGAATGTTGCCAACCTTTCCGCAGTCGGGATAGATTCTGCTGTATGGCAGAACGCATGGGAAGATAGACTGCTCTTGGTATTGGGTCCATGTCAGGGTGCTGTCTGACTCGCGCATGGGATCGTCGCGCGTTGGGTGTGAGTCTCAGGTGTGCACCATTCGTTATAGATCGTCTCAAATTTAGTACCCTTTTTTCAGGAAACGATTCGTCGTAGCAGACATAGGTAACCCGCCGCATCAGCGTGCGGAATAATGCGTTACTCGAGGCCCCTGTGGACTGTGGTTTCCCACTACGTTCTACCTGCAAGCATCCTAAGAAATGAAGGTGAGCCATCGTCCAAGTTATGTAAGTAGTTGCCCATACCTGAAATTTTCCAATCGCAAACAGAAATACCGTTTGCTTGCGTGAGACATTTCGGCGAATATGTTGGCAGATGGTTTGGCATTCTTTCACTCGACTGAGAAAAAGTCGGTTGATTGTTGGACAGCCTTCGAACACCGGGAGAAGACTTGCCCTTCCGAGGGCGCTAGGTTCACACAAAGGCAAACTAGAACGCAAGGAGAAGAGGGGACTGAAAGCTAAGAATCGGAGGTGAGGGGCAAATAAGATTGTCCAGAACCAACACAAAGCTGCAACCTCTCTTCCTCCGTTCAATGACTGTATACCGGGTTTGCGCCGAGAACAGGACAGAATCACGATGAAGCTCCTCGCTGCCGATTGCAGAAGGTTGGACTCGACTGCCCACGGCGAATAAGCTAGGAAAGAGCAGAATAGTTGGATGTCGGTTCAGGACACCTCTGCTAATCAAATGAATCAAACTTCGTTCCTGGTGGGTGATAAATTTGACGAGTTCATTACCCTGTTTGAACAAGTGCTATCTGGAATTCCAGTGGCATTCGGAGTCGTTCTGAACGCCAAGCCCAACTTTCGCTGTTGGAATTTGTGATCCGCGGCTTGTCTGGAATCAATGTTTGCCACGGGTCGAGGAGAGTTGGTCGCGGTGGGCCACAAAACAACGTGACCATGTTGGCGTCCCATTAAGCGATCTATTGATCTTAAATTCTGCCCTCCACTTTCTTCATATCCAGAACGACTTGGTCCAAGCCCCTCCAGAACGCTGGTTGCTCTTTCCAACTCCAACCTTGACCACCCACGACCACTTTGAACGACCACAGTACTCACCATGACTTCTCGACATTCGTCCTAGTGTAAATCCGACTAGGAGGTCTGAAGGGCTCAACCAGATGAACTATCAAACACCAGCATATTCCAATGCAGCCTACCCTCACAACGTTGCTGGCAGCAGCTCCTTGGCGGACTTTGCAGGTATGAAGGCTGTAACACATCAAGAAGTGCCTCTGCCTCTGCCTGGCCCTTCGGAGCCACACCTTCCTGCAGCAAGCACCACGACAGCTTCTACCTCCCACTCTAACCACCTTAAAGTGAATGTAGACGTGGGGCGGATATTGGTTAGTGTTGTGGCTTTGTGACCTACGGATTTTTTGAATTGACCAAAGACCGCAACTCCAATAGAAAACTTTTCACCTGCAACCCGCCATCGACCAATTAGTTCACATCTTCGGTGATCGTCAGCTCGCTCTCGCGGCCGCAATGCTTGTATGCAACTAATGTGTTCGCGTCCGTTGAAATTGCTGATGTCTGGAGTAGTATTTGAAGTTCGGTCTCACAGTGCGACGTGTCCGAATACCAACCATGGTTTACAGCGACCACGCAAAATTAATTCCAGGGAGCATTCAGGTCCCGGCTGCCTCCTTGCACATGTTGTCTATACTCTGTGCTCAGGACCCAATCCCTGGATTTGCCGCGATAGCAGCAAACCATGGCAAGGGCGTTTCCAATAATGTCTTCCTGAGCCCGGAAGGCGTCATGTATGCACGACGCTTAATTTTAAAGCTGAACAAGGTGCGTCGTTCATTGCTGTCCAGACCCTCACCCTCAATCAAAGGCACAGAATGAGCTACGGCACAGGGACCCTGCCGCCGTTGAACGCGGTACTGCTGCACTCCAGCGGTATATGGACGACCGCCAGCTTCTGGTTGACGTTGGTTCAGCGGCCAACCAGCGGCCTCTTAGCACTGCTGGGACACTCCCAGTGCCGTGGAAGTTGGCCAGCCTTCGGCGAAGCCATCCTGAGGCGGAACGCCATTCTCTGCCCGCTGAACATTCAGTGGCTCGGCCTGTTGTTTATGGGACTTCTATCCAACAGAGTCAAGGAGATCGCAGGAAGGTCAATGAGGGGCAGGTTTGGGAGGATTGTGGTGCCAGGGATCCAGGCACTGTGCAACAGCACTCGACTTCCACGTCTGCTAATCCCTTCTCAGGTGCCACTCCTTCGTACATCACCTCTCAGACAGTGACACATGCAACTCGGAGCGGCGAAGTGGACTGGAGCTCCGGCGCTGCCATGAACGTGTCCTATGGCAGGTACATCCCTGAGGGCCCTCAACCAAGTTACACATCATCTCCCCTTGCTGGTGCACTTGTTGATAGCAACGCTCGAGGCAGCGAATTTGCTGGTGCTGCTGCCAGCAGTCAGGGGTCATCCGACACAGCCAGCTGGTGCACGCCCTCCGCTACCATGTACGACAATATCGGTCATACTCCATACGGCAATGCCGCCTCTGCAGATGCAATGGAATTGGGCAACACTAGCAAACGCGAAAGTTTCTTGTCCATGCTTTACGCTGATGATATCCCCGAGGCACAAAGCGGACACTCTGCAGTTACTCAAGCCATTCTCGGGTTACGAAAACATCCAGTTCCTTTGAATCCTCTCTGGAGTCTGGACACCGTGTAGTTCTAACCCTTGTCTGTGATCTTGTCTTAATGCTCTCTCAGATGTTCTCCGCTTGCTGTATCTTATATTGTACTACCACAATCTGTTTCTACTTGCAAACTTCATGGCATCTGGTCATTGAATCTAAGCATAGAGCTAGCTTCAGGTTTTGTGATCACGTCCCGAAATCGAGGTTCACAGTGAGTTATGATTTTATCTCAGCGGCTGAAGTCTAAGCTAATCGCGGGGATCAATACATGCATATCCATGCCATCCAGTATCATTGTCCTCCTACACGTTTGGACTGGAAGCATTGTCTCTCAACTGTGTCTCGTGGCGTCATTATAAGTTGTTTTACTGACGAATACCTCGTAGCTAGAAAAGGTGACATTTCTATTCAACCTTTACAGGGTATCCCGTACGAAGCCCAGAGTGCCCAACGAGGAAGCTATCAGCTCCAACACTCTCCGGCTCTCCTTCTGTTGCACTTCCGTCAAATTATCCAAGTCCGATAGCATTTCAGGATTGGCCATCAAGACCTCGGCATGTATCCGCAGGAAAACGTTCTGCATGGCCTGAACAGCCTCAAAGTCTCGGTGCGAGCGCAGCCGCTGTGTCAGGGCATTAATGAAAAGGGAAAGGCTATCGAGGGTTGTCAGTGACCGGATTTCGAGATCAAGCGCAGCGGGTGACAACATTTTGGCGTAGTTGAAAAAGGAGTCATCTATGAGGCGGATGAGTTGAGGTAAATGACAACAACAGATAGAACCCACAGTCGTCATCCTTTTCTTCAGCTGCAAGCTTTTGGTAAAAAGCACTCTCGTTGCCGTTCATGCCAGTAGTCAACCTTCTTCCCGATTTCTTCGCCTCTTTTTCTGGCTCCTTGATTGGCGGCGCAAAGCGAGTTTCAACACCTGGTAGTGTAGGCAAGAAGAATGGGGCCTTCTCTGGAGCCTTTGGTGGTTCTTTCGGCTTATTCCTTTGCTAAATAATATCTTTGAGCTCTCTTACACTGATGCTTTTCAGGAAGACACACCTGAATGACCTCGAGATTGAGGAGCGTCTGCCAACGCGACCGAGGGAGAAGTGTCAGAGTTATTAGCTCTCCATCCAACTGAGGGGGTGTAGAAAAGACATCAACAGGTGTCTCTGAAACTTGCAAAGACGATAAAGCTTCCAGAGCTATTATGAGTAAGCGTCAATGAAAACTCAACTGTAAAATGGTCCATCGACTGGCCTTCATCTTCAGCATCGCCCTGCATTGAGGGTAATGAGACATCAAAGATATAGTTCGAGTTGACGCCCTGGAAGGCGACATCGGTATATTGAGCACGATTGGCCCTAGAGAAAAGTTGGTCTACCGCTATGGTTGCTATGTATCATCGGAAAAAGACATACCATAAGAAGACACCAACGCTGTCAACGTGCGATGTGGCCAGGAAATCATTTGTTGGAGAAAAGGATATGCTTGTGGCGACACTGGATGTCCGAAACGCGTCGATGAGACGGCCAGTTGGGACATCGAATGTGCGGATGACAGAATCTAATGATGTCGCAACGAGCCACCTTGAATCAGGCGAAAACGTCTGAAGGAGCATTCAACCGCGATTCGTCCAGAATGTGCATAGGAAACTTACGACATCAAGGATACGTCCGTGAAATCCAGACAATTCTCTGACTACCCTCCTTGTCTCGATATCAATGACGCGGACCGCCATATCGTCACAGACAACGGCTAGAAGACCACTGTCGCGATGTAGTAATATTGATACTGCTGTTGAGGGCAACACCACGGTGTATTCTAAATTTGTGGTTTGAAAGTCAAAAAACTGACCGGGGATAAATATCAGCAAATGACTGTTGACTTGAAAGGCTTACGAACATTTATTGTCCCATCTAGTGTGCTGGCGATGACGACTCTGTTCAGCGAGTCGGTGGCTAGCCCACTTATGGTCCTATCTCTTCGCTTGACGGTACCAGAATAAAAGCGGGAGGCAATTTCGGTTGGGCATGACCCTAGGGTGAAAGTTTTCCGTTTGATCCCAGACTGCATATTCCACATGTGTATTTGACCTGCTGAAGAGCCGACAATGGAGAAATTGCCACATGCCGATATACATACAGCCTATGACGATAAAACAGGTCAAACCTCTATAATGGAACCAATAGAAGAAAAGAAAAGGCACCTTTGCAGCTCCAACGATGCCACGCTCCTTGCCCTTCGCTTTTGGATCATCAGACATGCCGAAATTATATTTTCCTAATCGTTTTCCAAGCATTGTCCAAGTGCGGGCAAAGGTTTCATCAATATGAACGGTCACAATGTCGTCCCAATCTTTTGAGCGGGTCGTAGAGTAGGAGATAGAAGCAATCGGCGGGACTTTGAGAGAGGCAAGAGGGATAGACAGCGATGTCGCTTTTTTCAGCAGGGATCCTGATGATCTCTAGACTCAATTCATGGAACTACGGGAAGAAAAAAGTAAGCATGCCTTGGGAGAGCTCGAAGGACCGTGAATCGCGAACAACTGAGGTGCAGCGGAGGCTACGGTCTCTCGAAGCAGTCAGAAGCTGTTTGCCGTCATCACCATAATACCTAATGATGTGTGGTGGGGACTGATGTCCTGAACGGAACTTTAGAAGACGCGGAGCAGCTGTAGGAGAATCGAAAAGCCATTGCTGTGCACGAATTAGACAGCATGGAAAATGGGGGGAAGTCGACCATACCTTGACGCTATTATCTTCGCCCGACGTAATGAGAACTGGTTGACCAGGAACCCATTCGACTGCCGTGATAGCTGCGTCGTGGGCACCGCGAACCATGTGCAGCAGTCGTCCTCCTGCATTCAAATCCCACAAAGCAACGTGCCCTGACGAAGACGCTGAAGCGAGGATTGGGTGTCCATCTGTTCGGAAACCGAGAGCTCTGACCCCACCACCTTCCATAAAAATGCGCATAAGCCGTTCATCTGCCCGTATATCGTAGACAGATATCTCTCCGGACGTGAAGCCAATACCGACGACGTCAATGGCGGGCGATTGCACGAGAGCTGCTATCGCGCTTCCGTGGTCGTTGGATGTTGATGCATTTGAGCTTGGTGACGATGTCAGGCGACTTGAGCTAAACTTATGAATACACGATCTGAAGGGACAAGGTAAGAAAAATGTTCTGGACATGAAGGTAGAGTCACATACTTTGTTTTGGTGTTCCACAGCTGCAGAGTTCCTTGGGTACTGGCTACGACCACTTTGTTCAGGTATGTTGCAGGGTGGAGGACAGACGTTGCAGTGAAATCGGGGTCAAATGAGATACTCGATTCTAGTTCTGTAGGGAGTCCATGTCGGCAGCATGTAATAACAGATTATTCCAGACTGCTGACCTCCGCTACATGTGTTCCAGACTAACATATGTTCCCCTCTTTCTGTCAGAGCCAGTAGTTGTGACCCAAAGATCGTGATAAATGACAATGTTGTTCCAAGAGGGTTTGTTACACGGGAAACCTGAAGACAATCATGAGACCTTGGCCGAATATGATGAGAGAATGGCATACCTCTTTTCCGCGTATATGTCTGATAACAAATATTCCTGAAGTAATCCAGACGGCATCCCCATCCATTGCCATACTTGATATTTGTTCCGGAGCATCAGGTCCTGTTTTCTTGCGTGTAAAATACGCCCAAGGTTCACAATTGCTTTAGCCGACATACATACCAACAAAGAGAAGCCCCATCTTCCCTCCTTCCCATAATGCCCATGCACGCCCTAGGCAAGTGAGAAGATGGAGTCTTGGACCATCTGTTGAGCCCTTGTAGGATCGCGTTTGAAGGACGAAAGGTACGTGGTTGGTGATTAATCCGAGCGCTCTGAACGGGACGAAAAGACGGGGTCGTTTTTGGTTTGTTTGGGGCACATTGGCAGAGATATCTTGTCGGAGCCGTTTTCGAGGAGGGGCAGATGACTGATCCTCGTTGTTCGGCAGGATAGAAGCCACCATATTTCGATATACTGGGGCTATGGGAAGGCTCCGGAGTTGACCACAAGAACGAGGACTTGGACTCTGGAGAGGAATTCAAAATTTTGGTCATGCACGTGATGGCAGGTATGTCCCGGAGTCCGGACCGCTAGCTTAGCCCTGACAGCCACCAACTTTCCTCATCCTCACACCAGCCTGGTCTCAACGGACTCCCAGGCACCATCTCACGCCTAAAACATCTACTGGACGACATGGAAAATAACAGAATCCCGCGTCCAACACCTGAGGTCTTACCTGCAGCGTCACCCTTCGCTCCACAGACATTCGTCGTCGCGTCCTTAATCACGTCGATACTCAGTGCGTCAGATTGTTCGTATACGTTGACATCGCTTCACACACACTTCAGTTATATTTCTCTTCAGCAGAAAGAGAGCCTCCTCTAAAGGAACAGCGTTCCTGCTCGTCGGTCCTTCTGATGCTGGCAAGACTGCCATCCTCTCACAGGCACGAGTCGATTCCTAACTCGATAGCAATATTCTGACTATGTTCATCAGCTGGCTTTCAAGCAGACGCTTCCAACTCAAACGTCTATGCAAACAAATTTCGCGACTGTTGTGCTATCTTCAAAAAAGACTGTACCTCTGATTGATATTCCTGGACACCCTAGGCTGAGGGGCCAATTTGTTGAGCAAATGCACAGCACAAAAGTTGTTGGCTTTGTTGTGGACGTAAGCACAATATCTCGCAATGCTTCAGTAGTTGCAGAGTGAGCAATTTCATTTGCATGCGTCCTGCAATCATCTCATCCTGTGTTGACAGACATCTCCATCACATCCTCCACGCCCTGACCTCGCTCCCACCTTCCCGACACCAACCTGCTCTATTAATTCTTGCTCATAAATGTGATCTTCTCAAGACGTCTTCCACGACCCCAAATTCGAATCCGACTGCACTCGCCATCAATAGGGTGAAAACCATCTTGGAACGAGAGCTGGAGAAGAGGCGAGTTTCTCAAACTGGTGGGATTAATATCGAAGGTCTTGGGGAAGAAGGCGAAGCGACTGAGATGGGTGGGCTCAATTGTGGAGAGAAGGAAGGCTCTGCGTTCAGATTCGACGAATGGGAAGGAGGAGAGGTCTCATTCTTGGGCACATCTGTGATGTCAAATGCGTCTCAACCCAGTGAGAAGAATGAAGGCGATTCCGTGCTCGAATCACTATGGGAGTGGATGGAGGAGAATCTGTAGTTCGCTCATGTACTACTATTCTTTGCGCAATTCAGAGTCGTGTGCTCTTCTGTTCGGCACAAGTTCGGCATTACTGGTATGTAAGTGCTCACCGGCACCACGCACAACCAAATACTGAGCGTATAAAGTGGTAAATTTTCGTGGATGTTCTTTGTCGCAGCCTTTTAGACAGTGCCCAAACTATGTACTTTCCACATCGTTTGAGGCGATTGGGTCAAGCGCAGAAGAATGTTTGCAGGGATTAAGAACTTACTGCACCTTTGCTGTGGTGTTGTGAGTGTCAGGCCCGTCCTACATCCCCTCATGTAATTTCAATACCATTGCAATTAAGCTGTCTTCTGACTCCCGCCCAAACATACCAAGGTATCTCTTCCGCTCCACTTTCTCTTCTTTCGTGAACTTTGAGAAATCTGCCTCTTGTCTTGTGTAAATGAATTTTGGCCTCGTCTGGAATCTGGATGTGTCGGGGCTGCGTGACGTATGTTCAATGGTCACAGAGTGTTACTGAGGGCCAAGGACACGGCGCTCACGGCTCCACGTCTGCACCTAAAGTTAACGTCAACGTTGGTGTTGCATCGATAACTGGTCTCTTTCCTTCCTCCTTCTCGAGTTCGACAAACGAACCTTGCTGAAATCATGTTCATCATTAACTGGTTCTGGGATGTTCTCGCACAGCTCGGTACGTAACGTTGCTCGATAAATCAGGCATATTCACTCTTGTCAAATGCAGGTCTGTTGCACAAGAACGCCAAAATTCTCTTCCTTGGTCTTGACAATGCTGGCAAGACGGTGCGTTGTGATGCTCGTTTACTCTGGCTTGTGAAGCTCATGGAGAATCAGACATTGTTGCACATGCTCAAGAACGACAGGCTTGCAACACTGCAGCCTACTCTTCACCCAAGTGCGCAGCCCCGCTCATACAATAACTTCAGAAGGATGACTTGCGTTCGCTGTAGCTTCGGAGGAGCTGGCAATTGGAAATGTGAAGTTCACCACGTATGACTTGGGTGGACATCAGCAGGGTATGTCCACGTCCGAAATATAGTGATTTTCTTGCCATAATAACTCATGCTACTTAGCCCGCCGCCTGTGGCGCGACTACTTCCCCGAGGTTGACGGTATCGTCTTCCTGGTCGATAGCGCTGACTTCGAGCGTTTCTCTGAGTCGAAGGCTGAGCTCGATGCCCTTCTTTCCATTGAGGAACTCTCGAAGGTTCCCTTCCTCGTTCTCGGGAACAAGATTGACGCCCCTGGTGCTGTCAGCGAAGAGGAGCTTAGACATCACCTTGGTCTGTACCAGACCACGGGCAAAGTGCGTGCTCATTGTGTTTGACGGAACTATGCTGACGCTGCAGCCCCTTTAGGGCAAGGTACCTCTCAGTGATATCCGACCTATCGAAATCTTCATGTGCTCGGTCGTTCAACGTCAAGGGTACGGAGAAGGTAGGACTTTTGCACGTGTTCTAAGCATGCTCGTGCTGACTCTTTTCCATTTACCAGGTTTCCGCTGGATCTCGCAATACGTAAGTCGTGTTACGCCTTTCGCCCGTTCTCCCTTTCTCACAGCGACTGCCTTCTAGATTTGAGTACTTCTCGTGAATGTCATTGCTTTAGAGTTTTACCGTCGTTTATTGTGTGATTCTTTCTTCTGTTGGACGACTGCCTTTTGCGTGAGTAGAAGTAGCTTTTCTTGCAATCTACGTAATTATGTTACCGTTCGGTTTTTGAGGAAGTTGACTCGCTGGTTTGAATGGGTCGAACGCACTGAGGGTGGTTTCTGTCTGGGTGGGAGCGTCTTATCTGAGTGGCGGCCTCGATAAATTTCTTGGGAGTTTCGTTTGAGTCTTGGTGTTATGCATGTGAGGACCGAATTTATGTCGAATAGAACTTGTTCCCAGGCATGCCATCTCTTTCTTCCCTCGCACCGCCGTCATTCCGCAATGTGCTCCTGTTGTCGACCATCATAAGAGTTGCCCTCATCCTCTACAGCGAGTGGCATGACGCTCGCTCTGTCGTAAAATATACCGACGTCGATTATCGCGTCTTCGCAGACGCGGCCGCGTTCCTCCTCCTCCCTGGACCAGAAACAACGAATCGTGCTCAAGGACTAGTTAAGAGTCTACTTGGGCACACATTAGATGTCGGAGAGTGCGTTCAGTTTCAATCCTGTTCCGTCGGACTCTTGTTTCTGACCTGTCGGGCCTTAAAGTCCATACACAAGGGAGACTTATCGGTATACCCCTCTGCTTGCGCTCCTGCTTACTCCGAATGGCTGGCTACACTCCTCGTTCGGAAAATACATGTTTGCGCTATGCGACATTTTGAACGGCATCCTCATTTACCAGCTGCTCAAAACCGAGATCCTGCCCGAACACGGGTCTGGGAAACTCATTGACGCTACAAAACAGCCCTCAAGTGAAGAAGCTTCGTCAAGTTCAACAGAACACGTTGCCACTCTCTGTGCTGCAGCCCACCTCCTCAACCCCCTCGTCTTCTCCATATCCACGCGTGGTTCCTCCGAATCCGTTCTTTCGTCGTTCGTCCTCGTTACACTTTATGCCTCACTGAAAGGACGCTGGGATTTGGCCGCTATTTTCCTTGGGCTAAGTGCACATTGGAAGATATACCCTATCATTTACGGTGTTGGGTGCCTAGGAGTGGTTGGCGGATCTGGTCGTAAAGTGAGGGGTCTGGGAGATTATTTGCAGACGATTGTGAATAGGAAAACGATTCGTTTCGCCGTGATCGGTGGTGGCACTTTTTTGCTTCTTGGTGCAATATGTTATGCCGTGTGCGTCTTCTTTGCTACTGATCGCTCTCAAGGGTATTTAGCTAACAATTATTGACTCTTAGCTGGGGATACCCTTTCCTCTACGAATCCTATCTCTACCATCTCCACAGGCTGGACCACCGTCATAATTTTTCGCCGTACTTCTACCAAGTATACCTTACCTATCCCTCTCTCTCCGGACCCTCCTCCGATGCACCGTCGCTCACGAGTCAAATTTTAAGGTCGCCTTTAACGAGCTTCGTACCACAGATGGGATTGGCTTTTGGTCTCGGGCTTCTCTTTGGACGTAGGAAGGAAGACCTAGTGTTCACTTGGTTTGTGCAAACGGTGGTTTTCGTTGTCTTCAACAAGGTCTGCACCTCACAGGCAAGCTCAGCTCGTCTTCGTATACGTCTTCTCTTCTAACCGTGACCTCAACAGTATTTCCTTTGGTACATCCTCCTATTACCTCTCCTGATTCCAAAACTATCCTTCTCGAGGTGGGAAGCCATCAGCTATGTGGCTGTCTGGGTAGGCGCCCAGGCACTATGGCTGAATGAGGCGTACAAACTAGAGTTTTTGGGCCAGAATGTGTTCTTCGGGTTGTGGGTTAGAGGCTTGATATACGTTGTCGGAAACTGCTGGGTTCTAGTGGGTGTCATGCATGCATATGCAAAGACGCCGACAAAGCATGCATGAGCAGAGTAGGTCGCGATACCTTATCCTATTCTAAGTACATGCAATAGTAATATCCACAAAATCATCGTAAATACTAGACAAATGGAAGAGAGCGAATTGCTCATTCTGGATCTGATAAATCCATGTCGCTTTCGGGATCCTCGCAGCATCCAATATTTCTTGAGTGTAGATGTTTGCTCGATTGCTCATCTGGCAATGGGGGTGGGACAGGAGGTGGTGGCGGCAGGGGGAAGGGTGAAGGAGGTAGTGGTGGAGGCTCATCGGGTGGTGGTGGTGGTTGAAAGCGACAGAAGTCGGGAGGAAACTGATGTAGATACATCTCAGTGCTGTTGAAGGTGGTACTGTCCCAAGTTTCGCGTGGTTCATCACGCATCGGAGGAGGACCATACAGAACAAGATGCTGAGAAGAAAAATAACTGGCAGGGTAATTAGCCCAGCGAAAGGGTGATAAGGAGGACGAAGAGCCTTCTGTCATTGTTCGACATTCTTCAACGCCAGCCCTGGCACTCCCTTCACCAGAGTGTAAAGAAAGAATCTCTGGCGTTTCATCCTCACCGTGAATTTGGAAGGAAATGTCGACATCCTCCCCTGCAAGTCCGTTGTATTCGTTCAGAATACGAGCTCTCACACGCTCTTGCGGGTTAGCGAGAGCGACCCAACCGGGTGGGTATCCCCATGCCGAAATATTTTTCAAGAGCTCGTCATTGCTGAAAGCTAGTGCATCTTGAAGGAGTTCTCCCTTAATGGCGCCAGGTTGGAATTCATCGAGCCAGTCCAAACGCTGCTGGCGCCAGGCTTCGACGGTGTGGACCCTCTGCCAGTTGCGAAGACCTAGTATTCCTTGGTAAAATTGATAGTATTGGCGAGATAGTGATATAAGTTCCCGGTTGGGACGAAGAGGACAGTCCGGGACTTTGTGATCTTCTTTGCCGCAGTTGAAGCATCTTGAAATTTCAAAAAAATTGTCCTTGTCTGAATTTGCTGCCTCGTCATCGTTGTTTCCCAGAACGGCTTCGTCTACACGATGATAAATTCCGGATGGCTCCCAGCCAGGAATCGGATCAGGAGTGGAGTGAAGGAAAAATGGCAGAACTAGCTCTGCATCTTTTCTGTCGACGTCGCTTCTTGCTCCTGAGCTTCTTGCTCCTTCCATTCCTGAAGGGCCAGAATCACCGTGCTCTCGTCCCAGCGACCTTTGGCAATCTCCTTCCCCTCGAGATGTAGCGCGGGGATCCAGTACACATATTTCTTTTTCCACGCTTCTTGCCCTTTGTCCTGGATATTGATGGTATCCAGCTCGAACGGCCTCTACATAAGGCATGGTGAGCAATGGAACTACACCTTATTCGGCATGTATACGTACCGATTGGCGTACTTTGGCCAATGCTACCTTCGCCGTCTATGGTAAGCGTCGTCAGAATTTTGTGTGCTGTGTACTTTGAGGCCTTACGTCGCAGAGAGAGCAGTTTGGACCAGAGAAGAGGACGAGACGAGGAAGGCGCCCACCAACAGCACGAGCAGCCATGACGTTCGGATGATTCGGTTGAAATTCAAGCTCCGCTCCCGAGTTGGAAATAACTCGGTCACGTGGGATTGATGATCGACCCTGACCCCTGTTGGTTGACGGCGGCTGTCGTTTTGAACTTCTCCAGTCATCTTTTTCTCCGTTTCCCCTCCTCCGGGATCTCGTCCAAGGCCTCCGCAGGTCAATGTCGAGCAATGACTCTTCCAGATCCGTCGTGGAGAGTCAAGAGTGCGTGAACTATTCAACCTTTGTATCCCGAACGTCCTTCTGATGCCGGTTTTTCAATCCGTAGCACGACCATGTCCTTTTTATCAACAAGGCCGTTGCATGTTTGCGGAATCTTGCAATTTTCTTCATACTGTTTCAGTTTTTCATGCTCCGGGGGTCGTTTCACACAAACCGGCGTCAGGCAGTATCGCAGAGGCAGGATCCAGCACTCCTCACGCTCCTCCACGCGTCGTCATAGACTCTCCAAAATCCATTCGTTCTCCACCTCGTTCTCCACGAACAACTAGTCTGCTGCTTGCCTTGAGAGATGTCATTGGCGACCTAGATGAAGAAGAGGACGGGGAAGAGAGGTCAGATCTTCCGAACTCCGCAATGTCTTCGCGCAGACCGAACCCTTGGTCCGAATCCCTGCCAACCCTTGTGAACAGCGAAGGTTTCGGTCAATACTCCCAACCTGAAGATGATTCCTTCGAAGAAGAAGCGGTCTACCCCGATGAGGAGTACGACACAAATTGGACAGCAATCTCAGATTATGACGATGAACACGACGACATGCACATCCAGCGTCAGGAGGCTCTTGACCAGGATGACACCCTCCTTCTCCGCTCTGAACAACAGCCGCCCGAAGAAGAACCAACCCGAATATCTACTCCACCTATGAATGAGGAACCGCAGGATTCAGTCGAGAACTCGAGACATAATAGGGACTCAATGGCCTCCATGGCTACTTCTGCTTCAGGTTTGTTATCTCCAATTGAACTCTCCACACTCAATCTTGGACCACTAGATGTCGGAAACTGTTCGACACGAGAATCCTCGTTCGATTCCGGCTATGCTGAACACTGGAAACCACCAGCTCCCATGCCCTCATCGCCACCTAGGAGCCCGTCCATAAATTCGACATTTGAGCTTCTGTCGTCGCCTTTTGGGGCTCATTCCCACCGAATTCTTTCACCTCGGCTAGGCGCATTCATGCCCCGACAACATGTTTCTCCGACGAGGACGATTTCACCCGCCATTCAGGAGGAAGCCGAGCCCCAAGATCTTGGTCTCGACTCTCCTCAGGAATATCATGCTGCGCACAATAATACCCGAGAGCCACACCCTGCCCCCAATGATGATGTTAGAAGTGAACAGGGCGGTACCTTAGAGGAACAGAGGCCGGAGCAAGCCGCCGATGAACCAGCACTATCTGATGTGAGTTCGTCAGATGAAGAAGATTGGTTTGAACACCAATCTTTCGGCCATACTTCAATATGGAACGGTGAAAACCCGACAGCTGTCTTTGTCGGCACGTCCCAGGGTGCTCCTGCGGAGTCGAGCGACGTCTCGCTAGACTCGCCGGATTCAACCCTTCCGCTCCAGGAAGAAGTAATCGCTGCGATCAGCAGATTAAGCAGTTCGCCCGTCCATTTCTTGACTTCAAACGAGCCGCAATTTTCCAACGACGGGCCTGTCGCAGACTCTTCCAGAGTGGCAGGCGACAGTACAGCAGGATCCATCGAGACTGAAAGTGAAGGCTTCTCCTTGTCCGACTTCCCTCCTGTACCCACTACCCATCACACGCCCCCAATCTCGCCTGATCCAGAAGACACCGCTTTTTTGGCTTACCTTAGAAGCCCTGAAGCTGTCATAGGACCTGAAAATGACACTCTCAACTCGCTTTACGACATTTATTCAGGAATTGCACCTCCTGCAGATATCATCGCCGACTCCATGCGCAATGCCCATCTTAGCCCACCTCCAGCGGAGCCTACTCCTTTGTCCAATACTTCTACGCCTGCCAGCTCTCTGAGAGAGCGTGTGTTCACCCCGCCGCCTCCTGCCCGCAAGCGGTCAGGCACCATTACGGCGGATTCCCCTACCTCCTTGCCTTCCCCAATTACCTCTCTCGATTCTATGTCAATGGGCCGTGCCTCTCCCTTTTCTCAGGTGGACTTTAATTCCTCTCCTGATGGAAGCGCAAGCCACAGTGCTCCTGCCCAAGAAGTGGAAGTCTCGAGGAAGATTCCTTTCGGTTTCAGGAATTCAATTTCTCTGGTAACGCCTGATATTCCTCTCTAGTCAATTAGCTACTCATTCTTTGTAGGGGCGAACCAACCGATCCTCGATCATGACCAGTCGGAATGGGGGAAGATCTGTTCCCCTTTCTCCTCTAGAAAATGAAATTCCGACCACGGATATGACTGCCTCCGAGCCCGAGCCATTGTCCACGAGCCCAACGCCCGCTTCTGAGTCTGCTCCAGCTCCCAAAGGCTTGAAGCCTCTTCGACTTGTACGTCCAGCTATTCGTTCATAGGCATCTCATCCTTATTGCCTCCTTTAGTCTGCTATCTTTAATGCTGATTCAAATTCACGACCTACGCTCCATTCACGCATGTCTACTACGTCGATCAATAGCTTTCGCCAATCTGGTAGGCGGTTCTCTATTGCTATCGTAATCTTGCTGACGGTCGCACAGGGAATACTAATCGCATCTCAAGTGTATCATCTAATGGCTCATTATCTCACCATCGTCTGGTACGTTGCTTTGACTACAATCCAGGCTTAGTCCTTATGATATAACCATGGCCTACAGCTCTCATCTACGCGCTCTTCAACCATACCCCTGCATCTTCATACTTTTTTATCAACTTCGGACACTCGCTCTGCCCCTTCGCCCTCTTCACCTACATTCCTTTCAAATCGCGCCTCCTTTGATGGACCACCCACGGCGCCGTTGACGTCATGGCGGAACTCGATGAATTACTCTCGCCCATCAAGTCGTTTGTCAGAACCGCTTCATCAACTCGATGAAGGTGATGAAGATGATACCACTGGCCAATATCGCCGCGATCCTTATGACGAAACTATTTGCAGACTAGTCTCGCAGGTGCCCCATACGGCTCCTGTGAGTAGAGCTTCATCGTCCCTCTACCATCATGCTATTGCAACTCCGCGCCCCACTCTCATGTTCGCCATTGCAAGTGATAATGTGGAGCAAGTACGCGAAGTGCTGGAAAGCGGTGATGCTGGTCCCAATGACACTGTTGGCCCTCTCTCGGCGTTGGAGTTCACGTTGACAAACGACAAGCTTTCTAACAAATTGGAAATCGTCAAGACTCTGCTGGCGTACGGTGCCGACCCCACTGTTGCTACGAACAAGAAGGCGCCCGCCCCATCAAGTCAAGTCGAATTGGAGGACGAGAAACCCCAAGATGTTCCCCCAGAGCCACCCGTGCGATCTTTGATGGACGAAATGGATCCAGCGACCAGGTATTCTGTCTTCCTACGCCTGAAACTGCATCACCAAACTTACTCTGCTGTCTTACCTTCCTAGGTACTATGTTGAGCGGGCCGATGCTGTCCATACTCGGAGGACTTCTGCGCTTATCCACCGTTCCTTCTTTCGGCCACTGACACGCGTTCGGTATGAGCTCATTGGGCAAGACCGGGCACTCGAACAACTCTTCAGAGTTCTATCAATGCATTCTCGACAGCTAGCGGTGGCGCCGATGGTTGTTATGCTGTGCGGTAAGCGTAACTTCCCGTAATCGAGACTGTATTTGACGAAATGTCGTTTTACAGGGCCTAGCGGACACGGAAAGAGTCTGCTTGCTCGGAGGTGTAAGGAACACTCATTGTTTTCTCTTCGACTTCAAGCTTATTCCGATTTTGCACTCGAATTTAGTCGGCTCGTTGCTTGACGTTCCAACACACACAGTGAATATGACAACCCTGAAGTCAACACACGACCTGTGGCAGTCATACTCTATGAGCCCATACGAGGTGATGCCACATTATTTTCGCCTCGGATGACATTACTGATCCAAGTGTCAGACACCAACGACATATACTCTGGCTGAGTTCCTCATTAACAACGAAGGTAAACGATGCGTTGTTGTCCTGGATGTAAGTACTTGCGTGTACGTTTGCCCTCATTACCCTTGATTGAGGCATTATCCTCTTACCAGGAAATTGAGAAAACAGTGGACCAGAAAACCCTGTTTTCTCTTCTCATGCCCTGGGAGCTAGGCAGATGTGCCTTTGAAGCCAGTAGCCGTCATATCGATGTTAGAAACGTCATCTGGTTGGGAACGTCGAACATTGGCCACGACCTTGTGTTTGAGCATCGGGAATCCCGGAAGAATCCCGAAGACATCATGTCAAGGGAAGAATATGTGGAACTCATGGCTCTTCTTCGTCCCAGAGTTTCGGAAAAGCTTGGTGTAAGAATCCTGTCGCACTTTCGCATGCTAACAGCTACTCATGCTGACACTTCGTTAATCCTTTCACAGGCTTCGGTCATGTCACGGATTACCACGGTCCTGCCATTCGTTCCTTTTACTTTGGAGGAAAAGAGGGCCATCTGCTCTGAGGCTCTGTGTACCCTCGGCGGAGAAGCCGCACGGACATTATCCTCGTCGACTGTTGAGACGGTGATCAACACTGCTTTGACTGACTACTGTGCTGTTGAAGGTGCTAGGTCACTGCATAGGGCGATATCAAATCAGTTGATCGATATCATTTGATGCATCATTATTCATCTGAGCTTGTCGTAGAGTATATATTCTATAGTTTATTATGAGGAAACTACACATCGTCTAGGAAGTACACCTCGACAGGCGTTTCAGCGTTTGACCAATCTTTGCTATCGTACACAATGGTACGCAGCGCTGATTCAATTGCTTGAGTTGCTTAAGATGCGTGTAACGACCTAATACAGTCTCCCGAAATGAGATATCCCGTCGCGACGAACTGCCATCGACGTTTATCTATATCGTCCGAAGAGCAAACCTTGACATATTTTTGGTCAGCAGAAGGGGCAGACGTTCGAAGAGTCGGACGTATCATTTTCTGGACTACACCCTGAGTAAAAATGAAGGACCTGTTTGTACAGCCAATCTGATTCCATCTCTCCGTTGGTATGTATAATCTCGGGTTTGCGACATCGAGCCCTTGTCCGTCCACATTCTTTCCCACTCGTAGCTCCACCGAATTAAGGGGAGTGAGGTAGTCTTTATAACGCAGGGATTCAAAGGCCTATCTCGCGAGGTCATTCGACTACCCCTTCCTGTCGTTTCTGTCTCTTCGTTGGCCTCTTCCTTGACCGTCTCCCTTCCTCTCGTCTTTGTCGACGCCTTTCAAGCACGTTTTCGTGATCTTAGGATCGAGGCCTTTCATCAATCGTATGATCGACCAGAGGACGACGTTGCACCGCATGGTTCGAGTCAAACAAGCCCGTGCACCTGGGCCTGCGCCTTTGACCCTGGATTTCCGAACGGTCACTGCAATGCAGATCCAGACGGAAACTATTGTACTGCAGCCTTCGAGTGCAAGCGCAAAAGCAGACGCATCCTTCATGATACCTAAGACCACACTGGTTCTGGCAATCATTATCGCCTGCCTGTCCCTTGCACTGATTCTACGTGAGTTCTCATCGCTGTTCCACTTAACCTAAAAATCGACTGACCAAAGCTTCTGTTGGCGGTGTAGTGATCGTCATCGTCCTGTATCGCCGACATCACCAGCGGAAGAACAAACAGACGACTGAATCTCGGTCTAACGCATTCGATTCTGATTCATTCGTTGAGAAGAGGAGATCGTTGGACAAGGAGCGGTTTGGAAGCGACGAGAAGCGCAGCCTGCAATCTCCGAATACGCCTTCGACGGCATCTTCACGGACTCCTATCGTTGGATGGCGTACCCCAAATAGCGCAACACCTCTTCGAGTGACGAACGACGAAGGATCCGAAAGCGAATACGAAGAAGACAAAGATCCTTCGCGACGATATACGGCGGACACCATTGAAGGCGCCTATTCGAGCCAACCTATCAGGCTGACCGAATTTGCCGCGAAAGAGAAGGCAAAGAGAAAGGCCGACAAGAAGGCCAGTGATTTCAGCTCAGCGCCTCAGCCTTCCGTTGCAGGGCTCAAGTTGAAGACCAAATTCAAATCCAAGTCACGCCCGTCATGGCTCAAACCAGTCACGACGACGGGCCAGAACCAGACCCAACGCACAGAGGACACAGGCCGGTCGCCTCCACCTGCGTATGCAGTGGCAGCAGCCACTAGCCAGGGGTATCAGTCTCCGCACCTCGTGCCGATCCCACCTCTTCTCCCGCCGCAGAAGTCCAGGTACAACATGGAGGTGCCGCCGCCTACCCCGCCAGCAAGTCGCAAATCGCATGCTTCGTCTGGGACTGCCGTCACCTCAGAGCAAGCTCCAGAATCGGGTCAATTTCTTACGGTCAAGAACGATGAGCCTGCGCCGGTTCTGAGCCCCGCACGCTCCGAGTCATTCGCGCCAAAAGACCTGGTCGCGCCTCCAGCACCAGTGCACTCGCCTCCGTGGTCGGCCAAGCTCTCGCCGCCCAACTCCGCCCTGTCTGATTCCTCTCTCGGTACGCCTACGACGCCGAATGGGACAAGGGCCCCACGCCTGATGAACGTCGTCGCACCGTTCGTACCCACACTGCCAGACGAGCTGCGTGTCAAGGTCGGCGACACCGTGCGCGTGTTGCAGACGTATCGCGACGGGTGGTGCTTCGTGCAGTTTGTTGGCAAGGCGGACGCGCCAAAGGGTGTCGTGCCCATCGTGTGCTTGCGAGACCGCCAGAGGTTCGTAGTGCACAAGGGCAAAGGGGGTGTTGGTGGAATGGGTTCGTTAGGCGGGAGTAAAGGCTCGATATCGAGCTTGAATATGGGCTGGCGGTGAAGGTGGAACTTGAGGTTAAGGAATAATTCAAGCGAAAGAGAAGGCGTTGACAGTGGCGACGGACCTTCGGCAATGCAAGAAGCAAATGCTTTTGAGATGATTAGCAAACGGTCTTGGACAGTTAATGTTTTGACGACACCTTATTTCTGTGCCCACCTTTTTTGATCACAGGCAACCGATGCTCAACCTCATTCCTTCGCATAGTTCCACTATAAAGTCGCCGAGACTGGCCTTCGACTTTCTCCTTATCATTATACGCCCTTCCGCACCGCATGCCTGTGCTGACAGGGCTCCGCATTACATAAATCGAGCCCTAGTGGCCGAAGCTTTGGACGCAGGTGCGTTTTTGTTCGTTATCGCACTCCCGGCATTTTGTCGTCAATTACCTGCGTTTATATGGAATACCGTCTCGTAGAATGAGAAATTATCAACACTTCACACATTCAGAAATCCAATATTCGAGGTCTTGTATAGCCATTGAGTGTTCCAATGGATCTCCGGAGCACTAGAACATTGATTGAGAAAGAGAGACCAATGTTGAGATTGGAAATGGTCGCACCGGAGTTGAGCATGAGACCACCGCTTGCATGCTTCTTTGGGGCAGGAGACGATCGCATGTTCGTTGACTCTTTGTACAGTCCTGCCTATATTCCACTGAAGTTTGATATTGGTCCACGTGGCATTCAGAAATAAAGCAAGAAGATATGAGATTTTGGAATGGCAAACAACAGTATAGTTTGTGCGTCTAAAGTTCTTCGGGAAGTAATGCTTTGCGTTTGTACCTGGCCTGATCCCTCAACCACTAGAGCACAAGAAAGTCAGAAGACCGGCAGCCTAAGCCTTACGAGCTTACATTTCTATACTCATGCAGCGACCCAATTCTCTCTCCTAAAACATATGTCAGAACGACATCCCCAAAGTGAAGCTCGAAGTCGTACCGTAATAATCTGGCACTGGGTTGGTGGGGCTTTGCAGAGAGGCATCCACGCGGTTCTTTGCTATACGTTGAAAGAACTCATGGTCCTTAGCGTCGATGAGAGGCGCTACCTGACGATGAGTATACCGCCAGATCGCCGTCCCGAATGACGGGCCAACCACGGCTCCAGCAACTGCGAGTGGTGTGTTCAGAGAGCTAAAGTGAAGGAAAGCGGTGCACGTGACGTACGGACGCATCCCAATGTGCAGAAGCCGTAGAAGAAGAATGGGTCGATTCCCTGACTCATGAATCAGGCAAGGAATTCAAAGGTCGGACACATCCAAAAACGTACGAAGATGGGTTTTAGAGGATCTGTCTCTCGTGTCCCAAAATAAAGCACTCCTCCCGCAAATCCAAGAATTGCACAAGGAACAGTAGCAGCCTGGCCTCCTCTCTCAGTCGTTTGTTAACAGAGAACAGATTTATCTGCATACCGTCTGCCACTTTCGTTTACTCCGCCGAATTGCCAGGTATTCTGGCCATGTCAGGGATTTGGCAAGACCTTCGGTCGCGGATTTCGCTTTCGGTGCGGTAGATTTTGCTCTTGAGAAGGCTAAAGAGACTTTCCTAGCGGTAAATACGCGCGAGCGCGCGGAGAGGCCAAAGCCACGAAGGAGACAGGCTTCCATGAGAGTAGAGTTCTGGCAGAGTTGTATGACAGTACAAATTCGGAACGAGGTGTGGTCGAGAATCACGTGATACAAAGCTGCGATGCTGATTGGCTACTGACGCCTGCACAACTTTCTTTTGTCCTACTACAGTCCTTGGGCTTACTGCTGGTAGCATACTCCGAGTATTTACTGTCACCTCTAACCTGCTTTACTCTTC
This sequence comes from Cyclocybe aegerita, assembly GCA_902728275.1. Classification (NCBI taxonomy): domain Eukaryota; kingdom Fungi; phylum Basidiomycota; class Agaricomycetes; order Agaricales; family Hemipholiotaceae; genus Cyclocybe; species Cyclocybe aegerita. The sequence continues at coordinate 58,615 of CACVBS010000101.1, forward strand.
AACCTGGTTTCATATCAACTTATATTTGTCCGGACTCAAGAGACTGAGGAATAGCTCCCCACACTGTTCATGAACAGCATCGTTTCCTGATGGTTGCTCTCGGGCAGCCCACACTGCTCTGTATATTTATGCATTGCTCCTTTGATGTCACTTTCACGCTTCCCAGGGCGTGTATACACAAGTCGGGTGAAACCCTCCCGAGGGCTAGCGATGGCTTGAATGCCGTTTTGCGCAGCCAAATTGAACGATACAGCTTATTCCATGACCACAGGAACGATGGCAGTTCGATTTAATGGGCTCAAGCTGGGAAGTCGTGAAAAAAGTCGTGAGTATTGCCTCACTATCGACTCAAACCTCCATTGAGCCCCATTCCCGAAGTGTTTATCTATAGATCCATTACCAGACGACCCGAACTTCCAAGGATGCAACAGACCAGTACGGGTACTGTTTGTTGACTTCAGAAACATCGACGCTTCTGTTGACTGTGCTATATAGACCATATTTTGGTTCTTAGGATGCTAAGTCTCTGGACACACCTCAAGCAGCCTCAAGCGCTCGTTTCCCTGCATGGTACTGATGCTGGTGGACAGCAAAATGACCACCGCTCAGCTACGTAACTTGGAAATGGCTAAAAGAAATGGCGCGAAAAGTTCGGAATGGGATGCACCGAGGCAACTATGGGGACCTCCCTCAAAAGTATCCTTCGGCCGGGAATGTCATCAAGGAGTCGTGGGCGAAGCCGGTCATGATCAAGCTTGTGGATTTCTCAGCAATATTTCAAACCGAATTCTTTTCGGTGGCCGTCGATGACTGGGAGTGGTGCGAGGTCCAACCGGGATAGGGGCTTAGCTATCCTCTTGGGTTTGTCCCCTGACCCATCTCTATCGGTCCAATTGCGTTTCTTATTGAATGGGAAACCCCGCAGACGACGTCGACGCACTCCTGCCCGAGACAGTGGGTCTTTAATTCTCGGTCCCTGGTGGGACCTGTTTTGTTGAAGTGAGCGCTTCGCCATTATTGATACCGTGTAATAATGGCAATAGACGGTGACCAGAACGCACCCTTAACACACCCCATGCCTACCCATGTGTGCTATTCATGATCGACAACAGTCGCAACCTTGGCACAGTTATGTTGATCTCAGCCGACCTCAGCGGGAAATAAAGCTGGTTCTCTCCTTGTTGGAAAGGTAATGATCTCACTGACCCTTCAGCTTCAGGTCCCCTCATCATAGGATTCGATCGTTCTGTCTGTCTCCCCTTGTGATCTTCTCCCTTAGTGGAGGAGGTACGGATAAAACTATTGAGAAACCCCATTTTTGTGAGAAACCCCATCGCTTATTTGGAAACCCAACTCGCGCTGATAAGGTTTCAATCTCCGCTGTAATTGTGCTCTCGGAAGAGTTAGGCCATGTCAAAGAAATAGGCCGGCATGCAGGGGTGCAATGGTCTGAAATGGTTGGATAGTTAAGCCCATCTCTGGTACTTGATAAATGGTGAGTTTTGGAGAAAAAAAACAGCTAAAAAGGCAAGACGCTGGCAGTGGCGATGCATACTCTCGAAAACTCAGCCAGTGGGCCAGTGGCTCATTGTCGTGGTGAGGAAACAATGAAAAACTGAAGGGGCGCAGCTCTCACCTAGGCCCTTGGCCAAAATGTGAAACGAAGGCTGGCGAGTGCGGCCATTTTAACCAAATTGTCATACTCTCAGTGATCAGGATTCAGAGGGCATCGTCTACTGGAATTTACAATTTATAACCGTGAAATAAGGATGAGAAGGGCTAGATTCAGAAAGAAAGTCGAATTACCAAGATGCTACAAGCTCAAGGATCTCCAATCCATGCCCGAGAGCTGCGAGACTTGTGCGAGACGGCAGCAAAGGTCAACTTCTGCGAGCCTCTACTCAGAATATTCAACTCCGCACGTCGGCATGATTCGGCCGGTTAGAAGCACATTCATCGCTTTCACATGGGTTTCTGCGGAAACCCGGGGTTTGACCCGAAAATGGGGTTTCTCAATAGTTTTATCCAGGAGGTACGAGAGGGAACTCGATGGGCCTACGCCACGTTGTCAGACAAGACTTCGGGTGCACTCTTGAGCGATCTCCGCCACAGTTCCGCGTGGGTGGATCACCGGTTGTTCAGGCCACCGATGGCTTTTATGTACTGAGAGTTGATCCGTCGCTTGATTTTCGAGGACCGGTTCCATCATACTTTTCTCCCACAATTCTCCCGTATTTGGCCAACTTGAGTACTCTTGCCGTTAGATTATGCACTATCCCGGTCGGCGAGACTGTCAAAATTACTGCCGAAAGCTCCAAGATCGCCAAAATTTTCTATATTTGCATAATATCCTTCCATTCATAGAGACTAATGGGCACACTTTTCGGCAAAGAACAGTTTTGGGTCATGTATGTTGGTCGAGATCGAAGAGTGAGGAGGGGTTTTCAACGATGTACTCCATTCCAAGGAAGAGGGCTTTGAAGAAACGTGGTTTGATGTTCTCGAACCGCTTAAGCGCCCACGCGCGCCTATCTAGATTTGAGGCCACGGACCCTGCAAGTAAGTAGCTACGCTATGTTCAATATCTTTCCTACACGCAGTCGTATCGGTCCTACCGCCTAGCGAAGGATAGTCGTAGCGTCTCCTCAGTCACCTTGGCCGACTAGGGGCCCCGAACTCGCTGAATGGCGCAACGAGATCGGCACAGTCTCCTTCCTTGATTTATTTCTGTTGGTTGTCGAGCTGGCACGCGTGCATCTCCAGGGCCCTTGATCCCGCGGCTAGAGGTGTGGCGCAACCGGGTTCGATTGCCATATATAAGAGACCTTCTTCCGCGAGCTCCTGTTATCCCTTCACCTTCCTTTCAACCGTCTTGACGGCGTGTCCTTCCCTTTCTTTTTCACCTTTCCTTTCCTTCGTAACTTTCCACCGTCGACCGGAGGAAGTCGGTTAGCTTTGTTCAATCGCATTTCGACTGCCACTCCGTTGTCCAGTATTTGAAGAAAAATGGCCCGTTTCTCTTTCTTGGTCGCCTCGGTCGCGCTCCTCTCGAGCATGATCTCGGCTGCCCCGGTGGCTATTGTGCGACGACAGGTCAACTTCCCTGAACTTCCGTGCGTGTTCCTTCTTCCCTCTCCCCTGTATAACGCTCACCTTCGAGGGATTGCAGTTACGCCCAGTTCCAGATCTCGACGACACCCGGCGGTACTGCAGCTGCCGAGGCTGCAGCCATCTTCTTCACCCCCTTCAATGGAGTTAACCTCGCTACCCTGGACGACTCGGTGGAGAAGAACATCGCAGCGATGCGCTCCGCCGCTGAGGCCGCGGAGACAGATCTCTTCAACCCTGCGATCGACAACGCTGCGTCGGAAGCTGAGGCCGATGCTCTGGATGTTGGAAAGACGAAGAACAAAGTACTGAAGCACACTGCATTCTTGCAGTTGTTCAGGATTCGGGTGCGTGTTTCTCCTATGGGCCGTCGGTTATTTTTATAACCTCGTGCTATGGTGATTTTTAGTTAGCGAAGGCTCAGGCGGCAGGCGAAAGCACTGCCGAGATCGAAGCTGACATTACTGACCGAGAGTGCGTCTTTTCCCCTCCTCGTTCTCCTTCCACCTGACCTTCCGTAGGGCGAAGCTCAAGAAGAATAGCGATGCGGATGTCGCGAACGCTGGCAAGGCCTCCCTGGATGTTGTTGGCGGCGCTGCTCAACCTGGCAACACGGGAAACACCAACCAGACAAACGACACTGACGACACTGACGCCGGCAACACTGGCACTTCTACCACCGGCAACACTGGCAACACCGGCTCTCAAAACACTGGCAACACCGGTGGTGCGAGCAGCGCCAACTTCCAGTTCCCTGAGCTCCCGTATGTACTACTGATCCTCTTATTACGTGGCCTCAATCTCATTTGCAATTCCAGCTACGCTCAGTTCCAGATTTCGTCGACCCCTGGAGGCACCGCCGCTGAGGAGGCTGCTCGTATCTTCCTGACCCCTTTCCAGGGCCTCGATCTCGCTACCCTCGATGACTCCGTTGAGGCCAACCTCGCTGCCATGCGTGAGGCCGCCGAAGCCGCCGAGCTCGACCTCTTCAACCCTGCCATCGACGCGGCTTCTGGTGCCGAGAGTGCGTTTCTTCTCTCCAATCTCTATTCCAGATGCTAACGGTTGGCCTCTACGACATCGTAGAGGATGCGCTTGAAGTCGGCAAGACTAAGAACAAAGTCCTCAAGCACACCATCTTCCTGCAGATCTTCAACATCCGCCTCGCCAAGGCCCAGGCTGCTGATGAGGACACCGCTGACATCGATGCCAGGATCGTCGACAGGCAGAACAAGCTTGCCACGAACACCCGTCTCGACCAGGCCAATGCTGGGGAGACTTCCCAGGCTGTTGCGTAAATCGATTAGAGGAGTGCATACAAGACAAATTCCTGTACTAACAGCAACCTGCTTTCGACTCGATGGGCACACTTTTTGTGGAAAGTTATACCTTTTATACCAATGCATTATACGTTCATTCATCCATTCGCGTGAGTGGAACTGGATGGTTCGTCGGCGGCTTGAAATAAATAAGCTTTGCAAATTTACATGAAGTGACTCCCAGGACTTTGGACGGCCCGTACACCCGTTCCGGTGTCAATTCCGGTTTCCGAGCTGACTCGGGTTTTGGACAAGTACGTGTTGCTGTGTAGCATCTCATTCGGCCCCAGTATGAAGGCCGTCGACAATGCCATCTGAACCTTGCCATCTACCGCCATGGCAGCCTGGGTTCCCTGCCCCTCTTGTTGCCCCAACTGCTTCATTTCGACGCTCTCGTCACATCGATCGAGCTCGCCATACGCCCTCCACAACCTCCTCCCCGTCGGCACAGTCATCATAGACATTCCAGTTGCTTCTCAGCACGACATTTGCGAGCATGCTCATGTGGAAGATGGATGGCACGAATTCCAAGCGCAGCAGGTAGTGCCGCAACTCTCGAACGCGGAGGACGTCGCGTTTTGTCGCGGTCTGGAGTTCCTCATCAAGCAGCGATTCATCTCGTGTACATGTCGATGTACACCCGACAATCGGATGGCGCTGAGGGTGTATCTTATTCCATACGATCTTGCGAACGTTCAAGGAAAGCTTCGAATACGCAAGGACAATATCCTGAGCCCAGCGAAACGATATTTGCGCGCACTTGTTCCAAAAATATCTCAAGATATCGGTAGATGGAATGGACTGAAGCCGGAGGGTGAGGATAGGGATTTCATACCTCAAGTACAGGTGCGTATCGCTCGTTTGGTTCTTATGAAGGTGGATCGCTCAATTGAAACAGGACCGTCGCACTTTAGCTGAAATTTACAGTGAACTTGCATCACCGAAGGTCACTCCCGCGCCCGATTGCGGTGGAATCTCGTATCGACTTCTTGATTTTGAAGACGACCTCGACGGCCTTGGAATGCGCAGCACTCTTTACAAGTATCAGCGACGCTCTGTAGCAGCAATGCTGCAGAAAGAGCTGGACTTGCAAGATGTTCCAGACCCGTTATACACCCCCGTGAAGACTATAGAAGGCAAACAATTCTACCTGCAGCCTGGGACGATGGAGGTCCTTCAGGAGTGCCCTGCAACTGTACCTTGTAGAGGTGGGATACTGTGCGAGGAGCTAGGTAAAGTCTCCGATGGGTCCTCGGTGCTTGCACTCATATTTCGTACAGGCACGGGCAAGACGGTCATGATGCTCAGCCTCATCGTGGCCACTCGAAATCAAATATCTTTACCTGAACCCTCTATCGTCGACGACCGGCCCGTCTTGACACGTCTAGCCTTTCGACACTTTCCATCCTCCGACTTCTCTACGGCTAGAAAACGCTTCTACTGTGACAGGGACCCCAGATCCGGCGCCAGGGTACCGTCTCTCGTCGAACTCGTTTTGCACAAAGCTCGAGTAACGCCGAATTGTAACATCCCACGGAGTGTGCTCACGAAACGATATGCACACGAATTACAAAAAGAGGACGAAGTTAGTGCCCTCCCCGTCGGCGAAGTCCTGCGAGCCAATACCCCTTTTTATCACCATTACCTTGGAGAGCCCAGTAATCGTGAACGAGCGCAAAGAAAAAGTCGTCAACGAGGCCCTAAGGTTATGTATCTTACCTCCGCTACCCTCGTCGTTGTGCCGGCCAATTTGTTGAGCCAATGGGATCGAGAAATTACGAAGCACTGTGCTGTTCCTCTCCATGTCCTGATTCTGAGGGCCAATACGCCCATGCCATCTGTTAGAAGCCTTGCCACCGATTATGATGTACGTCCCACTTCACCTGAGTGTGTATTGATACTAAATCCACTTTAGATTATATTGATGACCTATAATCGTCAGTTCTCGCAGAGGCCTTCTTTTCTGCTTCTAACCGATCTACAGGTTTCTCCAGAGAGTCAAATGCCAACGATGTATCCAAGCTACATACCGCCACTGCATGCACCTGTCCAGAGTACCCTGGCTATCGGGTACCGAAATGTGAATGCCAGCACCACTCTGTGTCTCCTTTCCTTCAGATTAGGTGGAAGCGACTAGTGATCGACGAAGGCCACGTTTCGGCATCATTGTCGACGATCCTGGTGCCATTCGCTAAGCTGTTGAGCGTCGAGAGACGATGGATCGTCACTGGGACGCCCACCACCAATCTATTGGGCTTGAGCCTCGGAAGCAAAGCGGTTGAGAATGTTTGCACTGTGCTAGTTGATGAAGGCAATGACGAGGCAGATGCAGTGTCGAGCTCACAGCGAGCCTCTCCGTCATGCCCTCCATCTCGATCACCATCAGCAACACCAGCACCCACCTCGGCCCACGACGTTACTATTTCCGCTTCCTCTTCACCTCCACCATGTGCAAAACGCATCTGGACGAAGTATGATCGCGAAGACCTTAACAAACTCGGTAACATGATAAGCCACTTCATCGCCGTTCCCCAATTCACCTCCGACCCCAAACTTATCGCCTCACACGTTATTGAACCACTCCTCGATCATTCCGGACCCCGTCGCGGCTCCATACAGGTGCTGAATCAGGTTATGGAGAGCGTGATGATAAGACACCGGGTGGAAGATGTTGAAAGGGACGTAGTACTGCCGCCTGTGAGCACGGAATCAGTTCTTTTAGATTTGGACAGTCTTTCCATCAAAAGTTTCAATGCTCTTCAGGCAGTTATTGCCATTAACGCCATCGATTCAGAGAGGACTGACCAGGTGGGTTCTCTTTGCATAAGTGTCTGCGTTGATACTGATGACTTCTTTAATGATAATAGGATTATATGTTTCACCCTCGAGTATGCCCCTCGACTATTTATCACTTTAGTACTTTCTGATTGTGACAACGTGCAGAACGCAGATGCCCTGCAAGAGACCGTCAAGAACTTGTCACAGTGGGTTATTGAGATGCGTGTCAATGCGGGCCACTTAACTGTGATTGCTTGGTAGGATCTTATTCTGGCATGTCGACTCCGACTTGTACAACGCACGGTACCTCGTATCTCATGCCGATGCCAACATCAAGAGAGCTATTGAACGGAACATGCCTCAGGAGGACATCGAACTTTTGAGGGAAGCCTTGCGGCACCTGTATGTCCATATCTTTTTCAACGAGTTGTTTCATGTCTCAATACCCTTGCCCCAGCAAAACTGCTCTGGATGACCCTCTCTGGCGAGCAATACAAAATCACGAAGACGTGCCATACCGCGTGTACAACTTCCAGGATAGAGTATTCGATATATGGACACGGACTGGCGGCCGCGAACCTTATTGGCCACCTGAACTGACGGGATTCCTGCACGCCGACAGACTCTTAAAGTTATATGACATGATCTTGCAGAAACCTTTGATAGGGCCCGAAGGCATGGTCGAGTGGGGCAAAGCCGTCGTAGCACGCGATCTGGCATTTCGCAGGGCATTTGAAGAGGCCCAGAGGAGGAAGGAAGGGCGGAGTGGAAGTCCGAGGAAGAAGAGTGGGAACAAAGATACTGGCGAACAGGCTTCGTCTACCACAACAGAAAGCTTGATGGTCGACACGTTCGCCAAGAAGGCATCCGCTGCAGAGACATTGCGAGAGATGCAAAAAGAGCTGGAGGCGACGATGGCTAGACTCGCGAAGGAGGACGAGGAAGGTATGGACGGAGACGAAAGCCTGACTCCAGGGCAAGAGCTTGAGGCCTCTTCAAGTCAGGTTGGTGTACATGCGCAAGCGCAAATCAGAGGTCCATCGCGCCTGGCGGCCTCTTCTCCACTTGCGAAGGTGCGGATCGGGTCATCGGCGTCAAGTAAACTGAACTACATTATCAGCGAGGTAAAGATCCCGCTACTGATGACCCATAACTCCCAGCTGACGGGTTCTCTCCTTTCTAGGTCCAGAAATACTCCTCGACTGAGAAATTTCTTATCTTTTCTGAGTCACCACTCTCGCTAGCCCACGTCGCCGAAGCTCTGGAGCTCATTCAGGTTAAGTTTCTCCGGTTTACGACGCAGGTTACGCCCCAGTTCCGCGAGCAGCTTGTGTTGACTTTCGAGACCTCGGAAACGTATCGCGTGTTCTTGATGGAGCTGAAGCATGGTGCTCGTGGTTTGTATGTCGACGTTCCTTGCCTTTCTCTGTTCTTTGAACCATGCTGAACGCTTATATCGTAGAAATTTAATATCCGCTTCAAGAGTAATTTTCTGTGAGCCCGTGTGGCAAGCTGACGTTGAGAGCCAGGCGATCAAGGTAATGTTCATGACGTCCTATACATCCTAATATTTACAATATACGTTCTTTTATTCAGCGGGCACACCGTATTGGTCAAACTAAACCCATAACAGGTATTCTTCAGTTTCATTCGACGTCCTGGATTCGCTTGACTGTTGATATTCTGTAGTCAAAACCCTCGCGATTCGAGAAACGGCCGAGGAAAATATGGTACAAAGGCGAGCCATTCTGAGGAACAGTCAAGAAAAAATGCCGAAACTGCTCGAAGAGGCTGGCATGAGGCATTACATCGCTGTACGTCTTTATTATATATTGCCCATTTCTCGATTCATGTTCTACGTCTCGGCTCCGTATGCTCCGCCCTTGTTTCTTGTACCCGGGCTGATGGGATGGCGTTCCTTCTCCAGAACCCGAAGTTCATCACACATCCGCCTACGGTGGCGTCAAATATCGACTTCCCATTAATCCAACTTCCTCCGGAGGTTTCTCTGCCGCAGCCTGGAGCGATCATGCTGAGAATACCCGCTTTACCAAAAGCTTCGCCATCACCTTCAAGCAAACGTGTACGAGTTGAGGACCCAGTCTCAGCTGGTTCCAGCGACGCAGTACACCAGGTCGATACGCAGGAAGGCTCTCCGCTTAAGAAAAAGAGGACCATCCGCTTCAAGTCCCCTTGATGCCTGCCTTACTTGTTTGGCTGTTACGGTTTCGCATGCTCGTTGTTTTCTTTGGAATCGTGCTATCGCGGAAACTTATTTATAGATATTATTGACTCTTTCTCGCAGATTATCCGTCCGCCTGTTGTATCCATATTCGAATGATGAAATAGCCGATTTCGTTCGCCTACGTACGCCACCTTGTGAACAAGACTGCTCTGCTCGCCCCTCACACCTGCTTATTCGGTGGCCGCGTTGGATGCACGTCAGCTTCCATGTTTCATCACTGTCCGTCACGATTAAGCGAGTGGAGCAAACAAAACAGTTTAACACCATTCCTCGTATTTTCTCTGTTGATCTCTGCGGCAGTTGTGAGGCAGACATGGGCTTCCCCGGCCTGGGCAAAACCGGCTTCTAGCGCAGTCCGTCGATATGAAGGCTGCTCTAATTTCGCGGGTGACGGAGCTTGAGTTGAAGTAGCTCTGAACGACAAATCATTTCTGCGAGGCAGGTATTTAAACTAGGAGCACTTACAGCCCCAGCACAACCCTCTCTCAACTCCTTAATTCCAAACCTCCCCAAGTCCTTAACAATGGTCTCCCTCCTCAGTGTTCCTTTCCTTGCCTCTCTTTTTTCTCTCTTGTTCGTCGCCCATGCCTTTCCTGTTACCTTGCTTTCGAGGGCCAAACTCGATGTTTTTGTCCCGACAATAGTCAGCCCCAATTCAACGACCGTCTGGACCATTGGAGAAAATGCTACGATTGTGTGGTATGTTGACGCTCTCGTTATCCTGAGGTCCACACTTAATTTGTCCCCAGGGACATCTCCAATGCCCCAGCCTCCATCTCCAACGGTGCTGCTGTTGTTTTGAATGGCTGTAAGAATCGAGACAGGATATGGGCATAGGCTTTCGGGGCTGATCCTGAGTTATTCGTTAGATGGAACTGTTGCTGAAGGGTTTGACTTGCGGGCAGGGAGTGTCGACGTCCTTGTCCCTCAGGTGCCCCAAGGGAATTATTTCATCACCTATGCGCTATTAGTGAATGTCCGGCCGTCTCTACAGTTCTCTAACATCTCCTCCTAGTGTTTGGTGACTCTGGAAACCACAGCCCGGTCTTCACGATCGTTGAGGCATAATTTTCGACCTTCTTTGGACAATAGATACTTCCAATCATTCACGGACCTTGGACACCCCTTTTCATAGTCGCAGCAGACACAGATTTCAATAATAATTGTCACCCAGTCATATAAGTACGGTCATAAGTAGTTTACGGGCCAGTAAATGGAGAACGTACAGCCACAGTGCCTCAGCGAGTACTGACATTCACCGCACAGTGGAAACTGATATGTATGCGGAGCGCAACGCGGACACGGTGTTTGATGACTTTATCCTCGACGGCGAAGTCCAAGTGGAATGTGATGGGTTTGTCGGCCGATATACGAACGATTTCTTGAGATAAGCCTTCGCAATCTTCTTTGAAGCATGCCTTGAACAGGATGTTTGCCGTAGATTGAAATTTGCGCCTGAGGCGATTCAAGCTTGGTAGGGTCTTCAAAAGGCCGAGAAATCTCGCAGGACAGAACGCTCCTTCGTTCTGCAGTTTATGATGGCATAGGGTTCGAGGGTGTGTAGCATACTCATAGACTTGAGGTTTACAAGTGTCGCCAACCGAAATTGGCGGCGGTCTGTTACCGATAATTAATTAAAGCCACAGTACGATTAACAAGAAGACTCTACGGGCCATGAGGAATGTGAAAGGGGGGCAGAACAGTGAGGTAAAGCTCTTCCGGTGTCTCGCATGCGATGTCCAAGATCGGTTGGATGCAGGGTATATACTGACGTTCGCGTGGACTGGCTTTAAGAATTCGGAGATTTGAAAGGTCGACTAGCGGGCCAGTTGGGGCGGGCACTTTTAGGAAATGCCCGACAATTCGATGCGAATTGCGAAAATGCAGACACTCGATTTCAGGGGGCTGAAGGTAGACGTTCTCTGGGACAAAGGGCGCCACCCAAAATTTCGGGATCCTAAAGTCTTGAAGGTGATGTCTTTCAGATTGGAGCATACTGGGAAAATAGAGAGGGGAATGTTGGAGTAACCCTTGTCCAAAAACGGGGTTGTAAGGAAAATTGTCGTCAAGGATTGGTGAAGGGATGATTTCACCAACGCCATCAACACATTTTCTGGTTGCAGCAGCGTTGATGGCTGCTCAAGCAGCAAAGTGCGTAGTGGAGATGGAGACGTGATGTCGATGGGGCGAACATCTTGGACGAGTGAGGGGTTTGCATTATCCACCTTCCACTTCTTTACGACGTTCTCCTTTTCCTTGTTGGATAAAGATTCATCGTCCAAGGCGAAGGTTATAAACGGGCGGAACTGGCGGTTGGTCGCGGATGAATGATTGACGAAGGCGATTAGGGTGAGGTGCTTCCGCCACATTGGACGCCGTGCAAGTCAACAAATACTTGCGACAGTTCACACAGCCGACGTTTGGCTGTGCGTCACGCAAGTCAGATAAGCTATTGTCAAGCCCCAGATATATAGACATGTCGAAGGCCTTTGACGTGAGTTTGGCAGCGACGCGAGAACCGATAAAGGGACTTTGGGTGCTGAATCCATCCCCGAAGAAAAAACGTATACGGGTCACTCCAACCAGAGTAGCACACAAGAGACTTGCTCGACTTTCAGTCTCTTGGGACATTCTTTGCGTGACGCAAGCTGAACACCAGCATGCATAATTACTGGCCCTGCTAGCGCGAAATGGAATTCAATGGGTGGAACCTGATATGTGGGTAATCAGAGAGCGCAGCGCGAACACGGTCCTCAATCATTCCATAAAGAACAGCATCTCCCGGTGTTGGCTCACAGAGCCTCTTGATCTCGACGGTCAAATCCAAATGGAATTTGAGGGGCTTGCCAGCGGCGACACGAACAACCTCCTCACAAATGCCTTCCCAGTCTTCCATGAGGCATTCTTGGAAAGGGTGCTTGCTGTAGATTGAGACTTTCAACAAGAGCTGCGTAATGGAATTTAAGATAGGAAGGCTCCTCAGAACGGCTGCGAAATCACGGAGGACGAGGGGATCTCTTCTCCAGTTGAGAATGCCGTACAGTGCGAGACTGCGCAACTTGCTCATGGGCTTGAGGTTCACCAATGTTGCTAGCGCAAGCTGAAGACGCTCTATCGTACGAGGCTCGGTTAGAGCTTTAAATCAAGATTTCCCGGAAGAAACGCACCATGGGGAATGTCTGAGGTGCTGAGAGTCGTTAGGTCGAGCTCTTCGAGCGTCTCGCTTGTTGCATCTAAGATAGGCTGTACACAAAGCATGTCGCTACGCTCGTGCGCACAGGTTTTGAGAAATCGCAAATTGGTAAGATCGACCAACGGCTCAATTACAGCTGGGAGCCTCAGGAGATGTTCAACGATCTGAGCTGAATGGCGATAATCCAAACTTTCAATTCGAGGTGGCTTCAGGTCGACACCTTCCGGAACGAATTGAGTTTCCAGCGTCTTCATCACTTTGAAGTCGCGTAAGGATAGGCCTTTGAGGTTAGAGCATAGCGGGAAAATAGAGAGTGGGATGGTCGTATAATCCTCGTCGTAGACGAGTGTCTTCAGGGACATTTCCTTTAGTGTCTGATGAAGCGACGACTGCACCAACGCTTTCAAAAGATTCTCTGGCTGCAGCGAGGCAGACGGCTGTTCCAGTCGGAATGTATGCGGTGGGACCGGAGACATCCTCAGTAGCGCCAGCATCTTGAGGAAAGTCGGGTCTCCGAATAGCGTGGTATTGTGCTCCTCTCCAATCGTAATGTCGACGACGCGAACTTTGCGAGCGAGAGAGGGGTTAGCCTCGAGCATCTTCCACTTCCTCGCTACCATCTTCTTGAACCTCTCGTTGGACTTGAACTCGTCGTATAGCACAAGTCTGTTGAAATGTCGCACTTGGCATCTTGAAACGGATGCACGATGGGGTTCGACGAGGGCCAGGGTAAGAGCAAGGGGATAAGAGCGCACTGGCAGAAGCTTCAACATGCGCACGGAATCGACGTTTGGTCGTGGCTTGGAACAAGATGGTTGCACTAACATCGCGTGCCCGCAGCTTGATGAAATGAGGCCCAGCATCGTAAGCTAACGCTGCACTATGCCGCATCGGCGGCCGTCAATATAATGGGGTTGCTGTCGTTCTGAGCGGCTTTAAGGAGGGAATCACCCATACCTAGTCCGTCACACTAGATGGTTAAACTTGGTTCTAAATCTTCGATAGATGCGAATGTTGCTTGATTGCTTGCTTTGCTCGTCCCTATTATTATCCTTTATCAATTCATCTCCATTGCAGCTATTCCTTGGAAAGGTTGGTGTTCCAGGAAACCGGGGGCTGTGTTCGGCATCGTCATATGCAAGTCACAAAGGCCGTTGCAGCCTTCGAATACTCTTTCGACAACTTTCATCAACGCTGCTCTGAATTATGAGACAGTATTTACAGATCGTCCTGAGCTTTGGAAATAATTGTCTTGAGCTTGTACACCCAAATTCGAGTCCATGGAGTCGCCAAAGAGGGGTTGCCAGAACCCCTGCAAGCCAGTGACTAAGGGCATGGGCGACACGAGTTAGAGAGCCGATACGTGCTCGAGAAGACGAACCACACTCACCAGGCCTACTCTGCCACCCATCTCGTGATGGTGTTCAACGGGTGGAAGCTAATGTGCTCATGCTCAGCGAGCGCAACCTCGACTCGGGCTTCGATCTTCTGATAAAGAGCCGCATCTCCGGTTGTCTTAGTAGAGAGGTTATTAGTCTCGACAGCAGAGTACAAGTGGAACTCCATGGGCTTGTCCGCTGAAATACGAACGACCTCTTCGCAGACACCGTCCCAATCTTCGTCGAGGCAGCCCTTGAAAGGTTTCGATCCATAGATTGAAACATGCAACATGAATCGTTGGATGGAGTTTGAGGCGGGGCAAGTCTTCAGCACAGAGATCAAGTCGCGCAGAACGACATGCTGCTTCGCCTTCGCATTAATTATGACGTAGATTTCGAAAGTGCGCAGCTTGCTCAAAGATTTGAGGTTAACCAGCTTCGCTAGTGGGAATTGTCGACGTTCTGGCGCGATAGGTTACCAACAAGAGTGAAAAGAATGAGGGCGTGACCCACCATCTGGGATGTCCGAAGTACTAAGAGTGGTAAGATAAAGCTCTTCGAGTGTTTCAGACGCAATGTCCAAGATCGGTTGGACACAAGCCATGTCCTCTTTCTCATGTGGGCAGGCCTTCAGAATGTGCAAGTTTGAAAGATCCACGAGCGGCCCGAGAGACGGGGGTGGCTCCAGGAAATATTTGACGAGCTGATCAGAGTTGCGGTAATCGAGACGCAGGATTTTAGGTGGGCTGGAATCGACGCCAGCTGGGATAGAAAGTTCTTCCGACTCTTTCGGAATTTTGACGTCCTGAAGGGTGATGTCCTTCAACTTGGAACAGACGGGGAAGATAGACAGGGGTACGTTGGAGCAATCTTCATCGTAGATGGTCGTTTTAAGGAAGATAGTCGTCAAAGTTTGGTGGAGTGATGCCTTCACCAACGCCGGCAGCATCTTTTCAGGTTGGAGTGAATTCCCCGGTTGTTCGAGTCTAAGGGCGTGCGGTGGAAAGGGAGACCCCTTCAGAAGGTTCAGAATCTTGAGAAATGTCGCGTCACTGAAGATCTTGGTGTTGTGTTCTTCTCCAATGCTGATGTCGAGAATACGAACATTTTCCGCAAGGGAATGGTTGGAGTCAAGGATCTTCCACTTCTTCGCGATCTTGGCCTTGAACTTCTTGCTGGTTTCGAATTCATCTTCTAGCTTGAGTTCTCTGAAAAGGTGTACTTGGCATCTGGGGGTAAACACGGGATTCACGAGGGCCAACGCGCTGAGATTCTCCCACCATAGTGGAAGCTCCGCGAGACAGTCAACGATCCGGTCGATGACCTCTTGGGATAGCAGGGAGAAGGGTTTGCTCGACATGGAGATGTTGTTTGGATGTGGTTCGGATACAGGTGGTTCGAGCGAGATGGGTATGTACTCATTTGAGCGAATAAGGTGGATCACGGAGACAAAGTTTGGACCAAACTTGACTGTATGGGTCAACAACGAAGCGTGGGAAACGCTTGTGTCCGATTAAATTGCCGCCCAACGTCAGCGCAAGCATCAACTCGTTACTGCTCCGAGTTTACGGGCATTTCCTTAGACAGGTATCAACTATCATTGGTGGCCAGCCTCACAAGACGTCCTGAACAATTGCTCGCCCTTCACCTCTCCGTTGGCGGGCCTCCGATATGGTTAAAGCGGTTTGAGGTAAACTTACACCTACTGGATTCGACGTTGTGACCAGTATTCGCCTCGTGCTCTTTGGGCAGGATGCTGTATTGGACCTCTGCGTCTCAATTTTCCAAGACTTCATGTTTTCATAGAATTATTCTGGGCCCATTCCAAGTAATAGACAAGCACTACTAGTAGGACCGAGTACATCTGGAGGTAGTAAAAGAGGCACTGTTAGCTGCGACATCCCTACAGCTGGATACCGATCTGACAGCGGGAGTCCATCAGCGGCCTGAAAATAACAGCCTTGCGTTCCGTTTGTGCCCCACAGCAGGAAAGGTGAGAGGTGCCAGCCTGCCGTGTTTAGCTGATGCTCCTGGTACACGAGTAGTCATTAATCATTGCTTATGCACAGGAAATCTCTGAGGTAATCTCCCGAGCCTCCCTGCAGGACCTTCGTGGACCAGTATAAATGGACTCATCGGATGAGAAACTCACCACCACGGCTGGATCCGTTTATCACCCCACCTCGTCTACCTGTCCTACAACATGCGCTGGTCGCTTGTCTTGCTCACCTGCTTCATTCTGCAATTCTTGGGTGTCGCCCTTGCTCTTCCAGTGAGCTCGGAAGACGGTCTCGTTCCCCGTGCTAGGGTCAGATCGTCGAAGTCTGCCAAGGCTTCGAGCTCTACCTACAGGAAGAACGCTCTGAAGTCGAAGACCGAATACGGGGTCAAGAATAACAAACTTGTTGCCTCAAAGGTTCCCAAGGCGCGTGGCGCTGCCGCTTTGAAGGCACTGAAGAAGAAGGATGCCGGTGAGCACTAGCATTCTGTTACGGTGCCTGAATGCGATCGCTGACTTCACCATGTGACCGCATAGATCATATCCTGGAACATCAGGTCCTGAACAAAGCTCTCAAAGATCAAGGGAAGAAGTTCAGCGACCTCAAACCGCCCACACAAAAAAAGGTTAAGGATGCTTTCAACTCACACAAGAATCTTGCATACGTCGACAAGTCCATCAACCGTTCGGTTCGTCGTCTTGCTCCTATATAAGATAGAATGCTGACCCAGCGTAATCTCGAACAGAAAGCAGCGGTTTACAAGGCTGCACTCAAGGGAAACAAGGTTCAAGCCAAAAAGCATCGCGACGAATACATCAAGAAGACCTTCAGCCATGCACAGGGTACCGCCAAAACTATTGATAAGACATTGAAGGCTGTGAGCTCAAACCTTTGGCAAATACCTGACAATGCTCTAAACCATAATGTTAGGATGGACACAAGCCGAATGTACACAGCACTCTCATGGGTGCAGCGAAGAAAGCAGGCATCAGGAAGCGAGATTTCGATGAGGTTAGCAATTAATGCTAGCCGACCCTAGGTGCCACAATTGCCATATATAGACCAGCGCCCCTGACGGCCTCGTAACTACCTTCGAGACCAAACGTCAACGATCACAGTCGCAATCTCCTATCCATGCAAGTATTATTGTGTGGGATTACTGTTAGGTAGACATAAATAATGCAGGAATTTCGAACATCATCTCGATGCGAGAATTCTAACCCGGGTGCTTGCTACGCGACTTGGCAACGCAGACAGACTATCAACAGTGCAATTACTGTGCCTGTTAAAATGAGAAAGGCTCGGAGTGTCGTGCTCGACATGATTGCGATGACCCGCTGTGGCATGAGCTACATACCCAAACGTTTCAATGAGCCGCTTCTGGTGGCCGTGAGAAAGTCTTGGTCTTGTCTTGATGTCAACGCACCAGTCCGAAAACTGTTGTTAGCCATCAATCTGATCCTTATCCGAGTCGGCACCGCGCTAGTCTAGATAGATGGAAATCCCATAGGACCCAGTGCAACAGAATAAGCACAGCATTTAAGGCGTTAAGTCGCTGAAGTGGATCGGCTTCAAGGCTTCGAGACCTTGAGATGTACTGCGGTGAATTAACTATACTGTATCGTCGAATTAAAGTGGAGCAAAGGCAAGAGTCCTAGAACAAGCACAGCCAGCTCGGTTGTTGCCAATAACGGAGTAGGTTCACGTCCGGTAATGTCCAAAAAGTTCGTGAAAGTGTCCAGCACACAAGGCATCGCAACACGGAATCGCGAGACGCCTTCGTGGGGAGCTTTCCTGTCCATGGTTTTCAATATTACCGCTTAGCTCTTACATACTCGCGTAGAGAGCTCGGAGAGGGAATCAGTAGATACTCCTCATAATCCAAGCGGGAAATTTAACTGGTTACGTTTTAGCTCAAATCGATTCTTGACGCCATTTGTTGGTTGCTCTTCTTTCAACCTGTTTGCGCCAGATTTCAACCCTTGTTGCTGTATGGAGCGAAGGCTTCGTATTCTTGACGTATATGCTTTACCTGTGTAAGAATGTCTGTATGGCATTGAAGTCAAGTAAATTATGTGAACGATTCATCAAAGAATACTATCTTGATTCTAGACTTCCACTCCAAGCCCGGTGCGGGGTAGTTGATACGAAACTTGGAAACGCAGATACATCGTTAGCACCGCACTTGCCGCGCCTTGTTGGGGGGAAGGGGAGCGATGCCGTTGGAATGCCTTCTGTGCTATGAAGGATTTCAATGAACTTTCTCCGAGTCCGGTCAGCCGGTGTTACCTTGAGAAAGTCTGGGGTTTCCTCTTGAATTGTCAATCTACGCCATCCTGAAACGCCAGTGCGTTCCAAAGTGGGAGTCTTACGGGGCGCACCTAAGTAAACCAGACCGAACTCTGTTGGTAGTTTACGCAGATGCTAAAAAGTAAGAACTAAGGTACGAAAATGATGCGAAACGAGATGAAAAGGCGGCGCTGAAGGCGTTGCCAAACAATAGATCACGATTAGATATGCTAGGGGGCGGTTACACCCGTTACACATCCTGTCCTAACCATAAGTTTGATCAACATTCCGATGAGTCGAAGCCGCAGAAAAGTTGTTAATCAAAAGAAATGGATACCAGAGGTAAGGTAAGGTGACTGGCAGTCGAATCATCGCATTGGAGTTTGGATCAAGGCCTTAAAGAGGTTCAATAGAGTCTTTAGATGTAATGCTCTAAATTTAGATTGTGGAGTGCAATGCTTTCCCGGCAGGGTCGTACCAGCGCTTAAAACCCATTCAACATGATCACTCCGCATTACTCTCTGTAGAGTACCTGGTGGTAGAGAACTTGAATGCACTGCCGACTTCGTGGCCAAATCGGTCGGGGCGACGCATTACCCAGCCCCCAATAGATTTACGGTAAACAATAATGATACTTAGCCAAGGATCGCAGGATGAATTTGCCAAGGGCACTGCATCTTGTGACAGAGAGCTATGAGAATCGTGACACACGCGGCGATCCCGTCCATGACAGATGCAGATATCTGAGACTTAACAGCTTGAAGCGAAGTATAAATGGCCTCTTCACTGAGAGGCAATCCAACGGCTGGTCCCGTTTCAATATCCCAACTTTACATTGCCTCTCAACATCATGCGCTGGTTGCTCTTCCTGTTTACTTGCCTCATCTTTCAATTCGCGCTGAGCCTATTTGGACTCGCACTCGTCATCCCACAGACAGAGGATGGCTTGGTAGCCCGTGGCGGGCGTGGAAAGGCTCCCACCAAGCTGAAGAATCCTAGTAGTAAGACTCGAGATACGGGACTCGGTAGCCCTAACTACTGGGATGCCGACGGAAAGGGCATCCAGTCTAAACCAACTAGCAATCTGGGTACAGACGCAGAGAAAAAGACTATGATGAAAGGAAAGGATGCCGGTAAGTCAATGTTTTTTTATCCTGCTCAGGAGCCAGTTGATGTGTAGTATGACTACTGAAATCGGACGCTCTTCAGACCATGTCCTCGAAGGTCAAGTTGTCGAGAAGGCTCTTGAAGACCAAGGCAAGACATTCCAGAGCCTTGATCCCGATACTAGAACAAAAGTCAACAAAATAATGAATGACGAGGGAAATATTCAATTCGTACCCCAGGGAATCAATCGATCAGTATGTCAGTCTTATCTGTTGCGCTCGTATTTTACTGACCATATGTCGCTTAAAACCTTACAGAAGGGCCAGGTCTTCAAAAAAGCCCTTAGGCACAGGCAATCTGTTAGGACCAAGGATGCAAACCGGGACAAGTACATCCAGGAAACGTTACCACAGGCCAAGGATGTTGCCAAAAAGGTCGATGGCGTATTAAAGGAAGTGAGTTACTGAATATTCTATGCTTACCTACCCTTGGTAATTCACGGAACCGAACAAGGGAAACCATAAAGGAAACGTGTTTCAAACCCTCATGGGTGCGGCCAAGAGAATTGGCCGTCGCAAGTAGACCTTGGGGCTGGTGCCACAGTTACCACATATAGACCCGGGCAGCCAAACTACCGACAATCTCAGCTGGTAGGAGAAGGTTTACTGCATATTTAACTGGGATTATCATTTCAACGCAAGATAAATTTTGAGTGGTCCGATGAGTGGTCCGATAAGGTCAACCAACTATTCGTGAAATTGCCCGTTCGAAAGGCGGTTCGCAAGATGGAACGTGATTTAAGTCAAGTATGAAAGCGCGAGAACATCGTCGGTGAGCTCCTGGGGAAGGGAATAGGAGGTTGTGCGGACTAGGGTTCTCGCATGCAGGAGGTAACGGGAATGCTGGAAAGGCAGCCGTGTCGTTACGGGTCGTATAACTCCTCTGGGCTTGCAGGGGCCGGATATGTACGTGAGAAGTGCCCTTCTACTAGACCCTGAATTCTGGACGGTGCAGGTCATATTCTCTTGAGTCTACATGCGCATGCGTCAAGTAGACGCATGCTCCCGGAGAATGTGATTTAACCCTTCCCGTTTGACGCAACTCTCATAAGAGAAGCTGCGTGCCAATTCCTCCAACTGAGCTTCGTCCAGTCCTCGGAACATGTCAGCCCATTCCTTGACCAGAAATTCGGCGACAAGGATGGTCCTACACAGACGAGTCGTTCGCTCCTCGACACTCCATAGCGGAGGATAAAGCTTGAGATCGCTTTCTTCGGCGACGGAGTTCTTGATGTGATCAACGATGGGCCGATATATGTGTCGGACGTATTTGTCGTCCTTGCCCCATGCGTCCACTGCTAACTGTTGCTTCTTCTGGAGGAAATCCTTGAATCGTATCAAGTAAGGCGTTGATCGCGAAACGTGAACCATCCCCTGAAAGCCTATGTCTTTGTATAGCCAGATAGACCAGCTCAAGGAGTCCTGGAACAATATTTAGCGTCAGTCAACAGAAGGTAAGGAGGGAACATACATTTTTGTATATTTCGAGTTGGTCTCTGAGCACCATATATCTCCTCTTGTTAATGCTCTCCGTCTCGTCACCATCATACTCTTCTCGTCCATACACCGGACCCCATTCCCCGTTCCAGACACAAAGACCCCGGTCATCTATCCACTTCCGCTTTCTCTTGTAGGTAGCTTTCATCCTCTCCTTCTGAGCTTCCGTCCCTTCGTACGGTTCCGGGGAGCTAGGAAAGCCGTAAACAGCATAGTCGTGGATCGCATATGCAGTGTTCTCCCATCTTGTACCAGCATCGCCCGGAAACTTCGTAAAGTCAGTGGCAAAGGTGTTGCCATCCAAGAATAAAATGTGCCGCTTATCGATGGCGCGGATAATGGAATAGGCTCTGTCGTAAAACGAGATGAGGGTCGCATGTTGGGGATGAGGATCAGCTGGTTCATTGAGGACGTTGTATCCAGTAACCCATGGATTTTCTTTGTAGTGTTCAGCAATCCGCTCCCAGATCCATAGGAGCCTGTCTTGAAAGTCTTTATGCTTCCAGAAATAACCGATGTGGGATCCGCCATCGGCATGCCATCCTCCACTTTGCCCTCCAGGTGCGGTATGCATGTCGATAACGGTGTAGATCGAATGTTTTGCACAAGCCTCAATGGCTCGGTCGAGATGTTTGAAAGCATTTGGCTTGAGAACACGAGGATTCATGTCATCTAGAGGGTGATAAAAATGAGGTAGGAGTTGGTTGCTCAGGAGAACATTTTCTCACCTTCAAAATGGCGGTATCCTACCGCAATACGGATGCAATTGAGACCAAGCGATTTGAAGAATAACGCATCAGGCTCCGCAAAGAAGTACTCGAGAAACTAGTCCAATGTCAACGCGAAGACTTGCTTTCAAGAACTGAAAACAACTTGCCTTGTCGAAGAAGAATTCGGCTTTGTCTTCTCCAATGGCCTCCCCCAACGCTTCGCGGATTTGGTGTTCACACCCAGGATATCCTGAGGCATTCGAGTTACTCGAAATCAGGGATAATACTAATAGTGCGCCAGGGACTCAACAAACCTGAGATAAAGTTCTCCATGCTAGTTTCAACCAGTCAACCCTGTCTTTGGGCGATCGAATGAACGTATTGACGCACCACATCCATCCTCCAAGACCAGCACCTCGGAGAACAATCTCTTCACCATCCCCGTTCACGATCTTATTACCCGCAACTCTCAAATACGACATTCGACCTACGGAAACGAGAGACAAGGGTCTGAAGTCATGAGAGCAGTGCTGCATCTTCATAGCGGTTAGCTCGGCCCGAAACTCTGAAGTTGCCCCTCAGGCTAGTGGTCAGCTGAGTGCTGCCGAGCCAATGAGCGTCGTTGTGTCGGCCAATAATGGTGTTCGGATGATACGTCGGGGTATCCTTCACGGCGAGATCCACCGCAGTCCAAGTCAAGAAAAGGTGCATATTCGTGCGCTATGGAAACAAGGGGGAAGGACGACATATCAGAACATTCACGGTAGGAAACTTGTATCAATCCCATGGGAGAAGTCCCATATGCAAATTGTCTGCAGAAAAGAGATGTCAGAACCAATCGCAGTAGAGGTATGATGGAGGGAATGCATACCTGGTCTTCGCCACAGGACACGATCTGAAGGGAAGAGATGAGTACGACGAAGCTTCCAATGAGATGATTAACATCCGTACCTTCTTCGAATCAAACCCAATACAGAATATCCGTCCGGTGTGCCCTCCTGTGAGATCAGCTACCAACACGCCTGTCTTCCTATCCCACACCTAAAGGTTGGTTCAGGGGACACGTCAACGCAGGTTTCCTTTGTCGAATGCATTAAACCTACCTTGATGCTCAAGTCGTAGCTACCACTCAACACGAAGTCTTCTCCGAGAGCAACCGTTCGCACCAAGTTACTGTGCATGTGTCGTGCCCCGAACCGGTTCGCTGCAGGCGGAGGAAGGGAGGACGATGGTTCGATGTTCGAACTTCCGCAAGCCTGACATACTAAGCCCGAGGTGCTACTGTCGTTGTTGCTGGAAGGAAGTGGGAATGGCAAAACGTTACTGGATGGTGCGACGCCGTCATATTCTGGAGAAGTTGACCAGCTTTGGAGGGTGGTCATGTCGAAGAATCGGATGTGTTTGTCTGAAGAGCCAGAAAGAATGACAGGCGGGCAGAAGTCAATGGAAGCAATGCTGAAGGAAAAAGACAACGATGAGTATATGGGTATGCCATTCTTTGACGAACGTGGAAGACTTACCCCCTAGTATGATGCTTCTCAAATGTTCGCAATAATTTGCCAGATTCTGCATCCCAAAGTCTGACTGAGCGATCTCCAGAAGCGGAAACGATGAACGATTCCGAGATAGATACAGCGTTGACGGCTGCCCTATGAGCATCCAGCATGAACTTGAACTCGAGATCAGGGAACGAATAAACCCTGACAGTTCGATCTGCATGAAGGAAGATCAGTTTCCGTACCATACAGAATATAGCGGACTGACAAACCTTTTGAGCAAGACACTAGTCTCCTATCATCAAACCGAACACAGAGCACACTGTCTTCATGATCACAGAGGACGTTCACCATCTTGTTGCTGTCCAAATGCCACAACACGACTTGTCGGTCACCGCCAGCACTAGCAAGATAGCCATCTCGCACGCATATACTTAACACTGAGCTTGTGTGCACATTTGAGATGACCCGTTCGACCATCCCGGTGGTGAGATTCCACTCCCGAACCGTCTTGTCACGCGAACCAGTGAACAAGACTTGCTTCCCCGTTTCTGGATACGTGTAGAGCTGAAGGCAATAAATAGTGTTTGTATGCGCGTTCGTGGGTGCACCACGTGTTTGCAAGGCAGAGAGGCGGTAGGAGGAAGAGAGGATCCTGTTCCGGAGCTTGATATGTGTCTGGTAGAGCAATTTATAATTGGGTTTGACGCCCGAAGTGTCGTGTGCAGAGTTGAGAACAGACGGTGCTGAATGGCGGGCATGGCTCTTGTTCCTCGGCGAGTTCAGCCTGGTCGTAGAAGAAGAGGCGACATTGATGGTGTCCTTGGTGTTGGTGAAAAGTAGCGTGCTGGTCGAGAAGGATGACATCGACGCGAACCCCGAGTCCAGCTCCTGGGACATCGCCGTCAGTTCAGCCTTCGCAGCCTCCAAATTATCGATGACGGCGGATTCCTCGTCGTCATCTTCATCATCGGAGTCTCCCATACCCTCGTCATCGTCAGAGTGGTCCCATGCGGCATCGCGTGCGGTTATCGGGATATTGAATGCGGGTACACGAAGTGGTGGCCGCCACGTCCAACCACGAGCTTGACAAAGGGTCTTCCACAGGCTTGGGTCATTTGCGAGTGCCAGCCAGCGCCGGCTGACGAGGCTGCATACGAGGAGAGTCTGGTACGTCAGGTAGGAAAAGATCTGCAATGCCACTTCCGTGGGCAGCGTCTGTAGCGAAGTAACGGGTTAGCTGTAGGCACAGGGGTCCAAGGGAGTAGCATACCCCAACGACGTCGAACTGCAGCAGAGGTGCTATGCGTCTCTGGATCGTCGCAAGCCTTGACCTAGGCAAGGATGCCAGGAGCTTGTACGCCAGTTCTAGAAGAATCTTCGGTGCCCGAGCCTCGCTACCTCCAGGCGACGCACCTTCAGTGTCCCGGACTGAACCTATCCCAGATACCAACTCCTCCACCCTGGTAGGCGCTTGAGGTGGCAGAATCGCACTGAGCATGGCCTCCTCGTCCATGAAACCTTCGTCCGCGAGATGTGGGCTGTTTCGAGGCATAGTCACAAAGCGGGGTGGTTAGAAGAGCGGCGAAGAGCGGCAGATGCGGTTTAATATAAAGAGAAAGGTAGCATGGGACGTCAAAGCGAGTACAAGACGGGGGTACCTAACTACATGTTCGGCGTTCGCTCGAGAGTCTGGACCTTCTCTGTTCGCAACCGCCAACCTACCTGGAGCATGATCACGGCCTGCTATTGGCTGCGCTCACCCTTCGTACCCGTGATTGGCCTCCTTTATCTTGCAAACGTCCGTGTGGATCCGTCTATACTGCCTCCCCAATTGTATTTTAGAAGATGAATTGAGGCGAACTACAGAAAAGAATTCAGTGATGCGTCGATTGGTAAAACTCAGATTCGGGATCTGAGATCACGGCTGATTCCGCGCACATTCTCACACCCAGGACCCAAGCCACTCCTGCTCTTGACGTCGCGTAACTCAACATCTCGTGTCCGTGTACAAGCACCAGTGCACCACAGGACAACTAAGCTACGCGTTCAGCTGAACGGATAGCCGGTGCTCTATTGTTCTTGTACGCGACTGACTCATGAATGCCCTCGTATGCGGTGTGCCATACAAACCAGCAGTGATGTAGGCGTATGTGGGCATAGCTGGAGCTGGGCCAACCGCATGTAAGTCGTCTCCTCACAATGTCAGGGCTACACTCACCGACTCCAGAGACTCGCTGAGGGGCCTCTGCAGCTGGAAAGCTGTCACCATACCCACCCTTACATTCAATCCAGCTGCCCCAGCTGCCGGCGTCTTCTAGCATGTTTAACTGTTTTCTTACAGCCTATGGACTCCCCGGACCGAATCCAACCCTCTCAGACTCCGTGGCATACAGCGCGACCCTCTCAGCTCCAAGCTCCGATCCCTGACACGGTTCAGCCGTCCACAAGAACAACGTCTAGCACCGCTCCCATCTACAAGGGTGTGGATGAAGGGTACTGGCCCTCCTGTGTCTCTCGGCACACTGAAGGCCATGACACGACTGAATTTGCGCAAACGGAGGTCCTTGGAGACCGCGACGCCCTCGCCGAGCTCGAGGAGGGGACGCAGGACGTCCTATCCGTGTTCGTGCTCCATCGCTGATATCACGGCGCCGTCAGTAGCAATCACAAGACGCAGAGGCCATACCATCTGGAGACGCAGTAAGCATTCACTTTCGAATGCTATATGAATCCAGGTACTTACCCAAATCCTTCCGTCTCTTCACCTAGAAGGCGAACATGAACAAGGGCGGTACGTATTGTCTCTCTCCTCCTTGCCACGGAGCCTGACCGTAAACTGGTCCAGGATGACAAAGAGCAGCACCTGCCCATGTTCGTGCTTTCGCCTCCACGCTCGCAATCGCGTTGGCGGCGTCTAGGGGAGATCCTCGTTCTCGCAGTCGTTGTTGCCCCAGGAGACGACATACGCTGGTGGGGTGTCGGTGCACACGGTAAGGCTCTCGTGCACTCCTTGAGTCATCAAAGATGACTGTGCTGACCTCTCGTGGCCATTGTGGTAGACGTTGCCCACTGCTGTTGTGCTACAACGCCTCGGGTCTAGCACTAAGGCGAATGGGGGATGTTGGAGAGATGGACGAAGCTTGGCGAGGACGCCGGTGCCTCGACTTCAGCAATCACGAAGGCTAACGGATGAGCCACGGTGGTCTGAGACCTCGTCTCGAAGATGCGAGTAAGTATGGCACACGGATGACATCGGTACAGTTCACAGAATTTCGTGAGGGTGACAGGCTCGCTCTTCCCTCGCTTTTGCGATGTAGCCAGGCTCCATTTCCCATTCCCTATTTACATAAATGTACTTAAGTATAACAGTTCAATATATCAATGAGCAGGTTTCTATGGATGCTCGGACGTTTCTTTTAAGATGGCAGTCTGGGAGAGCTGCATCCAACATCTTTCAAGAACCTGAAAGGCTTTGTATGAGGTGGTTTAAGCTGCCCTCGAGCCTCGTTTGTGCATCCTGTTTTCTATCTGTCTGTTTTGATTCCACACTCAAAAAATTAGAAACACACCAGAGTCAAGGAGACAATCGTCGGTATTTGCTGGCTTTGCTCCCCGATGTTGAACAGACTCTCATGTTTTCGGATGATAATACTCTAGAGCGGCAGGAGAAACACAACAGATACATTCCGAATTCTCGAGTAGCAATAATCTAATCTACGTCTAATTAAAGTCTACACCTACAATCTAGTCCTCAGTAGGACCATGTTGTCACCAGTTTACCAGCGGGGCCATGTCTTTGAAGGGAAAACGGCACAGATTCATGACATTCCGGCAAAACTCTGCATCGCAGAGTTGCCAGGTAAAGTTTTAAGATAAGATAAGATACTGATATACAGGGTTACAGTTAGTAGTTCAAAAGGCGGTAGCCATGATGAGGCCATTAAACGGCCATGAAATAGCTACATTTACAGAGTCAGAGGTGACCTGGGTCTCCCTGTGTTCACCCGTCGGTCTGGTGAGTCTCTGGCGAGCCGAACGCTGAATAAGGCAACGATCATCTCAGATCCGGATCTGAGTTTTACCAATCGACCTATAACTCAAAAGAATTGGGTGAACGGCGTCGCAAGTTCGGCCACCCGCAGAAACTACGTCACATCCATGGAAGCGAAATGCACGAACCCCATCCATCATGGTCGTTGAGAGAAGACGCTTTCTTGATGTCATTGTAAGAGCGCATGGGATCCGCTGTTGTCCAGGACGACGAGCTCCGATGGGCCACAAAATTTGGAGCCTGAGATCGTCTGAAGGTTGCTCTCTCATCTGGATAACGGACAGGTCCTCCACCTCGACAAAAGGATCTCGGCGCCCACTTTTTCAGAAAACCGAAAAGAACACGCAACGGGAGACTTATGCCTTCCTCGGGCTCCAAAGGTCGCTCATTGGCCAGGATTGGAGTGCAACGTGATTAGGTCCCAAGATTATGATCAGCCGAGGGATTGATGAACAATGGGGACGTTGGCGAAATTCGAATGACCTCGGAGGTTTACAAAAAAGGAGCCTTCATAATGAGCACCGCACACAAAGATCGACAGAATATATGGAGAAGCTAGTCATCTCGAAGGATTTCTTCTTCTTCATTGTTCACGAGTTTCGGGGCATACAGGCGGCAAAGAGGAACGTAGGAGAGAGAAATTTATACGCCGCCAATCTAGGTTCGTGATAGACGGGAACGCCTCGGACAACCGCAGAAGGTCAGGTGAACTGGATTTCGTCAAGGTTAGTTGTAGAACTTGTAGGTCAGTAGGAGGTCAGCGGAAAGGTTGAAGGGCCCCGACGACTGCCGGATGAAACAACCGTAAGCAAGCTCCAGATTCCAGCCAATTACAAAGGCGTGGGGACCGAAAACTTTCAGGACGACTACATAGTAACGGACACTCAGAAAGAACGAAGATAAGGACAATGCGATAGGTTTGTATCTATGCTTTCTAATCATACAGATGCATGCTTGATATTTTACAGCTTGTACATATTCATAAAGTTAATGCTTGTCCCAAACGTCGCCCGTCGAAAGTCCAAAATGCGAATCCGAAACCTCATGACGACGAGACGAGTGTGAGAGCACGTAGTGCTTCGCTCCAACAGGCATTCAGGGTCTCGAAAAGCGGCTCGTCGCAGACTTGGAATGCGCGAGCGTTCAACCACAGACCGTGGATGATTTCGAATGTCCGCAACATGGAGACGACATCGCTCGACCATCCGGATGGTAGGAGGGCCGCTCGTAGTGCTTCGGTGTCCTTGAGGTAGAGATGTGCTTGGAAGATCTCGAAAGTGGATATCGAGGGGATGGCGATGGAGATGACGGGGAGGCAGGCAGTCTGTGATGTGTTGCCCTCGGCGGTTGCAGTATGAGACTTGGGGAGCTTCGGGAAAGCGGAGCAGTTGGCAGCGAAGATGAGTTCGTGGATGAGGAAGAGCTTGACTGGTGTTGGGCCCTTTGAAGGGGTTGTCGGCCTCACAGCGAGGATGTGCGTTGGCGAGATGACCGGGAGGGAGACAGTATCAATGAAAACAACCTCCAGCTCCTTGGGAAGTTGCGTTCTGGGGTGGTCCATGATTCTGGTGCTTCGTATGCCATTAATCATTCTGCAAGAGGGGACAATGAGATCATGATCACAATACTCAATGAAAGGAGAAGGCACTTACGATGGACCAAGTTGTGCGAGTTTCTCCCTGATGAAGTTGGGTTGTGCGCCTTGTAGGCGGGCATCGCAGGTGTAGATAGCCTCAGGATTAACCTCTTGGAGTGCGGGTCTTGAAAGGGAGGTTGGGAGCGTAATGCCCCTGCTCTGTGCCATCGGCGCAGGGGTGGGTTCCTCGACCTTGACAACAACTGGACGCTTGCTGGCCAGCTTGATGTTTTCCGCACGGCGACGGAGGCAAGGGGAGATGTTTTGCTGGAGAATGAGAGAGGAGGTTGAGGCGCGATAGTGTGGTGCGCGGCAAGCAAGTCGGTCGACAAAGGAGACCTTGTTCAGTTTGTTGTTGTCAAGATGCGCAAGCATGTTGGCGATCGAGTGTTGTTTGGAAGTGGACTGGGTGGAGAGGGAGAGACTTGGAGACCGGGGAGGTTGAGGATGGCATTTTTTGACGATTTTTGGGAGGGTTAAGTAGTCAAGAAACAATGGAGAAGGCAGTCCAGGATCGAGGGATTGCTAGACCCCGTGGGACGCTACAATGCCGCAGAAAATACCTTCTTTGGAAAGTGTCTGCACCAATCATCACGTAAGCGATGACTCGATTTCTCCCTATATAGAAATTTGTGGCTTGTGAGAGAACCCCAATCCAGTCTCCATCAGAAGCTACAAATCAATCCATTCCGCCTGTAAATTATTCTATTCACGTCGATTTTGCGCCAATCTAGCCTGTTGCTGGCCACAAAAAAAAACTTGGGAGACGTCAAGGTAGCCTAAACGTCGAACAGTGGGCCGGGACCGGGCCCGGGAGTGGATCCTCAAGCACTCCGTCATGGCACCGGGTGAAGCGCACAGTGGTCTTTCTAAATGTCTCACCGCATGGCGCTTATTTACGGTGGCATGGTGGCCTTGCGGTGGCACATGAGCGCTTCCATGGGTGCCCGGTGATTTCGAAAGAGGAACATATATTCCCACAGTCACATGCGTCTTCCTCCTTCCACAGGGCGAAAAATTGGTGATTTCAAGGGTGTTCCGGAAGCAATTCTGTGCACTGTTTTGGCCAGGGTTTTCGTCCGAAACATCACCAAAATTCCTCGGCACCCGTCTCACTTCGTCATCATTTCCGTAGTACACTTCGGCAGACGTAGTTCTTGGCACGCAAAGCATCCTCAATTCGGCTCTTTCCATCACGTGACGTACATTCGGTCATTTCGGTCATCACTCGGTCCTCGTCCGCAAAAGGAAATCCCTTGGAATGGCGAAGCTGCCGCTGAAGGCCTTGAATAACGGTTCTCTCATGAATGTCTCATCCACAAAGGCTAGGCTCATACAAGAGATTGCTGGGTTCTCTACCCTCCCTCTGATCAGTCAGTGAGAGTCATCAAAGACCTCTTCAACAGATGGATTACCCTTTCGCAAGAAGCCACCGAGCAGCTGCTCATCCCAATTAAGGATGGGAGGTTTATGGGCGCAAAGCTGATATCAAACCTGCAGGATGCTCTGGAAGGCATTACAAAGAAGTATCTAAAAGAGTATATGCAAGCCGCAGTGGATTTATCGAAAAGGAAGATAAGGGGTTAGAATTCTGGCCTAAGCCATCCACATAAATATGTGGTACTTACAGATAAAGTTGCTGGTGCCTCTACCTTGGCACCTATTGTATTGGACAGTCACTCTGAGATCGCCCAGGGGCTATCCCTGCCTAGGTTGTCTCTTCCTAGTCTGCCTCACCATTTGCCCTGTCCTCATCAAGCCCTGCTCACCTGCTCAGCTCACCCCATTATACATCGACTCTGCCATTTTTTAGTCCAGTTGGCCCTACCTGTTCTGTTTACCATGGTATTGCTCTTTTCTTTGTCTGCAACCACCCATTAGTTGCTTACTAATCCCAGGCCAATTGCTGGAAAGGCGAAGCCGGTGAAATTGCGTGCCTACCTTGAAGCTAATAAAGCCCTTTGGAAGAATGTTTTGACATGGAAAACGGAGTTGGGACAAGAATTTCGGGGCCCAACCATGAGTGATTCAGGCCTCTTGGAAGCGCATATACACACACGTAACGCTCACCTTCTAGCAGTAAGAAGGCACCTGAGCCAAATACGATCCGACAGCATGGCCCAGTGTGATTTTGTGGAATCGCTGCATCTACTCCTACAACGAATTGACTTTAGCATTCGACACGGGATTCGGGAGGCACATTTATGGGGAAATGTACTCAGAAACGCAGCGACGCGATCGGTACTAATTCCAGTAAGATATAAGTCAGAAGCCCTCCATGATAAAGCGAGCCGGGAATGGTTGCCTTTGGGTTGACAGCCTGAGGCGTGGCCTACGATGCCGACAATTCGTTCATACGCTGAAAATGATGGGCAGCAGCAACAGGCAGGGCCTGCTGGCGCTGGTGAAGCAGCCTTGCCTACTTGAGAAGATCAGTAGGCGTCCAGAACTGCTGCATAGCAGTCTCCTGCTTCGTCTCTTCTCCACCACCGTCACCACCGCCCCCATCATCGACGTCAAACCCTCCAGGCACCCAAGGGTCACGACTGACAGATCGCGATACTCATTCCGGCGGGTTGTATAGGTGCTTGCTGAGAGGCAGACCCATCGGACGCGAAAATGCCCCAAATAGAACGACTAGCAGCTCCCCATTGCGAACCTTTGATTGTCAAATTTTGTCCCATTTGATCAAAACGGTTTGTGGACGTCTTGAAGAGACTCGGGCGAGGAGTTCCTTCGGGCTTGATAGACGGCGTCGACTCCTGGAGAAAAGAAAGGATCTTGGAAGCTGCTCGAGGAGTCGAGACAGCGTCGTCCCATCCGCCCCTGGCAGGGTCTGCCATATTCGAATCCCTTCGGACACGAGCCATACCAGGAATCGATTTTGACATCGAGAACATAGTCTCCGACGACTGAGGCGCGGACTCCGGCAGAGTCGACGTACGCTGCTGTGGGCCTTGAGCTAGTGCATTTGGCGAAGCTGGCTTGGCAGTAACAGGCGGGACAGGAGGTGCAGGTGTGGACACTGGCTCAGCTTCAGCAGCCTCAACACTGGAAGCAGCGGTCGTATTCTTCTTGTTCGCCTGACGGTGCTTCTTGTTCAACTTCTTGCCAGCAGGTGCCGGAGGAGCAACTGTTGGCGGCTTCTCGACCTTGGGAAGAACGCTGGGTGGCAAGGAGGTAGTAAGACCCTTGCTAGATGGCTCTGGGGCAGAGGCTAAGGGCGACCGCCTTTTCGCAGGCTCTTCTGCAGCTTGTGGAGGTCCTGTCAGAAAGGCAGCAGGTTTCTTTCCTTTGGCAGTCGATGAATTGAACGCGCCCGTGGCGGACAAGGATGGCGCTCCTGGTTGTTCGTGCGTCCCGAAGGGATTGTTGAAGGAAAATTGCGGAGGCTGAGGGGTGCAGATGGAAGGCTTCCTCTTCGTCCAGCCGCTGGCGACAGGAGTAGCACGGATGTCCTTCGACGACCAAGGGTTAGGGGTAGGGTCTGACTGGGTTGCTGGCTTTGTTGCCCAAGGAAGACTCGGTGCTGAACCATTCAAGGCACCCGCCGACATTCCTCCTGCTCCAGCCCACTCCATGAAGGCGGAAGCGACGTCTAGTTGCTGCATTATGTGGTTGGTCAAGAAGGCGCCAGCGTCATCGGTTAACTGGTTGTTCTGTAGCAGGCGGACTGCTATGTTCGTCATCATTATCGTCGTCGCCAAATAGCGAAGGTTTGACCTTTCGATGCGATGTCTTCGCGGTCGGTTGGCGCTGGCCATGGGACAAGCTCGCTTGGCTCGCCGAGGAGAAGGATGCTTGGCTTGAGGTGGATATCGTGCTCCTTTCCAAAAGTTGCGGCGGGTCTGGGATGGGCATGCCGTTCGGGAGGATGAGATGAAGCACTGTCTGTAGACGAAGATCCTGGGAACATCTGCTCGAGGAGCTGGTCTATATTGCCGTGGCGCTCGTTTGGGTCATCCGACAAAACACGGTCCAAATCAAATTCGAATTCAAGACGGTTAGGAACTTGCTCCTGGAAAGCATGTAGCCAACTAGGAGTGGCCGGCGCACTTGGGATCGGTGCGACGAGGGTCGATGAACGTCCTGGTCGTCGGCGGGGGAGTCCGACCTGCGCCTGGAACGTTCAGTGTTCACGATCGCCTTCCGTTCTTCCTCCTTCTCCATCTGCACCTGCCACCTGCACCATTCGCTTCTGATGCTCGACAACACCTCGTGCTTCTTGCCGCCTGCAGCTTTCCGACCCTTGTAGATCTCGACCGCCAATTCGATGTCAGCCAAGGCAGCCGCCTGGTGGAATTCGATAATCTTTTGGGCACAAATCTCCATTTTGAATCGCTCGAAGTCTTCCTCCTCCGACAAAGGGTCCTCCGGGTCATCCACATGCGGACCGACATAAGACTGTCGTGCGTGCTTGGACGTGCCACCTGATGTCTTCCCTTTCTCAGCTTGCGCCTCGAGTTGCTGCCTATGCGAAGTCATGCGACTCGAGGAGGCATTGCGAGAAGATTCAGCGACAAGTGGTCTGGAGAATGCGAAGTCGGAGCTGTCCACGGAATTTTGGAGAGAAGAAGGGTGGGAATCGCATCGAAGCCGTTTTGTCGACGAGGAATAGGTATCCCGATATGATCGTCGTCGTGCGAGGGCAGCTCGTATATTTTTCATCAGCACGTGTAACGACATGAAGCCCAATTGGCTATCTTGGACGGCATGAACATAATATCCTCGTCTTGGGAATGGAACTCGCTCGGGTTCACAAAGAGTTGCTTTCCCTACGCTCATAGTCAATGTGACAAGGACGTCAGTCCTCTCAGCCAGTCGAAAAATTAACGAGCTGACGCTGTATGTAGAATGGACCAGTGGCTGACAGCGACCCTTCGATATAGTTTTTCAGGCAGGCCGACACGAATGCCCAACGGATCCAACATACCAGCACATTACCGACTTCTCAATATTTTACTAGACCTCAAAACCGAACGCTCGGGGCACTCAGACTCGGAGCTCAATTTCCGGTGCGAGGACGAAGACGCGTTCAACCTTGATGCGCTTGCAGGGAGCATCGCCAATGTCGGCTCCATGAGGCACCTTACCATCTCTGACGTTGACATCAGTTGCGCTGAAGGAAACTTCAACCATGAATTCAGAGTGGACAACCTCAGTCTCCATTACCAGAACGAAGAGTTTCGACAAGGATTTCTTACTGCTACCTCTGGATCTCCTCTCTGTTAC
Organism: Cyclocybe aegerita; assembly: GCA_902728275.1. Taxonomy (NCBI): domain Eukaryota; kingdom Fungi; phylum Basidiomycota; class Agaricomycetes; order Agaricales; family Hemipholiotaceae; genus Cyclocybe; species Cyclocybe aegerita. The sequence continues at coordinate 92,717 of CACVBS010000101.1, forward strand.
TGCCATCTTGACGGCGCCTACATCACATACGAAAGCGTCCCAATGGCGCATTATCTCCGGCTGGAAAATATCTACGTCAATGGCGATGCAGCGTTTTCTCGAGCGTTGAAGCGTCACTTCGGAAATCGATCCGACATCATTGATTGTGAAGGTTTCGCCGATGACCACCTTCAGATAATTGGCACCCACTGTGAACTTCTACAACGCCCCTACTTGATCGACTGTCCAAATTTTGCTGTGAAAGGCCTGAAGGTGATGGTCACCGAACGCCTGAAACTCGTCTCGACTTAATCTGATTCTGATTCCGAAGACGAGGACGAAGAGGAAGACCGGGTTAAAAGAGATAAGTACCGATGCTCAGAGCGTGGTACTGTACAGTGACACGAACGACATGCATATCTTGTCAGGATTTGAAGAAAAGGAAACCCCCCAGAGGGCTGAGTTTCAAGTCAATTATCCATCTCGAAGTTGAAGGACATCTGAAGAAGCTTTCGAAACGCGACAGGGCATGGTTTGAATCCCGTATCAGGACCTTCCATTGGATCTGAATAAGTAGGTGTCGATAGAGGGGAGAGCTTGCATCAGTTATATGTATGAAGATATCCGCTAGCTCATGAATTGTCCTGCACGAGAGGCATATCATAGGAATTATCGTATCATTAGCCATCAGTGGATCGTAAAATGCAATAAATACGGCGAATAAAACTGAACGTGAAGGATGTTGGATACAAAATACAGAATAACGGCGACGATGATGCAGAGGTAGATCCATAAGCCCGACGGAACAAATCTAGGTAAGGAATAACGACGTGACAGCAGGGGTTGGGTGGACGGGTGAGAGGGAGAGGGAGCGGGTGAGGATAGCATGACAGAACATGATTGTGAAGTAGCTTGTGGGGGATAATAAAAAAAGAAAAGAAAGATATCCTTTTATTGTTCTAGATCCTTCGCGTTTGACGCCTTTTTCCGCAGGAAATTCCGTGGTACAGATAGTACTTGGCTGACAGTTCCTCTTCTTCTGGGTTGTGGTTGTGCAAGATTTCGACTACTTTGTCGCCGTTCTGACAGACGGCTCTGCATCCGCTGCATGGCGACCCCATTCTCCTCCGCTGAGAAATCGAACCCACGATGGACGGATCGAATTCCAGTTGACATGTCCGTCCTGCTTGCAGATCTGAAGTCCATTGAAGGACGTGGTAGCGATGCCACGCTCTCTGTTCGGTTATGTGAGATCATCGAAGCTGGTCTGGGGCGCTTGAGAGCGCCCAATGGGTTGCAAGTTTGTGTGTCATGGGCAAGGTCTCTACTGGGGTCCATTTTGCGAATGTACCGCAGGGTGTCGATGTCATCCGGATAAAAGCCGAATCGCCAAGCCTTGAGGAGGTAGTGAGGTAGAAGTGCGAGACAGATGGTAAGAGGAAGACAGAGCCAATAGTATGCGGATTCAAACAGGAAGACGTTGTTGCCCCATACTGGAGTAACGAACCATCCAGGAGAGATAGAGTTGTAGACGGCCTGGGGTCAGGGGAGGTTAGAATTTCCAGTATAGCTGTGTTAGACGGCAAAAGCTCACAGTGTAAACATAGACAAGTACGTCTCCAATGAAGACAGCAAAGAACACCCAGCCTGTCCATGCGCTTGTGTTAAGACCGTTGAAGGTGTTAGCAGTGAGGACAGCGGCGAAAACCATAGTCTACAATTTCATTGAGCGCAAGAAATACAAATACCAGATCAAAGGTACTCACCGTCGCAAATTCATACTGGTTCACTTGCCAGCCGTCAGATCGCGATGAAACGGTCACATAGGTGTACAGAATAAGGAAATAGATGATGGCAGACTAGAAAGCCATAAGCATTGAAATCACTCGACGGGTTTGAGGACTTACTTGAAGGACACCATCGAACATATAAAGGATGAATTGACCTGTGCCAAACCATTTGCCCTCACGGCCATACCAGTACAGTTCAGGAACGTCCATCAGAACATGCGAATCTGACAGAGGGTAAATCACGATACCGAGAAGAGAGAAAGAATGCACGCACCCGCAAACCTGTCGAAGACACCAATGCCAATAACTGGCGCAATTGTCCAGAAGGAGTTCCAAAACAACAGGTAAGTGTACTCGAATACGCTTTAGAGGAATGCATCAGTTGGTCGCAATCAAATCCTGAAAGCCGCTGCGCTCACTAATTCGAACTCCAAGCACAGTAAATCTGGAACCACCATAGCACGCCGATACAAACGATGTTCTTGTAGAAGAAGTTGAGAATCCTGCGGTTGCAGAAGGGTTGTTAGGAATGTGAGTGAATGAAGACGAAAAGAACACCGACATCGTTCCGTTGCGTGCATAGGACCAGTGGCCGTGAACCAAAAGCAACCGTTTCAGGAAGCGGAACTATTGCAAGGTTTCGTCAGATCCGCTATTTCAAACATCCGATATAAAAGGAACTCACCTGAGCAATAGCATAATCCGACGAGTTGACGGCTTGCAGACCCTCTTCACCCGAGATACCTACACCCACATCCGCAGCCTGGATCATGCTGACATCGTTGGCGCCGTCACCAATGGCCAACGTCATAGTTCCTAATCCGTCCTTCACAAGCTTGACAACCAGGGCCTTCTGCAAAGGCGACACACGACAGCATATAACACCCTCACAGACCATCGCAAGTCTCAGTAGTGCATCTTTATGCAACTCGTCCGAGAGGGCCACACCCAGTGCTGTCCCGTCGATGACAAGGACAAAGCCACCTGGACGGTCGCCGTTGTTTGAACCAACGATGGATGAGATGCCTGTGTCTGTGCGACGCAGAGGGCCACCTCCTGGCGAAGGAGATGCTGCCCGCTGGCCGCCCTCGATGAGTTCTGGTTTGGCGTAGGCAGAGGTAGTCAATTGGCCATGCTCGTCGAGGATGCCGCTGTCTGGGAAGAATTCTTGGATGGCATGCAGGATCTGGTCGTAAACTGGTCTTCCAGAGCTACCTCCACGTATGACGATGATGTTGGAATCCGGGCTGATAAGGTTTGTGCTGTGTCCAATGGCTAAAATGAACGACACACTATGAATACCGGTTTATTCAGGTGAAGATAGGTTAGCACGCACCGATGGCAGTTTCCAGTTTATCGCCAGTGGCAACCCACACCTTGATGCCGGCTCTCTTCAAATCCGCGATAGTCTCCGGTACACCATCTTGCAGACGATCTTCGATGGCTGTAGCACCGAGCAACCGCAAGTCCTGCTCCAGCTCATCAGAGACGGCCTCGATCTTCGCATCACGGTCGTCCATCGCGACAGTGGCCTCATGGTATCGCTCGCTCCAGGCGTTATATTCGTCCTCTACAAGTTGGAAGGAAAATCAATCAACAGATTAGCAGCTGCCAAGAAGGAACGCACCATTGATGACTTTATAAGCCAGAGTTAGCGTTCTCAGCCCTTGACTTGCATACTCATCCAGGTGGCTTTCAGTGACCTTCTTCAGCTCCTCGCGAGCGCCGGGCTTCAGCCTCTCGAAAATCACATTATCCGCGCCTTTCGTCAGTAAGAACAACCGTCCATCCTCAGAATCGAGCCTCCGCAGAACGACGCTCATCCTCTTTCTTGCACTCGTGAACTCGAGAATGTTGAGCAGCTCGTATCGCTCGAGCGTACCATCCTCGACGCCAGCAGCCAACGCTCGAGGAACCGTCGAATGCCCGGCCGCCGTCGCGGAGCCCGATGACTGTGCATGCGCTGACGACGCAGGTGAGCCGGGATCGGCACCCGCGCCAGCGACCTCCTCGATCCCACCCTGCGCAGCGAATGGCGTCTGCAAATAGAGTGTCTCCCTCTCTCTGCCTCTGAACACGAAGCCCATGTCGGCCGCTGCCTGCACGAGTGCAGCCTCGTCGGGACTCTGCGCCTTGTACTCGATTTTACCAGCCTCCGGGTCGACGTTTGTCAGCACGGTGTGGCACAAGGCGAGAACGGAGAAGAAGCCATTGAGCTGGCGCGCGTGGGCAGCGTTGGACGAGTCTGGGTCGGCGTGCACTGCGTCGAGGAGGTCGCGTGTCAGCTCCGCGTCACGGAAGTGGTGGATGGCCTTCGGTGGACTTGCTGTCGACGTCGGCCCATTAGGATCTTTTTTGGAGTCTGGTTGACCCTCACTTCCGGTGCTGGTGTTACTGGTGCTCTTGACCCCTTCGGCCTGCTTTGGCGGGTACGCAGCTGTTGACGATCCTGACGAGCGCATGTCCTCTAGGGGTATATCAGGAGAGTGCGTAGTTCGCTTCTCGCTGATGACTTTCTCCTCCGCCGTGACGTTGCCTCCTTTCTGTATGCTGCTCTCTTCCTCTTCTTCGTCTATCGGGTCTCCGTTGTACATTTTTCCCCCGATAGAGCATTTCCGGAACACCATAGAGTTCTGCAATAGCGCGGACACGTCAGATCTCGCGCTGAATACGAAATTTCATAACACTTTACCTGAGTCAATGTGCCAGTCTTGTCGGAGAAGATATATTCGATTTGTCCAAGATCATCCGATAAGTTCCAACTCCGAGCCAACGTAGCCTGTCCTTTGTAAACCATGTTCGAGTCGAAATAAATAAATGCTGCTTGACAAGTCCGCACAAATTCAATGGAGATGTACAGTGAGATAGGAACAATATTTTGGAAACTATAGCAGCACGCAACGTCAGAAGGCCACAAGCTCGAGAGCAACAGGAAAAGACGTACGTGATGAGAGCAAAGAAGAAAGTGAACAGTCCATTGATAGTGGGGTTATCATCCGACCGATTGGCACCATACAGCCAAGGTGCTCCAGTAGGATAATCCCGATGTTGAAGCACAGAATCGACCACGCCACAAGCCATAGCCATGAGCGCTAGCAAACCCAAGTTGATGAACCTTGTGTACAGAACAAAAGGAAGAGCATCAGTCAAGTTCTGCAAACAGGGCCAGAAACAATAAGGGGCGTACACTTGAGGGTTCATCTGCCTCTCGACCTTGCTCCTCTTACTAGGCGTCCCACCGGAGTTCATGACGATCCTCGTGTCCTCACCAGTGTACATCACGACTCCGACGACCCACTTCGTATTCCTTAGTACCGTTCCACGTAGTAGCACCATCTGCATGTCTACTGGGAAGGTCTCCTTCCCGACCTTGACCGCAGCATTGAGCTTATACATGTTCGTATCAGGTCGATCACACTCCAGCCTGAAGGCATTATGCGTCGAGGCGCAGGCACCTGCGGTTCGTAGATGGGTCAGAGCGGGGACAGCGTTCCGTGACTTCAGATTCGTCTCGCCGTCGAGATTCTTGGTCTCCACAAAAGCGACATTCTCGTCTTCAGAGGTGGCGCAGACAAGGATGTCCGCTGGTATAGATTCGTTGTCCAAAATTTTGACGAAGTCTCCAACAGCGATGTCCTCCCATGCTTTCTTCTTCCAGTGTGGGCGGTCAGCACTTTTTTCATCCTTGACAGGCTCTCCTTCCGTTGGTGCATTGTGGCGAGAAGACGAGCGCCGGTGATGTGTGAAGATGCCCGAGATACGACGGCGCTCCTCCACGACATCGTCATCATACTCGACGGGAGGGCTCATCGGAGATGTGACGCCTTGAAGTTCTTCGCCGACAGGGTTTGTCTTCTTCACCTTCTTGATGCTCCTTCCATACGTCTTCATCACCCCTCGCACAAATGTTTTGCTCTTCCGCTGCATGATATTCGGGTTGACCCAATCCCCACCTCCAAGCACCCGGACGAGCGAATTATTAACTCTGCGATCGGACTGATGCCGTTTAATATCTTCATAGCCATCCTTGAGCGCCGTAATTCCGACAACGATAAGAAGGGGTAGAATAACGAGCCCGGGAGAGATAGTCGAGAATTTTGGGAAGAACTGCAGAATGGCGATCCCGAGGAAGAACCTGCGCGGAAGCAAACACAAAGGTTAATCCAACGCTTTCAACACCGACTGACATCGAAGTAAAAATGAAAGCAAAATATATAGGCTTTATGATGGGCGTATGTCACCGCTGGTTCCACAGACGATGATGCAATGACCACGACCCATCACCTGCACCGGGTGCCCACAACTGCGCTCAGAAAAACGAGGAGAAAATGAAACTCACACATTAGCAACACGTCTGAACTGTTCGAGCAGATTCCGGGGTAGGAACGTGATGACAGTGTACTTGGAGGTAATAACCTGGTTATTGGTATAGATATGCTCCTTCTTCACTCTTCCTCGAGAGTCGTGGTAGTCGTCAGGAAGGTTCTCGTTGATGAAGACAGTCCTGCGCGGTCCGGGCGTCTTCTTCCTCGAAAAGAGGTCCTCGACCTTGAACGCGGCGACCCGAGCATACCAGGCACCGAGGCGTGACTGATGGCGGATATGGGCGGGGGCCATGGGGAGTCGCCGGGGACGGGGGACGACAGAGACAAGAAGGTGGGGATGTCGTGTCGGCGGATAGACGTGTGGTGGTCGTCTCTGGCAAGGGCTCACGCGGGCATTACGGGTCGCGCGAAAAGGAGGAGAGTTGGTCCCAGCTGGTCCTGTTCAAATCCAAGCCGCTGACAAAGGGTAGATCATTAGTGATGACTCAGCCCATTGACCTCAGCGCTGACTCCATTCCTCTTTGCCACCACTCCAATCCTGAAATTTAGTGTCATGATCACATTCCTGGCAGAGAGCCTTGATTCCTGGCTTATTCCTCGATGCTTCGTCGGTCGAAGACGCACTTGCTTGACTTCTTCGTTACCTCTCAAACAAGCTCTGCCGGTGCCGAAACCCACCACGTAAGCCTTGTACACGTTCATTAAATCCCCGGCGCGCTGTCCACGCACTGCAATTCGGCTGATGATACCGTGGTCCACGTCGGCCAAGAGAATAGATGTATAAGGTATCATCGCAAATACGGAAAAAAGGAGAGACTACTGGTCAAAAAATCGTAACTAGTTCCATAGCAGCCACCGAAAAATAGTGAAGGAGCGGGATATTGTTCAAAAAGCCATCACAGCAGGGGTATCGTATTCTGTCGCCATCCACCAACGGAGTCCCCAGTCGCCTACTGGGCATTAGCAGGCCGTTGGTTGACACCCTCCTTGAGCGCAAGCAGCTGCTTCGAGCGGAAGGCCTCATAGTGGATCTGGGCGGTCGTCTCGATGAGGTCTTGCAAGTGCGTCCTCGTGAGGAAGTTGCGCAGGTGAACAAACTCGCAGTGGTTGGCGTCCTCTACGTTCACTACACCCCAGCGGTTCTTGCGTCCACGAACAGACTTGCCGTCGATAATGACATTGTTCTCGGAGCCGACGACGGCGAACGGGATGATTTGCTAAAAGCGAGCGGTCAGGCCGTGACAAACCGCAGTAAGGAAAGTAGATGTACCCTGATTGACTCGTTGAGTTGTACTTCCTCTTCGTCATCCTCGTCCGTGTCGAAAGGATATAAGCGGATGTTGTTGTAGACGAGTTCCTCGCGAATCTGCCCAAAAAATATTGTTGAGATACTTTCCAGAAAAAGAAATCCATCACATCACACACCTTGACCTTGAACCTTTCCCTCTCCTCTAGAGTAAGGGAATCACTCTTCGCAATAACAGGCACAACGTTGACGACCTCGCTTAGCTTCTTCATCACAATCACGTCAATGGGCCTCAATGAATGGCCAGTGGGGTTAATGAAGTACAAGCAGCAGTGAATGCGGGTGTCCTGAATGTAGCGGTCTCGCATGGCGGTCAACTCCTTGCGCAGATACGCGCTGTGTTGATCCTTGATGTACTTAATGATAGGGTCCCAGCTAAAGTATCAATCTGTTGAACACAAATATTTTGAGTAGATGAAGATGCAGCACCCACCATCCCTCGTTGTTGATCTGGTCTCCGTATCCTGGAGTGTCGACGATGTTCAGCCTGAGCTTGACACCATTCTCGACAATGACTTTAAAAAGGAAGGGCGTCAGCATCCCGCTCAAAACCCCACACACGTAAAAAGCGGAAAGGAAGAAGCTAGATGTGCGGGACAACGTAAAGGAAGCACCGCACTGCAACAGGAGGCCCACCGTTAAGGCGCCACAGTTGGTGCAATTACAAGTTCGTGATGATGCCAGAAGGACAAACCCGACTAGGCAAGAAAGATAAAGAATTTGGGACAAGAAAGCGGATTCACCATGAGAAACAGCCTGAATCTCTGTTGTCTGCCTAACAGGCTCATCCGACGCGAAACGCCCCTTCGAGTCGATAAGGTGCGAGGCGAAGATGGTGTTGATGAGGGTAGACTTGCCCAGCCCAGTAGGACCTAGAAAACCACAGGATTGTTAGCATCCGGACAAAACAGTGACTTGAACCTCTTCAACAGAGCCTGAAGGGCAAGATGTCCAGCAAGAAATAGGCTAGCATATGGCGACAGAGACGCGTCAGGAGGCACTTCACAAGGAAGTCCAGACTCAAACACCCTCCCCTCTCCATGCCTGCACCATCTAGCCCTCCATACTAATGCCGCCTCCAGAAAGCGAGAACAAGGAATATACAGAATCGTGGCCAAAAACGGAAACGAAAACTCACCAACAACGATGACGTTGAACTGGAAACCACGCTTCAAGAGCTTGTGCTCAATCTGCTGCGTGATGCTGTCGAAACCGACATACGATTGGGCGCGGATTTCATCGGTCGACATTTTTGTGGGAGGTGGGGGGGTCTACATATGGGGTGAGAAAGCAAGGTAGAGGTCAGCGCCTGGTGCTAACAAGAACGAGGGGAGAGGGAGAAAGAAGACGAGAGAAGCGTATTGAAGGGGGTTCGGAGAGCACTCAAGTCGTCCAATACCACTTCATGGAATCCGTGCGCCGAGTTTGCACATGCCAACACTACCAGCCTTCCCTCCTGTCCGCACTCGCACCCTCCCAGTAGCAACTTCCCTTGAACGCGCCTTTGGACCGAGAAATGACTACTCACGTATTAGAGAGAACCAGCAGACGACGAAGGAGTGGGCAGTAAGGGTTGGCGACTCGTACCGTCGAGAACGAAGCGACACGACTTTGGAGGTGGTTGGTTGGCGGGCGAAATTCAAGTTTGGCTAGGGACTGGCGGCCAAGCAGTGGCCAAACATGACCACATTGATGCTGATGTGGCGTGTCAGCTCTTTCGTCACCGACGGCCAGCGACGGCCACGCCGACACATGGAATTCTTCGACTCGAAGTCCCTCGACTTTCATACATTAAGCCACCAGGGAACGGCAAATTGTGGTTGGAAAATGTCTGTACTGTAAATGCTTCAAAACTACCAGATGTATGCCTATGTCGTAGTCGCCCAGTTACGCAATTTAACACTTCTCTCTTCCTGTTCTAATGCCTCTTCTATTCCCTTGCTTGAAGCCAACTTCCAGCTCCTGTTTTCTCCCATCCGTCCATGGTCGAAGCGAAACTGAATATGTTGCATCGTGAGAAGGCGCCAAATCCCACGCGTCGCGACGAAAGACGAGCGAGTGTCGAGCAAGGAAAGTCCATTCGGGTTTCATAGCTCAGTTCCCAACCTAGAGTAGAACAGTGAAATGAAAAAGTAAAGGAGTAGCTCAGTAGATTATTCCAAATACCAATAACGATTACTTGTGGGAAGAGACAGGACTCGACGAGGGAGCAAGGCCAGAAGACGACAGATAGGGAATCGCGAATGCGGCGACAAGAACCAGAGTGGCTATTGCGATGGCTGGCAGGTACGACGACGTACCCGACGCCTTGGCAGATTGGGCAGCGCGGCGGTTTCGTTCAGTGGCCAATTGTGTTTGGTCTCGGACATATGACGACGAATGGACAGGTGTCGAAGGGATGAGGTGCACGTACCCAATGGACTTAAACCCATGAATGCTATATCAAATGTCAACATGAGAGGGGACGAGTTGGAAATGGAGGAGCCACGCACTAGTACCCCTCGATGTTCCGTTTAATCTCTTCTTCCATACCAGATGGGACACCAGCGAGGGAGAACTTGACTTTCGTGGAGTCAGTTGATTGATCGAGCGTGGTTGTCAAAGTCGCTTCATGACCTGTAGCAAGAAGACGGAATATTCAATTAAATTGTTCGCATCTGTAGGGAAAGACAATTACCCGATGGCCATGATGGGCTTTGAAGTGCCCAGGTTTGTACGATTTCTTTTCCAGGCGATAAGGAGACATATTTTCCTTTCACACCACCGCCAAACAGTGAATATTCGGTTCCAGGTTGGGCCAACGACTACAAAAGGTTTTCGAATTAAAATGGACAAATTAAAAACGAACGGAAGGGAAAAGTACCTGAGCTGGGGCACGAGTCCATGCAGGGATCCTCTTCTCGTCCGTCAAAAGGTTGTAGAGGTCCTCAGCAGTAGCCATAAAATCGGCTTCGACCACCACAGTGGTCGAATTGATGGTCGTCTTCTTTTCTGCGACCTTGGGCTTGGCCGGGGCTGGAGCAGAGGCAATAGACGAGGAAGAAGCAACTGGAGGTGCAGCTGCATTGGGAATAGCCGGAGTGGCGGATCGGCTGGGATCAGCGCTGACAGTCAGATCCCTGCCGTGGGTGTCGATTATCGCGCTCGGGAACGTGGAAAGCTTAGTCTCCAAGGCAGTGGATAATTTACTGCGGGCAAGAGCGAACAAGGCATCAACTGCTGGAGAGGCGGCCGTAGACAGTGACCAGTTAAACTAGAACGGAAGAATAGAAAATGCTTAACAGGCGCCGCAAGGGTGATGGAACGAGGCGTCAAAACGTAGACTTACCACAAAGTCGGACAGTTTGTCGCAGATAATCTCATGCGAGACCTCTGGGATTGTCAGTGTGCCATTAACTTCTGTGCCGTCGCTGGCTGTGCCAGACCACGCCAGGACCACCTTGCAATCGAAGATCGTGATTAACCTGAGGCGAAATAATACACGTCAGTATAAGCTTCCTGAACTCGTGGCGATCAAAATGAGCAAGTTTACAAGAAAAGCGACGAAGCGGAAAGACCAGCCAGAGGTCGAAAAAATTGACAGTCCGGTGGCAAGGGAAAAAAACCGAGTCTACGCACTTCGATTTTCTCTGTCCGAGCTCGATATCCCCATCGACCTCCTTAACTTGTGAGACCGACACGACCTCGCCTTCTTGCTCGCCAGTGACGGTGATCGTCGTAAGTTCGTGTTCAAACCACTCCGTACCCCAACGGGTGATGTTCTTGTTCTTCCAGTGCCAGTTCGCGGTCGAGGCAGGAAGTGGAGCGGGGATGGCAGCCATTTGAAGAGTCTAGATGAGGTGAGAGGGATCTAAAGGAGATGGTCGATGAAGAGATCTAAGGACTCGGCGTTCGCCACGATGTTGACGTCGCGTATTTACTCCAGTCGCCTTTATTTGCCCGCGTTGCTTGTCCACTTCCATGATGTTCTACACCTTTCGAGTAAAACCCTCCTGTTCTCCGGCTACATTATCGATGCGGACTCAAGATATGAAGGCACCTGAAAGGCATAAAAGTCAACACTTGACCGGTTCGAGGGAAAATGACTTCACTTCCGTTGCACATCACTGAATTCACACTGTTATCGAAAACAGCCGTTCGAGAATTTTCTGATTGAGGTTCTTGCAACCGGTAATCAGGGACAGAAGTAGAAAACGCGTCGACGAGGCCGCTGTCCAGCCTCTGAGAGTCTGATCTCGACAAGATGATGACATTCGCTTTACGCAGGATCTCCTCATGGCCCCGGCTTAACCTTACGTTGGTCCATGAATTGGGTTTCTCTCCACGCGATGCTCGCATTTTACAGGCTTCCAGAGCACAATAGTGCAGGACTGTGCAGGATCGTTCCCATTTCCGTGAGCTCACCACCCACTTTCAAACTTTCTATCCCACTCCACCTTCTATCATGGAGGATTGCCGATTTCCCTCTTTCATGAGTTTCCATTCTCCTGGTGCAACTCTCGTCAGAAAGATCTCGTCTCTGCGACAGGACTTCATCTTGACCCGAGCGAACAGAGCCTATCTTGCGGACAGACGTTTCATTTTGCGACAGTAGCCAACTGCTTTCCCATCACTACTTATTGTGAGTTGACGGTTTCTCGTATTGAATGGGGTTAAATCAGTTTTGTGTCAGGTTTTTTGCGTCGCTCCGAAAGGCTTCTTCTGCTCACGTTTAACCTTAGAATTCGACGCCCAATGTACGTTGTTAATGTAACATTCTTGTGGTGACTACCTGGTCCGTCAGATGCTCTCACCAGTAGAGTTCATGACAAGAGAAATCACGGCATTCAGTATTATCCACTGCGATTGTTTCGGATTTACAGTTGTGTGCCTGACTTACACCGAAGTTTACTTTCTGTTTGCCGAGTAGATGTTTGTGCTTTAAAGTTGTCCACTCTGGGGTATGTCTCGCGCTGCAACCCTAAAGGACCTTACTACCAGTATTTGACGCCCGTAGGCAAGTTATCCTCCTTATGCCATATGAAACCCATTCTTACCGCTTTTTTACTCCTTTTTTCGTTTAGTTCCGGCCTGCATTAATCCGAGTATCGGATCCTTCAACTCAACCAACATGAACCTCTCTCTTCGTTTTACTCTTCTCAGCTCCTTTCGTAAACTTATCCAAACTTCGAAGGCTCTAAATTTCTACGTGATCTGGCTCCCTCTTATCTCCTTCAATGAAGAGGACAATAAGCCTGCACTGGCCCGGCAGAGAAGCATAGCAAGGCATGAGAATTGAATATTTTCCGGACTCACCCTTGATACACGTTCACCGGCATGTTTCTTTCCGTATTTCGCATAACAATTTCCATCTTCTCACTCTTTCTAAAATACAGACTCCGGTTATCCGGCTCGGACTTCATTCCATCCATTTCCAGGTGACGGCCGAGTACCCCAGAATAAACTAGTAACTCTCAGCACGGGGAGGTAGCAGCGTAATTCCTATTATCTCGGCTCTTGGCCGCCTTACGTGAGTCCAGGTTCGGTCCGCCGTTGAAATAAGTTATGTCTAACAAAACACTCTTCTAGCGGCGTCATAGACAGCATTGAAAATACTGAAGGCCTCGAACGACATGATTTATTTCCACGGTGTCGTCCGTTAACTGTAGTGCGTGTTCTACTCATGCATTCGGTACTAGTATTCGCGTCCAAGGACAGTATCATTGCACGGCGCAGCTTGGGTTCTCCCATGAGCGACGTGCAGCCCTGCCGAAGGCGTATGTCTGGGAATCCTCTGTTCCCTTTTGTTCTCGTCTAATGCCGTTAAATCGACATTGGTTAATTGATGTGTAGACCTTTGGCAGCCCCGGATCGGGTAAGATGCTGACGCACTGTGTGCGCTATGTCCTCCCTCTCACCTTCATTTTTCGTTTTAACTATTCTTACTCGTTGCTGCGTTCCTGAACCGTCTACAGAATGAGGCTTGGCGCCTGTTGTGGCAATCGACTTTTGTAGTAGCGCCAAACGCTGCACTGACGAGCTCTACCTCCGAATGGTATCTAGATTGCGATCGGGGCCCGATGGACTCCATAGCACCTGTGTACCCAGCAGCGGCCCTGAGGAAATACGGTCTTGAAGGCGGAAACACCGGAGACGATATGGATACCAGTAAATGTGCCACGACTCTTTAAGAAGTGCAGCTCTTCTTCGAACGGGTTCAGCGAATTCTCTCCCACCTGACTCGAAGTTTAATCTGCGCAGGTTTCCTTCACATTAATTCCCTGCCTGCTGCAAGTACTCGTTCTCACTCTACCCCTTCATCCTCGAGCTCTTCTCCACCGCCACCGCCAACCTACGATCATGAACGCATCGCCTTTCTTGAACGAGTCTTCGCCAACGCGGCCCACGTCCTTCGTGCTTCCTGATCTCGTCTCGCACTGCAAGTTCCCGCTTTCTTATCATCCCAACGGGGACGAGATCGCGCAGGAGTCTGTTGATTGGCTCGATAGTAGCTGCCCAGACCTGACCGCGAAACAGCGGCGTGCGCTTCGTGTCCTGCAGTCGGGCGAACTCACAGCCTACTGCTATAACCAGGCGACCTCCCCAGAACGCCTACGCGTCGTGTCCGACTTTCTGACATACCTCTTTCATTTGTGAGCTTGTCTTCTTCTCTAATAATATTGTAGCATGAGGCTGACGCGTGTTCTCTCGTAGGGACAACATCAGCGATGGAATGATGACGCGCGAGACGGATGTGCTCGCAGACGTCGTCATGAATGCGTTTTGGTTCACCGATAAGTATATGCCGACTCGGGGCCCCGGAAAGGAACAGCTGGACGAAGAGCTTAATCCTGGCAAACTGGCACGAGAGTGAGTTGCACGTCGCCTCTCGTAATGGGATCGACGTTTGATGGCAACCTTGCATTTAACTATCTATAGTTTCTGGTCGCGGGCTATTGCAGACTGTGGAGTTGGAGTGCAAGCCCGGTTCAAAGAAACAATGGGACTGTTCTTTGAAGCCGTCAACATCCAGGCTAGAATGCGAGATGAAGACACCATACCGGACTTGGAGTCGTATATCGATGTCCGGAGAGACACGTCAGGTATTTAAAGTGGCTTTAGAATCATTGCCGTACGGTGCTGATACTTCCTGTCATATAGGGTGCAAACCATCTTGGGTGCTAATCGAGTACGTCGGCTTCGGTGCTTGGCGCCTGCATACCTTCTAACGCCGAGACATTCATTAAGATATGCACTCGGAATTGATCTTCCGGACCATGTCGTTGACCATCCGATAATGCAAGCGCTAAACCAAGGTACTAATGACCTTGTAACCTGGTCTAATGTTCGTTTTACTTGACACTAGGTTGCAATTTAAAAGCAGATTTTCTGACGTCTTCTCCTCTAGGACATATTCTCTTATAACGTCGAACAATCACGAGGCGACACGCATAATATGATTGTTATTCTTATGGAATATCATGGTCATACCCTGCAGAGTGCTGTTGATTATGTTGGCGAGTTATGCGCGCAAACCATCGACACCTTTTGCGAAAACAAGGAACGTCTTCCGTCTTGGGGTCCCGAAATCGACGATATGGTTGCTCGTTACGTTAAGGGTCTTCAGGACTGGATTGTTGGGTAAGTGTTTCTCCTCTAGCCAAGCACTGCTATTGACATGTCTTTCCTGCGCAGTTCTTTGCATTGGAGTTTTCAAACCCAACGGTATTTCGGCAAAGACGGCTTAGACATCAAGAAGCATAGATTTGTCAAGCTCTTACCTTTGGAAGCTGCAAAATAACCTAACCAACCTTAACTTCGTTCAACTGAGGTCCAGACCCCTATTAGACACTTAATATTTGCAGCGTACCCTACACCTTCGAGCTTCTAACACGACTATCCTGGCACGACAATATTCTGCTCTTCGACGTCTCTTATAATGTTTATCCTTAGAGCACCGAGTTAAATTCGTGTAGCCAATACTACTCTATCATTATGCTTTGCCCGTCTTCCACTAAAAATAGAACGAGACCCTTGCCTTGACGTCATGTGCAGCGTCACAAGACCCCTATGTGATCCTTCAAATGTCTTGCAGAAGCTTGCAGTGCAATTAGAACGCGTCCAATCACATCTCCCACCATTACCAACATGAATTCACCCTTTCGCCCACTCCTGCGCTCGGTCGCCGTCCGAAACAGCCCGCTCGCCTTTCGTCGCCCGCTGCCCATCGCCCGCCCTGCGATTCTCAAGTTCGGCCTCACCCCCACCTTGCTCCCCGCACGCACCGTAGCCAGCTCGGTGTCCATGAGACCAGGCAGCCAGACACTCGACCATGCGGCCACCAACGTCAAAGAAGAGCTTGGAAATTCGGCCTCCGATCTCGCGAAGGTCATCGCTGCTGCCAACGTCACCTCTGACGCGGTCGCTGATTCGAACGCTACTTTTGTACGTGCTTCTCGCTGATGATAATGGACGGCGATCTCATGGAGTCTTTATTGTCTTTGCATCCTCTTGCTTGCATCCATCCCAATACAGCTTGGTATCACCTACAAGGTCGCTTCGGAGGTCCCCCAACCTATCTTCCTGCTCGGACTAGCCGGTCAGTGTGGATTACTTCTTGAGCACAATGTAGATTGCTGAGTCCCACTCCACTGTGCAGGTGGTTTGCCGTATCTCGGCGCTTCAGCCACTACGGTTTATTTGGCACATCAAGCCCAGCTCGCCACGACCGGACAGGCGATAGGAATGGACCCCGGCGTCGCGCTCACTATTCTCGACCAGGCACTCAACCTCCAAGTGACCTACGGCGCGGTGATGTTGTCCTTCTTAGGTCAGTGGGTCCACCTTCCTCGCGTACCTTCCTCGTCTAAATAGATTACCGGACCCGGTAAAATAACTTGTAGGCGCCTTGCACTGGGGAATGGAAATCGCCGGTTATGGCGGACACAAGGGTTACGCTCGCCTCGCGCTCGGCACCGCGCCGATGCTTGTCGCGTGGCCGACGTTGGGAATGCAGCCCATGATGGCGCTGTGCCTCCAGTGGCTTGGGTATACCGGCCTTTGGTATGCAGACTCTAAGGCTACCATGGCGGGATGGAGTATGTACTTACACCTCTTCAATCTCAGTACCGAGCTGATCGACTGATATTTATTCAAACTTTAGCACCGAAATGGTATTCTCAATACAGGTTTTACCTCTCCATCCTCGTCGGTACCTGGTGCGTTCTTATTCCCTTTTGTTTAACTCTCGGGAGAAGGAAATCGCTGATATGTTTAACGACCGACTCAGCATTATTGGCTCTTTGGCCGGAACCTCCTACTACGGCCCTGTGGCGGGTCATGGACTCCTGTCGCACGACCTTGACCTGATTCGCTCCGAGCGGGAGAAGACGATGCCCATCCAGCGCGGAATTATTGAAGGACCAATCGAAGCTGTCCCTGCCCAACTCGAGGACGACCATTTCGTCAGAATCCACAAGCGGGATGTCCAGAAGGAAAATGCTGAAAATGCGAAGTAAATGGGTGGCGGTTAGCAACGAGGCATCACAAAAATTTCAAACAGTTTGGCGCAAGCGCTGTAAAACTTTTCTTTCTTTTCAACCGTCCGGATTAGCCATGTATGTACCATAGCCCAGACTCGAAACACTCCTTGAAGTTGTACAATACGTTCCGTAGCATGTTGTATATTGGTTTCATGGACTTTTTGAATAAGAGCATTTACACATTCTTCCCCTGGTAACGAGAGAAGTGTCATGAAGCGTTCTCCTAGCCTAGACCGCAGTCAGCGCCGAAAGGAATAGTTAAACGCCCGCAAGACGAGCCGTGCCATCAATCGGATGCGCCACACGGTCCGGCCTAGTCTCACATACCCCATTTGGCTATCCTAGTTTAGCTCGATACAGACCGATTGCGTTGAGACACTACAGCTCGGCGACGCTCAATACGCGTTCGTACGACCCACAAACAGAAAATGAAGGTTTAAACCCCGTCAAGGTCGGTATGCAGAGCCTTTGCCCATGCGTCCGATCTGTCAGCTCGATCGGGTATCAAACAGTGTTTCCATAGAATCCATCGAACAGAGGTAGGTGAGGAGGGAGAGAGGCTAAAGGTAAAGGAGAAAAGAGGTTTCAATAAGGTTTTTCATGGCCATAGATATCTTACCGTGAAGATAGCGTCCTCATTGGTGGGATGCCTTTGTCCGTTGGAGACGCTAATAGTTGGCTAGTAATTTAGGCAGGTGGGGTTACGCTCTGCCTATCGATGCCTGGGGACGTTGGGCGCTGCGCCCGTCGAACTTGAACTCGGAGCCTCTCGAACTCGATCGAAGATGAAGGGGAAATTGTCGTCCATGGAGGTCGAGTGGCATTCTGCGTATTGGAAGGAGGTAGTAGAGGTGCTTCGTGGGTGTTTTTCTCGCCACTTTCCGGTGCTCGCAAGGCGCCGACGTTCGTTTTACGGAATGAAATATATGCAGTATTGAAACAATGCTTCGAGTTCTGGGGATCTCTGAGCCCGTCCGAGTCCTTCTGCGGCTTCTGCGACACGCCTTGTGAGGCATATTCTGCCCAAGGCGTGACAAGAAGGAAGAGCATGGAGGCTCTTGACGGATGCAACATTTTATAGGCTTCCTCGCGGGAGCCTTAGAACATATAACCTGCAAGCCATGTCGATGGCAACAACAGTCGTAATGCTCACGACTCGGAGTGGAATCCACGAGGCTCAAAGTTTTTGTCTCGCAGCACGGTTAATCCTCGACCGAGTTAGTGGCTGTAGTGCGAGATCGCTGCGACGGTGGTTACTCCCAAGTCCGGAGGCGGTGGTGAATTTTCTTCAATTGTGAACGGAGCCGGAGCGGGAGGCACCCGCTGATCCGTCGTCTCGTCGAAGTACCGCAACTGCGTAGCCATTCGCCGTTTGTATAGGGCGACGAGGAGACGACGTCGACAATACAGATCGCTCAGGACCTCCGAAGCTGGAAGAGCCGAAATGTATTCAAAAGTCTTCGAAGGAGGAGAAATAACGGGTCGTGGTTTCCACGCCGGACGTCGTCATCCGAGCATCATCCATCCATCGCAAATGTACTCTGTCTGACGCCGGTCCTAGGCCTCGTTGTCTTCCTCATCACAGATAAAATCAAGCGAGTATTTTTGAGCGACAGTTGGCAGCGGACAGCATCCACACCAGCGCCCAAGGCTATTCCGTCTTATCTCGACGACGAAGGTACGAAATGGAATGCGCACCCGCACCTTTTCTCCTGAGAACAGCTGAGAGAATGCGGCCTTGGCGTTGATTTGGAGGAGACCCGGCAAAGCCGTGATTGGCTCATTGATTGGACCTACAAATAGCGACTATTAATGCCGCAGTGATATCCCTTCTTTATAATTCCATTGATCGGGTGGTTGACGACTGTGCCTTTCCCTCACCACTCATGATTCTATAGCGTACCCCGTCCTTTTTCCTTTATCTATCCTGGATCTGGTCTCCATTCTCTTCGGCCTCGCTCGCCTCTCGAGCGTAGACTCAACCTTTTTCTTCTAGACAGATGTATGCAAAATTCAAGCGTCGCATTGACCACGCAGAGCGTGCTGTCCCTCGGAAACGCAGACAACTCACGGGCCCCATCACAATAACGGTGGTCAGAACGATAATCCCAGCCAGCACTTCGACGAGTTCTATCCCTAGCACGTCCAGCACGTCCACTTCATTCTCTTCGACTTCGATTTCTTCATCTACGACCACCTCTTCCGTGATAACTGCGACATCCACAACGGTGCCACCACCTATCACTCCCAGTGGATCCACTTCATCCTTGCCCACCTCCACCATATCTTCCTCTTCCTCTCCATCTACGACCATCGAACCTGTAGCAGGCTCCGCCGCTTCGTCTTCCCGGCTCTCTTTTGGCGCCATTGTGGGCGTTGTGATAGGATGTGTCGTCGCCCTCGTCATTGCAATCTTCCTCTGTACCCTCTGCACACGGAAGAGATATCAGCGGGATCGAGCCAGGCTAAGGAGCCTGTGGGCAAGCAAGGATCCGGCTCCGGGTCTCCCTGGCATCATGGGAGGCTTCGAGCCAAAACCATACACATTCACGCCAAACGAGCAGACGGCGCAAGTGAATCCCAGCACACTGGGTTCGGCACCGGTTCCCGTCCCTATCGTGCAGGTCGCGCCGCCCCCAGCATCGTATAGCAACGTAACCTTGAGCGCTTCGCCGGCCGTTTCCAACCTGCCAGTCTACTCTCAGGGTACACAGCTCGACTCCCCGTTCTCGACGACCGTCGTGTGCACGTTCCTCCCTAGCCTGCCGGATGAGCTCTCAATCAACATTGGAGATACGATTAGGGTGCTGGCGGAGTATGACGATGGGTGGGCTCTGTGCATGAGCATGAACGGCGAGCAGGGTATGGTCCCGCTAGAGTGTCTGGATCAGCAGGCTGGGAGTTTTAGAAGTAGCGGTGAGTCTGGCGTTACCGCTGGTGGATTGGGTGTCCCTCGAGATAGGGAAGTGAGGAGAAGTCGGAGAGTTAGCAGCCTGGACCCTAACGCGAAGGCCTTGAAGGCCTACCAATAGCCACGGTATGGCCTAAAATAAGCGTCGGTGAGTGCCCCCTCCTAACTATCGTTCTATCGACTTACTTCTCTTCGCCAGTCTGCTATCACACAATTGTGTTGTCCCGCTCTTTACACTGTTTATTAGGGCCCAAGTCGCCCTACTTTCCTTTCGTTCACACTTATAGCGCACAAGCCGGACTGTTTGCCCCTTCATTCACAAGTTCGCTTTCTTCTTACACTTACTGCGTTTGGGCTCGGTATACTATCCTACAGATCAGGCTGGGGAAGGCCACGGAGAGGTAATTGTTGCATGGTCTCTCGACTCTCTTTTTTTGGGATAGGGAGACTTGTGCTAAGCTTGTATCCACCAACGTTGACCATATGGACAGTTTCATGTATTCTTAATATTACGCGACCACCTTGGGAGGTTCTTGGTGGTCGACGAGCACATACTTAGCCGCGAGAGCAACGTAGGCAACGGGGCACGTCGGATGCGGCGGCGACGATCCTCGAAGATCATTATTGGCCCAACGACGATAATGCACCCGACCACGCTGTATGATCATATGTTCCAGGCAGCAGTATCAGCTCTGCTGAGTACTGTAAGAATAGTTATGCTAAAAGGTCGAAGCAACGTTAGATTTTTATTTCTTTTTCTCTGGAGGTGAAAAATACGCTAATACCTCGTCACGTGCATTTGAAGGCGCAGTCTGATTGGTTGCCCTAATCTTGTAAAGACTCGATGCTCACTGGTTCGCCCATCTTAATCTGAAGCTCTTTCACAAGTGCACATACCCTGCTTTCTGAAGGCCGGACTGCCTCATCGAGACGATTTAACGCGTCTGCGTGCCCCCAAACGATACCTATCTCATAAGTCGCAATTTCGGAGACGAACGACCATGGTGCAAAGGTCAAAAGTTAATGGTAGGTTTCGTGAAGCACAGTTCCTCTCAAACCAACTAACTTTCCTTTGTTAAATAGGCCCATCGCAAGCAGAGATCCTTCTCCGCGTAACATCAGGAATTGCCGCAGAGCTCATCAGAGCCCAAGATGCGAACGAATCTGTTTCATTGAACGAGATTCGCGCGAAGATGAGCAAGAAGTTTGGATACGGGGGTGTACCACGGCTCGTGGACATCATCAGCGCCATTCCAGACGAGTACAAGAAGTCGTTGTTGCCCAAGTTAAAGGCACGGCCTATCCGAACTGCCAGTGGAGTGAGTTGTGTAATTGGGACGCGCTTGTGAGGATGAGTTTGCTGAGACGTTTTGTTAATAGATCGCTGTCGTCGCGGTGATGTGCAAGCCCCATCGGTGTCCGCATATTGCGATGACGGGAAATATCTGCGTGTGCGTCTCGTCAGCTTTGCTCGAAACACCCTAACTCGAAAGGCTTAGCAGCAGTTCTTGACAGGTATTGTCCAGGAGGCCCAGATTCCGACTTCGATTACAGCACACAGAGTTATACAGGATACGAACCCACGAGCATGCGCGCTATTCGCGCTCGATACGATCCTTACGAGCAGACGAGAGGGAGAGTGGAGCAGTTGAAGAGTCTGGGACACAGTGTGGACAAGGTAAGTCATCTTTTTATGAGGTGTTGGGAAATCTCTGAAGAATGTATGCGACGGCTCTTAGGTCGAGTTCATCGTCATGGGTGGCACTTTCATGAGCATGCCGGAAGACTATCGAGGGAAGTTCATCGCTCAGCTGCATAATGCACTATCAGGTTTTACCGGAACAGACGTGGACGAGGCTGTGAGGTCAGTAAAATTTTCCTATTAATGCTCCTGGGTATTTATGTCTCTTGACAGATTTTCGGAACAAAGCAAGTCAAAAGCCATCGGTATTACTATCGAGACACGGCCAGATTACTGTCTACGGCCGCATCTGAGGTCTTGTTTATTTCATCACTCAGTTATTTTCATCCGCTAATGAGCAAATATCAAACAGCCAGATGCTCCGGTACGGCTGCACACGCCTCGAAATTGGCGTGCAATCCGTCTACGAAGACGTCGCTCGCGACACAAACCGAGGACACACCGTCCGCGCCGTCACAGAGTCCTTCCACCTCGCCAAAGACGCTGGCTTCAAAGTCGTCGCGCACATGATGCCCGACCTGCCCAACGTAGGCGTTGAGCGCGACCTGGAGCAGTTCAAAGAGTACTTTGAGAACCCTGCATTCAGGAGCGATGGGCTGAAGATCTACCCGACCCTTGTCATTCGTGGGACTGGGTTGTATGAGCTATGGCGGACAGGCAGGTATAAGAACTATACAGCGAATGTGCTTGTGGATGTTGTGGCGAGGATTTTGGCGTTGGTGCCTCCGTGGACCAGAGTGTATCGAGTACAAAGGTACGACGCTCAGACGCACGCTACACGAACAAGGCTGATCATCTTCAAATTTAGAGATATTCCACTGCCTCTCGTAACCAGCGGATGCGAGAATTCCGGTAATTTACGAGAGCTTGCTCTCAATCGTATGAAAGACTTCGGTGCTGTCTGTCGCGATGTGCGGTTCCGCGAGGTCGGAGTAAGTTACCATTCATCCATTCTGGTTGGCATGTCCCCATTCTGACCCATTCTGACTCTTCGTAGATCCATGAGATCCACCACAAAGTTCGTCCAGAGTCGGTAGAACTGCTTCGACGTGACTACACCGCAAATGGGGGTTGGGAGACCTTCCTTTCGTACGAAGATCCGGAGAAGGACATCCTGATCGGGCTGCTCCGACTGCGCAAGTGCTCTGACGAGGGTACTTTCCGGCATGAACTAGTGCGCAAGGAGGGAGGAGGTTGCAGCATCGTCCGAGAGCTGCATGTGTATGGCACGGCCGTGCCCGTGCATGGAAGAGATCCTACAAAGTTCCAGCACCAGGTCGGTCATTGCTTTTGCCGCTATATGGAAGCCCGTGTTCACAATTGAATGAATTCATCTTCGAATAGGGTTTTGGCACTTTGCTAATGGAGGAAGCGGAACGGATAGCACGAGAGGAGCATGGGAGTATAAAATTGGCGGTCATCTCCGGTAAGTGGTTCATATTCCTGTGGGGTATGAGAAGCAAGATGGCGATTCACTTACCCCATGCCCATTTCTGTGTTTCATTAGGTGTTGGTACCCGGGATTACTATAGGAAGCTGGGGTATGAACTTGATGGGCCGTATATGAGCAAATCCCTGATATAATTGAGATTCCATCTATACACGAGGAGTTGTACGATCGGCAAGTACATTTTTTGTATAATTAGATTTAGGTATGTAGTGTACGATAGTCACAGATAGTATTACAATACCTCAATCTTGCTGCTAATGCACGCAAGAGGGTATCAAATCGAAGAGGTCGAAAGGGGCTACAACACTGATGGCGTCGTGTCATGACTCGCCCATGACCAGCGTATGGAAGTTGGGGAAAACAAGTTCCTCTTCCACAGTTTTACGGATCACATCCTGGATGAACCGTTCCACTCTTGTGACGTTTTTTAGCACATGTTTGTCCGTCTGCCCGATCTCGCTCTCGATGTATATTGACGGTAGCAGTCTTTGACCAACTGGCAACGGTTTCGACGGGCGAGGAGGGATACCGCTATGTGGAGACTCATCGTCGATGTCAGGGGGTGTAACATTCGTGTCGCTTCGTTTAGGCCTGTCTGCAGCAGCAGCGGGACCGTAAGGATCGAGGTCGTCCAAAATACAGATATGCACCCGCCGTCGCTCGCCTTCATAGGCCACGGCGACTTCGCCGTCGAATACCAGCCCGGTCACAGAGAGTTTGATAGGGAGCGACATGAACATGGGTGAGGGGTAGTTGATGAGCAGTGAAGTCGTGAGGGTAATCCGTAGATTGGAGTGCCAATTAATGTGGAGATGAAGTTGGAGATTCGGGTGGGGGTTCTGCGGTGGTTGTGGCGGTTGCGGAGGTGTCGTAACTGTGGGTCCTTCTGCACCGAATGATGGCGGGTCGCTCAGGGAGTTGTCGCTCGGCAGTTGAGAGTAATCTGCGTCAGCTGTGAGGAGCTCGTCTTGCTGTTCGTATTCGCCACTTGTTCTCCGGAATGGACCAGCGGTAAACGGTGTTGAGGGTGTTGGACTCCGAAACATCGGCGTGCTCTGCCATAGAGGCTGCGGTGGAGGCCTGTATTCAGGGAAACCCTTGGTGAATATGTCCGCAGAAGGTAGAGGCATCGGCGAGCGAAGTGTAGGAATTGACGCATACAGATCCGTCGGCCCACCGCGCCCATAGCGAACGTGTGGTGGGAGGTGCTGGTATGCGAGGGATTCCTCATGGCCCGCAACCCGCCTCGACACCCATTCGAAGCCTTCGTCGTCTTCAGCGCCTTCTGTGACCTTGACTGGTCCGTGGTCGCTGTCGTCGTCGTCTTCGAGGAAGTCGCGGTAGATATCGCGTAGGTCGACAAGCTCGACATCTGGGCTTGTCGAACCAAACTCGAGGGAGGTCACCTCAACAGGGCCTATAAATGATGGCCGTTCTGCATTGCTGAGCTGTCTGTTGAGAACTTCAACGAGATATGACGCCAGTGAGGAGTCGAGTTTCGCCCATTCAAGGTCGATCGACATCGTCGTTGTAGGAGGAAGTTAAACGACCTAATTTTGGAACACCGCCACAATGAACACTTTTCGCCGCTTACTCACGACCGCCATGTCGACTTCAAAAAGCAAGTATTGGCTTCTCAAGGCGGAACCAGATTCGCGTATAGTGAAGGGAAAAGACGTCAAGGTGGGTCTTGATTCAAAAAAGACGCGACAGACAAGAGAGTTTTACTCCTCAATCGCGTCTTAGTCGCGTCGCGATCGTGTTGTGCCTAATCATAAAGCTTTTCTTCGCATCAGTTCAGCGTAGATGACTTTGAGAAAGTCAAGACGTCGCCATGGGAGGGCGTGAGGAACTACGAGGCTCGAAACCTGATGAAGGAAATGAAGGAGGGTGAACAGGTTCGCTAACCGTCAAATTTGTTTACTCGTTCCGAACTCATGCCATCCAGGCTCTGTTCTACCATTCTAATTGCAAGTCCCCAGGTAGATCCTCTACTAAAATTTAGACTACCTTATTTCCAACTCACAATTGCTGTTCTCGAGGCATCGCTGCCTTTGCCAAGGTTCGTTGGTGCTTCTCGCAGTTCCTTTGGTCTTCTCATGTTCTAGGTATCAGGTATCGAAAGAAGCCTACCCAGATTGTACGCAACTATATTATTTTCTCCGTCAATTCCCAGAGTTGAATGACATTCGTCTGCTCAGACACAGCATGGGACTTGTATGTCTCCGATTTGTACCTCGCCCTAATGATCGACTCATTGTTCTTGCCAGGTCACACCCATATTTCGATCCTGTTCGTGTATCCTTTTATTCTTCGTTGTTGGCCCCTGCTTAACGCTCTATTTGGCAGAAATCCAATCAAGACGATCCAAAATGGTTCATGGTCGACTTGACATTCTCCGCGCGCGCGGCAAACTTTGTACCACTTGCTCTGCTCCGGCTCCTAGCAGATCAACCATTCTCGCAGCCTCCTAAAGAGCTCTCGTATCTAGGAGAGAAAGGTGTGCAGGCTATCAAAAGTATGTTCCAATCGTCACAATTTTACGGCCTAGTCTTATATTGCCACTCAGCTATGGATCTTGTAACACGCGGACGACTGAGCGTACAACGCGTGGGAGAAGACGCTTGGGAAGCTATTCAATTTCTCGCGGAGAAAGGAGGCTGGGATGAATTGGACATGAACCCGAAGAAGAAACCCCCCGCAAAAAGGAAGGCGAAGGAGAAGGATTCCGAAGATGGCTCGAAGGCGAAGCGAGAAAAGAAGGAGACTAAAAGGAAAAGGAAGATAGAGGAAGAAGACGGAGATGAACATGACGAGGCAGAATTTTCAAACCTATCAGACGAGGAGAAACCATCAACGTCGAAGCAGAGGCGAGAAGAGAAAAGCAAGGAATCAGTACAAAAAAATTCCAACCCTCCAACTCGGCGTTCAACGCGAAACAGAAAGTGATTTTTCCTCTGGTTTCGACAGGTCTGCTGTTCTTCAGGTTCTGAATAGGGGCTCTAGATTCGTTCTGCACGTGACTACCGCCCGGTCCGACCATCATTTTTGCTGCCACTTCGAACTTCCAGCTTCAAACCTCGGTGTCGAAGATATTCTTTAAACATAGCAGTGTATTCAGGCTCTCAATCTATCAACATGATTCATTTATGTTCGTCAGGTTCCAATGCTCAAGGCCAGCTCGGAAACGGATCTTTCGATGACGCACATACCTTTCAGACGATTTCTTTTGGGACACATGCACCAGAGATAACTCGGATTATCGACGTTGCTTGTGGTGCAAATCACACTATTCTTCTCCTTGAAGTCAAGCAGGCTGATGAAACGTGTCGAGAGATATGGGGTTGCGGAGATGGGAGAAAGGGACAACTAGGCTCGAAGTACCGACAAGACGGATCGAAGACCTCTTTCACAAGGCTAGTTCTTAAACTTGAAGCCGCTGGTCTGGGAGGATACGTATTCAAGCTCATTGCAGCAACTTGGGAAACGACCTACATCACCCTGGAACATGAAGAGAAGGGAGACGTCGTCATATCCTTGGGATCAGACGACTATGGCGACCTGGGTGTTGGTGGTTTACGCTCTGCGAAAAGGGAAGGGAAGGAAATGGTCCATCCTCAGGACTTCCACATCATCCGGTTCGACCACCTCTCAGCCTCTGGTGCGCGCTTTGATAATATGAAAGTGGAAGCCATTTCTTCAGGACAAAGACATGTCGTGATCCAATTGCGTCTCCCCCAGCCAAATTCAAAGTCTTCTCGAAGCCATATTTTTGTTGGTTGGGGCTCCTCTCGACACGGCCAGCTAGGATCCTCCCTCAAGCCAGTTCAACCGCTACCCCAGCTTGTTCATTCGCCTGATGCAGACGGCATCGAGTCTTACTCTGCCGGCCTGCATCACACCATCTTTCTTAGCAATGTTGGTCGGCTGTCTGCCCTGGGTTCGGATCGCAAGAATCAACTACAGGTCGTCGACCACTTTTCATCCGTGCCAAGCCGTGTGCAATTCGTCGGCTGTACGTGGAATGGCACCTACGCCATCGTTCAAGACGATCTCGGCGTGTCCAGCGTGTATTCGTCTGGGAGTAACTCGCACAGTCAATTAGGTTGGATGCCTACCACTAACTTAGACAAACGTATAGGCAAGGTCGTCTTCCCTTACGACTCCGATACCCAGAAAACCGTCGTTCAACTGGCTTGTGGAAGTGAACATGTCCTCGTCCTCATCCTTCAGGGGCATGATTGTTCGTCTGCGCGACAGGAAGTGTGGGGGTGGGGGTGGAACGAACATGGGAACCTCGGGACAGGTGATACCAAGGACGTGCCAACACCTATCAAAGTTTGGCCGCCAAACACCGACGACGGCTTGATGAAAGTTGAGGGGATCTGGGCGGGCTGTGGGTCAAGTTGGATTGCCTATCGTGACGCGTTGTAAATATTTCTATCCGGCAGTACATTTTAGAAATGCAAACCAGCGATGCTATTTTTATGGCTTGGTGTCCTCTTGCTGAAAGTAACAGATTTCAGGCATGCCGACTCGATATGCAGCATGTTCACAGGAGCGATGTTCGAGGTAAGGCAAGATATTGACTACAGTATCCGTGGTCAATTTTTGGATCTGGACAATGAGGATCACCTAAGTTCGGAGGGGGGCTGAAGCATCTCTTGTACTGGCGCGGAGAGGCCCATAACAGGAACGAGCGGTGCCAACTTCATAGCCCTGAGATAAAGCACAAGTTGTCGGTCTTACAAATAGCAAATGTCCATTTTCATGTCTATGCACCCAACTAATTAAATGACCTGAGATAAGCAACAATCCAAACCAAAAAATTGTCCTCGGTGCGCTAGAGGTACATCTCTCGATGCCTCGTCTTTAGCCAATAGGGACGATCCTGCCGCCAATCTTCTCACCCTTTTCCCACCGGAAAGCTTGTCAGGCTCACTGACAAGTAGATATCGTTCTCATGAACGCTGGCCGCGTAGCAGAGTTGGGAGAAGCCAGAGGACCACACAAAGCCCGCCAAACATCTGATGAGGATTAACCAGTTTGACGGCTGTCGAAATGCACGTTCCTCTGGCGGTTTAAACACCTTCAGGGCTCAACACCACCAACGTCAAGGATCGGCGCCGGCGCACCATGCAAACGAAGCACTGGCCACCCCGCGAACCCGATTGGACAGAAACACGCACCATCCAGTCGTTATGTCTGGGCGCAGACATTTCGCCGACGTCGGTTTTGCGGCTTGCCAGCCAAGAATAGGTCAGCATCCGGTGTATAGATTTGTAGATTCTGATTGAGGTTGGAGGCTGAGATTAAGCCCATCCAGTGGATGAGGATCCATCCGTCTGGAGAGTTCTCAGGGAAAACAAACGTTGGCAACGTCGTGTATGCTCTTGTACACATAGTGGCGAACGTTGGAGCCTGTCGTCCGCAACCAAACATAGTGTATAGAGCCACCTATGTCGGATTGGAGGGTTGATCAAGGAGAGGCGGTAAAGTGCCGCCAGTTGTGCACCATGGAAGGTCTTCACCTTCGTTCGTGATTCATCATCGTAATCATCATCTTCATCTCGCACTCATCCAGTCATCAGCATTAGCATTGGCGTAACTTTCCCTCATCACTCCATCTCCATCCCATTAACGTGATACGAGCTGCTCGCACGCGAAATAGCCCCAGGGCGGGGCGCCATGCTCGACAAATTAATCTGGCTTGCATTCCTTGAGCGCGACGTCATCAGAGAAGCCTGCGCCTGCATCTGCCCAGGTACCAAGCTTGCATCATCAAAGCTCGGGCCGGGGGAGGGCGACCGAGAGATATACTGAGTTGTGCTCGCCGTAGCTGCGAAACCCCCGGTAGGGAGCGTAAACGAACGCGTGGGCGAGGCGCGCACGCTGCCGTTGGCGTTGGCTAGCCCACTTCCATTAGGCATCATATGTCGAAGGATGGGTTTGTTCGAAGTTACCACTGACAGAGGTGACCTGGGTGTTGGGCGGCTGTTGCCAAAGAAAACGCGTCGAACGGGGTAGAGCCAGCGTCCGCCGAACGTCGCCGACGTGGGTGAAGGAGGCCGGCCGTTGCCCAGCTTGGAGTTGCCTTCCTCCATGTCGCCGTACATGGTGTCGCGTTTGGTGAGGCTCCGGACTGAGCGAAGGCACGATGCTCGGAGTACTCTTCGCATAGGGCAGGCAATGATGAGCAGGACAAAGATTGTGAGGTAGAGGAGGAACAGGACGGGCGAGAAACCCAAAGAATTTCTGCTCAGCGACGACGGCAAATGAGGTGTTATCCTCTCTTCGAGCCCATCCAACGAAAGGAAAGGCGGTCGAATCGGCTTGATAGGGAATTCATCCGGGTTCTCAATATCATCAATGGGGTCCAGTATCGGTTTTGCAGCTTTGACGAGCGGAGGGACCTCCTTGCTCGCTTCGAGAACCATCTTGCCAAGGGTCCAGCTGATCGCAATGTCCCCGACCGAGTCCATGGACTGGAAGGTTGGCCGTCCTAGGCCTTTCTTCGCCGCCTCCTCTTCGACCTTATCACCGTCGTCCGAGGTCGAATTGCCGCCTGGGTCCACGATTCGCGGCATCTTGATGCCTTCGTGGAGAACGTTGGCAATCCACGCAGCCTTGAAGCACTGCATCTGTAGTCGGGGCAGCTCGACCTGCGGACCCCACTGGCCGGCCGCCACGACCTTCCCGCCCTCCTCCACCTCGCCGTCTCCACCCAGCCGGTGCTGCACCCGCGACTCTTCATGCTCCTTGAGAATGCCCGCCCAGTCTCTGGAGCAGAAGTTGGAGGCAGCGCGCTCGTATTGGACATAGTCGTACGCGCCGCCAAGGTCGAAAATGTGTTCAGATGAGTACCAGTATTCTGAAACGCCAATGAAATGGGAGACGGAGAAGTCTATTGGTGGTACATGGACGCCATTCATCAGGCAGGGGGTGTCTGGACAAGGTTTACTGCTGTTCAGCAGCGGGGCCGTCCTTTTCATGCATTGCTCAAAAGATCCCGTTCCAAGCAACTTGTGTGACTTCATGAGGTGTTTTGTCTCTGGGTTGGTGGCGTGGACGGGTGATTCTGTGAGCATGAGACCCTTTGGGAGACAAGGATCAGGAACAATGTGGTGCTCTTCATCGTCGCGGTCATCGTCGCGGTCATCCGCCGCTCGAGCGGTGTCGTACTTCGTGATAGCCGCTCCAACGTAGCGCTCTCGAGCCTGGTTCGTACCATAGCCCAACCACGTAGTCACGAAGACTTTGTGGTGTATTTCTTCGCCTCCGAGCAGTCGCAAACGGACGTCGATGAGGTCCTTCGTCCCGTCTTGATGCTTCTTGCTTGGTTCAAATGCAATTTGGGTTGATGCCCCGCCCATGTCCAGAAACCCATACGTCGTCCTGTCCTGACTGGACGCCGAGAACCCGTCCATAAGATAGTTGACGGCAATCCACCCAAATAAACCTTCTTCCTCTCCGGTTATTATCCGGACGCTGGAACCACAGGGTCCGATGTCGGAGGGCTCGTCTATTTTGAAATTGGAATGAGTGACGAGAAAACGACACGTCTCTCGCAGTATCTGAGCCTGCTTCTTCGGTGATAGCAAGCGCATACCAGCCGTCGCAAGCAGGAAGAGCGGGGTGTCCTTGTGGAGTGAAGGTGGGATAAGGTCGCGGGCATGGCTAAGCAGTGGGCGCAGGTACGTTCCGACGGCCTCCGGGTCGTTCTCCAGGGACGACAAGCCTATGTCGAAGTGAACACCTTGCGTTGTAGACTTTTCAGCCTAAATGGGAATGAACGTACCAGGCTCAACCTTCGTCACCCATAGGTCATCGTCCTTTGTCCCTTTCTCGACTTTTGGAAGCTTCGACGCGAGCGGACTTCCTTTGGGGATGTTGAGGGAGCGAGGGTCTCTCCAGCTGTATACTTGCAGCCTGGAACCTGACGAACCAGCGTCGATAACGATACCGAAGTGTCTTCCAGCCAGCCACGGGTCGTTTGCAAGCGGAGGGGCCATCTCTCTGGAAGCTTTTGCCTATCAGAAAGCAGTGAAATCGACAAATAAAGTCGATTTCAAAGAGAAATATGAAGACGGCCAAAGTTCGAATGTAAGTCGGCGTTGAAGACAGAGGCTAGGTTAGACCGGAGACACCGCACACATATTTTCCCTCTTGTTACTCTTTTGAGAAAGCACGTGCCACGTCAATCTAATCTTATCTTCACTGGACAACGCTCGAAAACCTGGACTATCGCCGCTTGACCGTAAGAGTCAAACCAGCACCGCGGTGCACCCAGAACTCCAGCAGAAACCCTGAGCGCTGAGCGCTGAATCTCTGCTTCCTAGATATCCTTTCTCATGTTATATCCAGTTTTCTCTGTCGCTTCGGGACCGAGAAAGGCAGAAGCTTCACCATTCTGCGTGACATATGTT
>CACVBS010000101.1:124273-220142 GCA_902728275.1 Cyclocybe aegerita
GCGGGCGCTGCGCTGGCGTTGTCGCTGACATTGTTGCGAAAATGGCTTATCTCGCCGAAACGAAGACTCCCGCTTCCTCCTGGTCCTCGCGGCCTGCCATTTTTTGGCAATATCTTTGACTTGCCCAAGGGTGTATTCTGGGAGACGTATCATGAATGGGCTACGCGATACGGTGATTCTTGTCCCCCATGTCCACCACCACCAATTCAAATTTCTTATAACAGGCACGGATATAATCTACCTTGACATGCTCGGGTCACCCGCCATTGTAATCGACTCGTACAAGGCTGCACACGAGCTGGTCGATCTTCGTTCGTCCAACTATGCTTCCAGGTGCGTCTACTCTTTTCCCTCGGTTCTGTAACTCGCTGAATCATCGCAGGCCAGAACTCCCCATGATGGTCGACTTGTATGTCTAAAACTGACTATCAACACCAAAAATACAAATTGATAACGTTCTATTTTAAGAATGGGATTTGGGTGGCACGTTGGCTTCATGCCTTACGGTAACAAATGGAGGGGTACGTCATTGTCCCTCGCTAAGCACTCATTCCTAATGAGCTCGCCTCAGAACATCGGAAGATAATGCACCAGTACTTCGAAACATCTTACAGGCTCAAGTTTCGCCCGGCTATCTCAAATGGCACAAAAACCCTGCTCCAAAATCTCTTGAACAACCCGGACGATTTCACGGACCACATGCGGCTGTATGTGTCCCATCTCTGATACGCTTTGAAAAAGAATGTTCATATATGGTTTTCAGGCAAGCAGGCAGCTATATTATGTCCATTGCTTATGGAATCGATATCAAATCCCAAGATGATCCACACCTCCTGCGTGCCGAGCGAGCAATGTACGCCATGGGTCAAGCAGGGCACGGGTACATCGTCGACTACTTCCCTTCGCTCAAGATCCTCCCAGCATGGTTCCCTGGGGCCCAGTTCAGAGTCGACGCAAAGAAGTGGAAGCCGGACATTGACGACATGGCAAACATTCCGTTCGAGATTGTGAAATCACGTTTCGTGAGACATTTCCCCTCGTTGAAGGTCGAGATAGTTCTTTCTTACGATTGTATGTGCTCAGGTACAGGGGATAGCACGCCCATGTATCGCTACTGACCTGCTGGAGAAGATTTCCCATGAAACGGACCCAG
Organism: Cyclocybe aegerita; assembly: GCA_902728275.1. Classification (NCBI taxonomy): domain Eukaryota; kingdom Fungi; phylum Basidiomycota; class Agaricomycetes; order Agaricales; family Hemipholiotaceae; genus Cyclocybe; species Cyclocybe aegerita. Next base: position 125,427 of record CACVBS010000101.1, read on the forward strand.
ATACAGTTCGACATGAAGAGGAGAAGATCCGCAACATCTTGGTTTCTAGCTACTCTGGTAAATACCCCTTCCTCCTTGTTTCTTCTGCTCTGAACTTGGCCTCTAGTTGGCTCAGATACCGTAAGATTGTCGGAAATGCTAGGTCACTCTGAGGTTTAACAGTCACCTCTCTTCAGCTAGTGTCTCCGCTTCTCACTTTTATCCTCGCCATGACGATGTATCCTGAAGTGCAGCGGAAAGCTCAAGTGGAGATAGACAAAGTGTTGGGAGGCGAGCGGCTGCCCGAATTCCCAGACGTTGGGAAGATCCCTTACATTGATGCCATGTTGAAGGAATTGGTTCGGTGGAAGCCTACAGTCCCCCTAGGTGAGTCGAACACTCAACTCCTATGCAATGCACCATAATGACCATTTATTATTTTTCGTCCAGGCGTCCAATATAGCGTAATAGCAGACGACATTTACAACGGATACCACATCCCAGCAGGCTCGACTGTCTATGTGAATGCATGGCGCGTCTCTCATGTTTCAATGCAAAAAGTCCATTCCTTCTCTAATATATCTCAACCAGGGCAATGCTGCAAGACGGGGCTACATATGGACCCGAGACCCACCACTTCCTGCCCGAGCGATTCCTCGACCCCGCCTCAGGCGAGCTAAACAAAAACATCAAAGAGCCCTCGGAAGCCTTCGGCTTCGGTCGGCGCTTTTGCCCGGGAGTGGCAACAGCGAAAGACCTGATCTGGATGACCATCGCGTCTGTCCTTGCTACATTCGATATCAAGAGAGCTGTCGACGCGGAAGGGAAGCCCATTCAGCCGTCGGGAGAGTTCACGCCTACGTATGTTAGGTGAGTACGACGTGCACCTGTGCGGCCACTAGGTAGCTGATTTATTTGTCTTCAGTCACCCAGTGCCTTTCCCTTGTGTGGTTCAGTCTCGTTCACCCAAACATGCTGCCTTGGTCAGCGCCGCGCAACTCGACCCTATGTTTTGACTGACTTTCGACCGACTACTGATATTTTGTGCACATAACGCCATTCCGGCATGAACATTCCAAGTCGAACGAAAAGAAGTACCGCTCTACGAATACTTGACGCATGTACAATATTGACAGCCAAACGGCGCCCCTTTTCCACGCATGTTCACTTGCTGGCATCGTCCAGTATAGGTTCTGAGATAGCAGGAACCTCCACCATCTCGACAGCCTTGTGTATCGCAACGATGACCTTTGACACTGCCAAAACCGCACCCAGCTCTTGCTTCGAGCTCGAGAAATGTGGAATCCGTAGGTAGAGCAGCTACAATAGGACCGAGTGCGCAGGTCAAAGCTACGAAGACCGTCGAAAACCTCATGGCGGTCTACAGAATGAATGTCAATTTTCCGAGTGTTGAAATTCGCAGAGGCACGAACTATGAAAGTAAGGATACGTTCTTCGATGGATAGGTCAAGTTCGATAACGCAATCCGGCCAGCGCTGTAAAACAGAAGGGTGAGCGCCCGTTTCCTTCAAAATATTTGGTTTGCGGAGAACTCACGATGTGCTTGTTGTAAGGGGGAGATACCAGTCTGAATCCTTTTCATCTGAACTACACGTCTTAAATACGAATTCCAAGTCCAGACGAGCTTGGCTTCTGCTGCGCAAAGGAGTTTGCGAGCACCCAACAGGTCTAAATGAACTCCCGGTTTGGGATTTAATACTTGCGTGGATTAGTCAACGGGAGTTTCTTGGCTGCCTTGATAATATAAACCCCTCTCAGTGGAAGAGGTCTTGAAGTTGCGGATTCCAAAATCCGGAATGCATCAACTGAGCCACTAAAATGATGCATAATACTCCCACTAGTATAAATTAGCTACATGTTACTTGACCCCGAGTCCGTGTGTTTCGTCTGTGCGGTACCTTCAATAATCTCTGGGTGATCACGCTCTTGGTTGCCTCCTGGCGCCAAAAATAGCGTCCGGCGGACATAATTCCCAGACTCTACACATTCGGCAATTGGGATACACCGTAAATGGTCATGGTGGCGCCCTTCGAATTCAAGAACGCTGATGGCAAAGCGCCACCGGCCCATCTCCTGCGGAACAATCCAATTTTCGAACGGAGGGGGGATGAGATTATCTCTTTCATCAAACTGTTCCAGAAGTATTTATGCCGTCAAGAAAAGGCAATCAAGCAGCCGGCAACGGATCATATGAGTATACCCACTGTGGGACATAGCAGGCTTCACCGCTTTACCCTATCTGCACGGTCAATGTCAATAAAAACATGCGGTTCCAACTTCCAATCCCTATTTCAGGCACAATGGTATGCCAATACTGTCTAGTCTATTTGCTCAAGCCGTGCTTGGTCATTCATTTTCTCTAGACTCCTAAATCTGAATCTCCCCTTGTGAACCAAGTTTCGACCTCTGAGGCGGAAGAGCGCTAGCGACTCTGCATTGAATTTCCTTGGTACATACTACCGCGCACCGCCCTCCCGCCTTCTGCTCTCGGCTTCTTTCAGCCAAGCCACCCAGCGTTTCCGTTCCGAATGTTGCTCGTCGCATCAGGAAGATCAGCAATATGATGGTCCAGTGGACGACTGAACTCTATCCGAACGAAGAGATATCATCAAGACCGCGGATGAGAACCGTGACAGCGCTGACTATATCGACGTCGAATGAAGAATTTCGTCGCCGATCTGTATAAGTACTCGATTCTCGGTAGTGTGTCAAAATGCGGGACCGCAGGAATTCGGGTCACCGTGGTGGTTGTGGGAAGGACATGATCGTCATCAGTGTGTCACGGGCCGTCACCCAACTATAGCACATGCAAAGCCGGAACTCGTATCGTACACAATGGGTAAACATGAGAAATACTTAGCATTGACTCACCACTGACCGGTCAGATGCACTGCGTGCTTGGACGAGAGGATCAAGCATTGATTATTGTAGCATATTAGAAACCATATTAAGTAGATTAGGCACCCCATGAACGCAGCGTTGGTGCGAGCACCAAGCCTGAGTAACTCAAAAACGTGTTTTGGCTGCCCTTCGACTGCCTCCCATACGCCGGACTGAAGGAAGTGAACTGCCGGGCGTGGTCTTAGAGACAGACGGCCTGGTGATATCAGAATCACTCGAATCATATGTTCCTTATAAGCACACTTGGTACATTGACAAATCTATTGACGAGAAGCCGCACCCAGTACTATGAATTTCTACAACTTTCTGCAGCCACAGTCTAGACAGGCAATAGGTGCGTTTGGTCCACGCATATTGGATCCTACGCAACTTCCAGTCTCCGTGCTCAGATAGCAGCGACCTCCACCATCTCTGCACTGTTGTCCATTGCAAATCGCCCCCTTCCTAGCACTCTTGAAGCCGCACGGGTTGAGGTCAGATCGGGCAGCAAGCTCGAGAGATGATGCGGGTCCAGTAGGTAGAGCGGCTACCATAGACACAAGAGCGCAGACAAAGGCTACTGATGACGCGGAAAACTTCATTATGATCTACGAGGTTGTCAGCGTCATGATTATGAACCAATCAATGGGCTCAAACCTTCAGTAGAAAAAGTATGTGCTTCGAGGGATGTCGATGAGATTTGCTTTGCGTTATCTATGGTTATCCGACCAGCGCTGTTAGTTTTTTTGTTGTTAGTTATCCTCAACGTTTTACGGAGACAATGAGCTTACGATGTTTGAGAAGTGAGGGATGCCAGTCTCAAGCAACTTCAGTCAAACTGCACAGTTTAAATATGTTCAACTGTTTTGCCAGAAACGCCCAGATGTATTTGTGGGTATACACAACGGGTTGCTTTGTGGGCACCATAAGTATCCATCGTGTTTGCATGTCCGTGTGTGCAACAGATGCGGTAATCTCGGTGGTAATTCTATTTATAGAACCTCGAAGCGCCGGCTAACGCCTTTCATGTTAGCGCCGGTTGTACCCTGCAGGGCTTTCTTTTCCCACGACTCGACGCGTCACAAAGCACAAAATCCACATTTGTTCTAGAGTGTAGTCTCTGAGTGATGTTCTGATACCAATTGAATGTAAGAAGTTCTGCTTCTTCATCTTTGTCAGTGGCGTACTAGCGCTCTCTCTTGTATATATGTGTAACTTCAATATTTGGCCGTGTAGTATTCCACCCAGCCCACATCAGTTCGGTTCGCGGGCAGTGGGTTAAGTGTATGCTTAGACTCGGAGAATGGTCCGCGCCGGAGACGCTCGTGCGCTTGGCGCGCCTACAGTCCGAAATCTTCCAGACTGTCCTTGATTTTGCCGCCACCAGAGCCCACCACGCGATACATAGAATGACACTAAGGTGAGGGAATCAGCTGATACATTTTTGTAGTACTTGTGGATGATGCAAAGTCAACGTCAGGAAGACTTTATGAATTGTGGGCTCACGACCTTCGGTATAGAATTTCTACTTTGTATTGTTTGATACAAAACGCGGGATGTATATCTCTTGTGGGCTGATCCACTGTGTCAGAAGGGGTAGGAGCTGGTAGGAATGACTTATAAATTGTGGACGTCGGTCACGGCTTGTTTGCGATGTCGCCTTCGAAATTTTGAGTGTTGACCTGTGCGCAGTTGATCATTGATGGCATCAAGCCTCATGGACTTTCTTAACCGCTATAAGTATAACTGTGGGCATGCCACAAAAATCAACTTACACCTGTTCGGAAACAACGCAAAGGATATGGTACTCCAACGAATACTTGCTATGGACTTGCAGACTTTGATCCCTCTGTTCCATATAGGCCCCTGCATCCACCGAGTCTAAGACTCCCAACACGAACGAGCCTTCGTCCCCCACAACGATCGATCCAGTAAGTGCTTAATTGCCCCGATAAGGCTCAATCTGACATATTGTATCAGCTGCTTTTGGCGGCCCAACCACCCAGTGTTTTCATCTTTAACGCTGGTCGGACCCCTGCGAGGCAGATCAACGATGGTCCATGGCAGGACGAAACCCTTTTGCAGTCCTTCATCAATGGGTTGCAGAGCATTCAGGAGAGAGGATACAGGATCCAAGGCGCCATGTACTCGCCTGAAGGGGTGAAGATCTTCATCAATACTGACGATCAGAATTGGGATGACGAAGTCTTCATTCGTTGAAGAGGCAGAAGGTCCTTTATCGTATCCGTACTTGACTACAGGTTTGTACCCAAGCATGCGTCGTACATCATGCATCAGACTCGGAGCTTAAAATCCCTGGTCTTGCAAGCCGAGTTTCTCTTCAAGTCACGTTTGGAGAAAGCAACACATTCAAGGAAGACGGGCCAGTGTATGACCTAGTGGGTAAGGGTACTACTTTGGTCGCCTCGACACTGGACCTCAGACGTTTTCTAACGCAAAGGGAATAAGCCTCTTTTGAGGTTAAGCCCGTTACGGTCTATTTCTGGCCATAGAGCACGAGGCCGTGACCATAGTCTCAGCAAAAAATTATTCGGATGGAAGGCGGTTGGGAATTTCAAGCCTCATGGAAATTAGTATTAGAGAGGATCGCTCAGGCATCAAATTAAATATGCCTAGAACACGACAGACCTTGGTTTACAGGATGCGAACCACACATGTGCACATATGGTGTCGCCTACAGTGAGCAGTTCTGATTCTCAGCCGCTCAAACCTTTTCTACTCGTCGACAATCACGCCTATTAATATGACACTCCATATCATGGATATCAGAAGCGAATTGAAGGGCTTACAAACCTGTGGGCACGTCAGTTACAGTTCTTGTAATACCCAAGGATTCGATATAAATGTACGCTGTGGCCCACAGAAGTTCACCGTTGTTCCCTCCGCATCCTCAGCGTAAGAAATATAAAGCTACGCCGTTGGTTCAAAATCAACGTCCAGCGTGGCACAACATGGTACGTCGATAAAGACCCGCTGTGATAGAGATTGAATGCCTATTCCCGTCTAGGCCTCTGCTTCCATCGAATCGGAGCCTCGCGGCGTGAACGAAACCGCGACCGCTACAGTAACCAATCTAGTAGGCGCTCTGTTATGTCCATAAGACCCAACTTAACCCATTATCGATTATCAGTCACCCGTTTCGACCAATTTACCCCGCATTTTTGTCGTCAACGTGGGTCGGACTCGCTTGCATCAGATCAGCGATGGACCACTGGGCGATACAACTCTTTTGCAGTTGTGCATCAATGTGTTGCGGAGCATTCAGGCAAATAGATATATCGTTCAGGGTGCAATGTACACACTTGACGGGGTAAATATCTTCATCGATACCGAGGACGAGGACTGGGCAGAGCATATCAGCGTTCGCTGAAGAATTATAGAAGTTTGTTGTACCCATGTATCTACTCGAGTCGACGCTCTGCATCCAAATACCGAAGCTGTCAGTTGCCCCTTCCCCCGAATACTGTAATAAGGGCTTCCCAACTAAATGCCGGATAGCGCTTTGCCCAGACGCAATCGAGTGCAGGACACTTGCAAAAGAAATTGTCAACCTGCTGAACTCCGCCTACTCTTGGTAATTCACGGCTGCGGTAGTCCTTCTCGGTCGTGAAGAACCCCCAGTTCGCCTGCGCCCTGTACCTTCCACAGTCTTCTGCGCGAGGTTCTTCCCTAATCGTTCCCTCACGCGCATGATGTCAAACACCCAATCGCGTTCCTGGAGCAAAGTCTCTCCCTTGTTGTACAGTTCTTGTTCTTCCTCCACAGAGAGCAATTCGAACGAGGTTCGAGCACCCGTTCTCCATAACAGGATCTGCCGGATGCTTTCGGGTCCAAGAATGTTGAGGCAATACTACGACAGAACCACATCCCCGTGAGTGAGGCGATGAGGAAGGAGAAGTAGCAAAACTTACTTCGACTTTAAGTTTGGGGTCGAGGGACTCAAAGTCGTTGCACCATCGCCGTCTAGGTGATTCCACAATCTCAACATCCTCGCGTTCTTGAGCAACGCTGGTGAAATCGGACATACGGTCCGTTAGGGCATCGGTTGTCGTGAGAGGCTAGACAAGAAGGGGGTAAATGAAGATGCTTCTGACATGAACAGGCGTATCGTGTCGTATCGCACCTCCGTTGCAGCTACAGAAGCTCCTTCAGAACAAATGCTTGCCTGAGAAGAATCGGGGACCTTGAAAATTGAAAACAAGAAGCACGATAAGGACACGGCCGAGGTTTAATAGCCTTAGTCAGGGACATACCAAGGAATGAACATGAACCGGAACGTCAAAAGAATCCTCGGGCTGGAGTTATATGAAACCAAGATATCAAGGCCGACAGGACGGAAAAACGAACCTCAAGTCTCGATGAAGTCGACGGATAAGAGCTTGGGGGCATCTCAGGCGGAGAGGAGGGCAGGGGTTCCGTGGTAGGGGGTGACGTAACCCGACTTGCTCCTGCGTCAGATTGCATATCATCGTTTGCAGGCAGAGCATTGAGGTCTATGCCCGTCGCCTGGGCGTCTTGCACCACAGTCATTGTGTTGTCCTCAGTCACCGTCAGCGCAGCAGTATTACCAGTAGAGACCAAGTCAGCTATAGCGGTAGGGGGACGACCCGCATCGTGTTCGCGTAGACACCATTCCCTAACATATTCTTGAAGGTATTCAACGTCCTTCGGGTCCATCTTCCCTCTCAAAGCCGCAGCCTCTAGCACGTTCTGTCGTTCCTTACCTCCTCTCATGAACATATCATGCTTGTTGACCACTGGTTGGTACTCCTTATTCAGGATGGCTTGGAGTACAGGTCTTGTGTAGACAAACTGTGCGCGAATTGGGAGTTTAATGAATTCTTGGAGGGACGGTGGGGGTTCAAGAGGAATGGGGCTGGGAGATCGTCGTGTCAGATGGCGCAGGTCGTCTTGTTCGTCTTCATCATCGTTCTGGACCTCTTGAAAATGGCTGACGAACTGTCCAAGCTGTAAATAAAGTTAATATCTATAGGGCATATCGGAAGAAAATGTCCTTTGTACCTTACAAGTCGCGAATTCGTCCTGCTCAGTGGTGTAGAACCAAGCACGAGGAATGTCACCTGTGGTAGTATCTAACCATGTGACGTGATATTTTCCTTGTTGTTTTCGCGTTGTCGGGGGTACGTACGCCGTAATCATTGCGGGCCAGTAATCAACAGTTGCCGCTGGTTGATCTCGAGCAAGTACTAGCTCCCCAGGAATTTCAAGGCCAAACTCGGGCGGAGGCGGCTCCCATAAGTCGTCTTCACGAATTACCATATCGTCATCAACATCACGGTCGGACACGCTGTCACGTTTTCGCTTTCCTTTCATGACGGCGTTAAAAGTTGGTTGAGGGGAAAGGGCGACCGTCGTGTGTGACGATGCCAAAGGCCCGCTCAGAAATTCCCCGACGTCCGGAAAGTAGTCACTGCCCTCATCCTCATCGCACGCCATTTTCATCTCATTGACGGCAACGTTCCATTTCCGCTCGATATCCCCTCTATCAAGCTTCGGCTTCTTCTTGAGAGATGCAATGCCATCCTGCAATGAAGAGGGCGATACGAAAGCAGGAGTTCTGAACCTCCACCTGCTGAGAGAGTCGAGCTTGCTAAGAATATTCTGCTGGCAGGGCCTTCGAAGTTCCACAGTCTTCATTCCAGTCCCGAAAAGTTTGATCTTGAGAGGAACGTCTGTGACGCGAGGGCTCTTAATCTGGATAGAGCGAGATGAATGCCAATCAGCACTTCCTCCGGATGGAAACGGTGTATCGTAACTGCCTGATAGAGCACACACCTTACCCGGCCACCATAGCCTCTCCGTGTCGTCATCTTTTCCCCCGTCCGGATTGTACACTTGGGCATTCGTAGGTTCGATGAGAACCCACACGTAACCGTCCAAATTCTCCAACGACCATGAGGAATCCTTACGTCGGCTCTGCTCAGAAGATGAACCAACGTGCGCTGGCCGAGAGGCAGAATGCGAGGGAAAGGAGTGTTGTTCGTCCTGGTCGATGATAATAATATCCGGGCTCGTTGCACGTGCAGATTCGTGAGACGAGAGGGAAGTCAGTTCCGACAGCTCGTCATCATCTAACTCCGGCGCAGGTGTGGACATATGTGGGATTCCAGCCTTCTTTGATATGGGTATCTTCCGAGAAATGGGTTGAGGGTGTGTTGTTGACCGTGAGGGTTCATGAATCTGGTGGACTGGGGGGGTAGCAGTGGATCGTGGGCGTGGAGGTGGGATTGAACGAGATTGAGACCCTGCCTTAGCGTTCTTGTTTCCTGCTTTAGGTTCGGGTAGTTTATGGGACGAGGTGGAAGCTACTGGCTCTTGAGTAGGTGTTCGCGTCGGAGGGACGAAGAGCGGAAGAGACGGTGACCTAGCCCGAGTCTTCTTGACGCTAGACCTGGACTTTGAAGGTTCCTTAGAGGATAATGGAGCTGTTGGAAGCTCTACTGTGGTAGCTGCACGTGTTTGGGGGACGGATGGTGGCAATGAAGGTGACCTGTTCTTGGGTTTCTTCAGATTGGATTTCGGTTTCAGCACGTCCTCCTTGACCGAGGCTGCACGTTCCCGTCTTCCCCCCTTCCTTCCGTACGTGCGTTTCACGTTGGCACGCCCATTCTGTGCGGATGCCACCACGGGCTCTGCGCCTGAATCCTCGCTCGCCGAATCCAGTTGGTTCGTAATAGCTGCAGACGCTGTTTTGGCTGAATTGCGGCGAGGCAACACAGCGTCGGATGAAGTAGATGAATCCATGATATCTCTAGTAGGTCAGTAGAGGCATAGTCCCAGAGGTATAGAAATAGAGCGTGTCCTGGTGGTGGTCGGGGTAACGTGAGCAGTGGCCTTCTCTGTCACACAAGACGCGTCGCGTAACATCAGTCACGCGCGTCACGCCGCCTGCCTGCCTAATCAGTCCTGAGGCGTCGCGTCGCAGCGGGAAGGCGCCTGAAAGTTGGCGCCTGCAGCGCTTTGAGGCGCCCCACATCCAGCTTAATGACTTAGAGCATGTGAACAAGATCTCACAGCTCCTGAGGCTTTCCGAGGAGCACAGGTCTTTCTCCAAGCCCTCCGCGCGTGTTGGGGACCACTCGCGAGCCTCATTCCCTGATCTTCACGAAGCACAAAAACAAGGGTATGAATACAAAATTTCTCTTTCCGTAATCTACGTTTATAACGGTGCGATGCAGGAGTCTATAACGAGCAAGAAATAGTTTTTGTCCTGTCACCCTGGAATGCGATCCCCGAGTAAGAAGCGACCTTGTTCAGTCATCCACATTCTCATCACAGCCGACAACAGAAGAGCGCGTTGCGCGCCGCGAGGTTGATAACGCGGTCCTTCTTCTTCGGAATCTGTGTATCCCCGTTGCAAAAGACGCCATCTCTGCTTGAGAGGCGGTAGGAAGTCCCAGCGGTGTGATTCGCGGAGGAACGTTTGAACAGATAGCGGCCTGACACTCCCTCAGAAACTTCGTTTCTCTCCCGATCAGCCACGACGCAATCCACTGCCACGATCCGCGAGTGTCGTCGTTCTGTCGAGGCAAGATAACGAGGGCAGGCAAAGAAAAAGGGTCGTGAAAATTAGCGCGCTAAATTCGTTTAAGGAAAGAACTCGAAATCGATGGGAGGTGCTGGCCGCTTTAGGGACAGGATGCCGACGCGGGATGCGTAAGGCTGGACCTGTTGTTCAAGATAGACTTCCCGCATGAGGTAACTTCCTACTTCTGGCCGACGTATGTCGTAAACCCGCAGTACGAGCTATCATACTATCGCCTCCTGGCAGATAGAATAGGACTGGGCTCGGTGTGTTTATGCGATTGTCCATGTGGTTGACACTGGAAGCTGCTGCAAGGCGTCCAAGACAGGTCGACGGACCGTCTACCGTGCCAGAAGCCTGCTGGGGTTCGAATTGCGAATGGTACCGCTAACGGACGCACCCGGCACCTGGGAGCGAAAAAATGATACATGACTTGGGGAGGCGGGCGAGAGTTGATCCATAGTTGTTGCACGTTCGAACGTCGAAGAGCGGAATCACAATGTATGGTTTCCATAGTTGGAACGATCCTACTGGGTTACAGAGGCGAACTCGCTGCGATAGGCACAGCGATGCGATGTTGGAGCGTGAATAGCACGGAAGGATTGGCATACAAGAGAGGAAAAGGTAGGGGGAAGAATTTCTATGATCACCATGATAGGTTCGTTCATCGATGCATAATGATTAGGCATATCGTAGGAAATGGAGGTCATAGAGGAAGGACGCAATAGTCAACAGGAATAAGTAGGCGCGTCGTTTTACGTTGTATCTTCGTTTCCGCATCTTCTTTCGCGACACTGGGAGTCATGGACCCTGCTCTACCCTGTGTCGACGCGACTCTCCTATCGCGCGCCGATGGAGTGACGGCGGTGGAGTTTTCTCCCACCTGGTCCTCGAGCTGGACCCGCGGACGAGAACTTTGGGAAACTGAACAAGCGTTGGAAAAACGGTTTCTTGATGTACGCATAAGGTGAGGTTGGCGACTTCATTGTCGATGACGAGTGCTCAGTACTGGATGGCTAACATTCAAGGAGAGAAAAGAACAATATGAGCAAACGGTTAATTCTTAGAGCGCGTAGAAAGCGCATGATCACACGTACCTTTTGGCCGTGGTAGTACGTACTCCCTGACTTCTCACTTCGATGGAGGGACTCCCTCGATACTGCCGCGGAGTTCCTCCGCCCCGTGGAACGGGTGCGTCCGCGTCTGACATCGTGCGTCGAAGAGCTATGTCGGTGCGACCCAGTTGGATATGGTGTCGAGTACGTATTAGGAGCGTAGTAGCCGGTTGCTGGCGGCGCAGAGTGACTATAGATCATGCCGTTGGGGCCCATGGGAGGTTGGTGATGTAGCATGACGGGGGGTTGTTGGGTGTAGTGGGAAGGGGCATAAATGTTGGCGTGCGCGTGCTTCATGTGCGCGTTGTGCGGAGGACTCCATCCCGGAGTGAAACCAGGTTGATGAGCAGAGGCGGACTGGGGGTAACGACTTGAGTGGTGCGATGAATAGTAGGGTGGGCTCTGCGTATGGGAGGATGGGAACGGAATGTTTTCAGTGTCGCGAACTTCGGCCTTTCGAGGAAGCGACTTGGAACGCGTGTGGCCTGGTTGTACCGGGATGGTCTTGCCATTCGAAGGTAGGATCCGAATCTGCTCCGGCTTGTCGCCCTCGTCGCGTCGGGACACCGCTCGGGAGATCGGGGGCGATTCCCCAATAGTGCCCGACCGTGAGCGGGCGCCAGAGTGACTATGTGAATGGGTGTGTGATCGACCGTCGTGGTGCCGGGTTGACCTTGGAATGGGTATATCAGGCCGGCCGTCATTGTAGCGCAGTACCATCTTGGGAGGAGTTGAGTGAGAGCTGTCTGCGTCTGAGGGCGGCGAAGAGGGTACATGACCGTCCATGAAGGAGGGGGGCACAGAGGGCGAGTAGAACTCTGTCCCGTCTGGTGCGTAAGACCGAACCCAGTACGCGGTGCGGTCACGGGCAGACATGTAATCTTGGTATGCTTGAGCAGAGTAGGCGTACTCGGTCATCTACCGATGATGAGCTCGTTGGGATGGACAACGACAGCGACAGACGACTGGCGCTTTGAATGATGGGAAAAGAGGCCAGGCGATGGAAGCAGATGCGCTTTATAGCCTTACCTGCAGAGCTGCCGAGAGACAAAATCGGGGCTCTATGCGGGGTTCTGTCGAGTCCTGTATACAGAAGATATAGATTGGAGGTCAATTCCGGGAATCTACCAGGGGCAAGAAGATTTTGCCATATTTTTAGAGGGATTAGATCAGAAACGTGTATACCTCGAGGCAGGCGGGAAGACTTTTGGCTAAGCTATCCACGACCACCGTGGGTGCGGCCCGGAGCCCTCAGCCCAATCTTCCTTTCTCCATCCACCCGTCGATATTGCTGTCGTCAGGGTTTACCCTAATCGCCCGATGCAGCTGCGTTTTTGCTTTTTTGCCTTAATTATCACCTAACGTCACCGACGGCATTCCCACTCCCCCCTTCTTGTTCGTCCGAAAGCCATCGGACGAACAAAATGAAACCCTGGCGCCTAGGAATCGCGCTCTCGAAAAAGATTTTGTACTATCGCCCTGAGGCGCGCGCCCCGATTCGCAAATCCCAGCGGATTCGTCGCGATCCCCGCGTGCACGCCACTGGACATCAACATGTGCCCGACCGTTTCTTGACCGTTGACTCAACTGCCGTTAAACAAGGTATCCACGATGCCTGGAAAGCACAGGAAGGCACAGGGCTTAGGAAACAAAGTACATTGCCCAAGGACGAATATAGCGTCTGTTCATTGCCTTCATTGCACATCCCCACTGTCACTGAAGCTGTGAACCAGAGTACGACAGTCAATCATCATGATTCATAGAACTGTTGTTAACTCACAGTCGTGTAATCGTGCCAGTTATTGCTAGAACACCTTCATCGCATCTAGTGCGAAGACCTGGGCAAATAGACTGATGGAGACTGGGGAAATGAAGTCACTTCATACCCCCGAAAATTTCTTATAACCGTGCGTCCATGTCCTTCGTAGACCCGTTTGTGGTACACAACATGGTCCACGCGTCGTGATTATGGTAGGTGCAGACCGATTTCGTGGTCGTTGACTTCTTCTGAATGCTCAGAGCAGTCACGAGCATGATCGTTATTTTTGATTGAGCTAGACATGTCGATAGACAGCGAGAAGAAGCTCGAAGCTCCCAGACAAAAGATGTAACCCCCTCGCGGGGTCAGAGTGGCCGTCGGGGTGGGGCCCCATTTATCTTTGTTTCGCGCGCCTCAGCTACCCTGAGCCGTCGGGCATTCCAAGATGGGGTTTAGGTGGCGTATCGGGTTGAAAGTTGAGTTCATAACAAAGTTTCGTCGAATTGAACGCCGTCCATCGTCGAAAGGGTTAGACATCTCCGCGGCAGGACCTCATGGCACATTTTTAATCTGACGGGCTCATTGGTGAGTAAGAAGCCAAGTAAGTACAACGAGCCTTGAGGCAACGAACCACTTGACTTGCCAGAAGTAACTGACCAAAGGCGTCTTGAACATGAGTTGTGAAAGTGAATCATCGTTGGCAATCACTAGCCTGCTTGTGGAAACTTTCGCGAGGCTTTTGTGCTCTTTGGAGTAGGTGTTGAAACCAAGCAGAGCTTGTCAAGGTGCCACCGGCCCACTTGAGGACAGGGGCCGGTCTTGCGATCGTTGGATCGTATCTTTGGCGAGCTGAGATTTAGCTTCCAAGATAATAACCAATGCTGCGATTTTTATCTAGAGTCGGCATTCATGCACGTCCCTAATCTGCCTCCTGCTGCTGCGCTACCGATAACGCCGAAATGCACAATAAATCCACTCCGAAATGGGTTAACCGATGCGGACCTGTGAAGCGGACGCGTCGATGTTCCCTCAGCATCCCTGAGCGGAATCATTCGATATGAGAGGGCGGAACGTATGACGGAACAGCCTTGAAACCCAGATTATTCCAGCGTGGCAGACGATAGACGGTGTAAGCGAGAAAAGACATTCATGACGTTATTATTACAAGCAGCCCGAGAACGCGAGTAATCCGACCAGGATGGAGATCTGCGCGACCGTAATCCGAATTCCGCTTTGTTGCGAAGAGGTGTCGGAGGTGCTAGAGCTGGGGGGGAAGCTGGATGTATGCGTGCCACTCCCGGGTGCGAGAATATCCGACGGCGAGTTCGTGAGAGTCGAAGAGAGAGAAGAGGGAACCGGAGTTAGCGTCAAGCTGGCTGCTGTTGTCGTGGTTGGGTCCCGAGTAAGGCCAACAGCTTGTACAGGATAATGAGTAATGACATCCGTCTGTGTCGCCGTACTGCCCTGAGCAACAATCGTGCAAATCGCGAGGGTGTTCTCGGAAAAAGTGCATATCTGTCCGATTGTAAATTGAGCCCTCGAGTCGGCGTAGGTCAGGGAAGCGTCGTTGGGCCCGTGAACGAGTGTCGCTGGTCGGCAGATGCGTCATCTTTAGGTTAGCAGGGTCTGGAAAGAAGACCAGGGAAGAACCACATACCCGTTCCGAAGAAGTCTGGATAACTGGACGTATCTACAGTGTCAGGCTGACCCTTACGCAACGCCCAAGTTGTGCGACCATCTACTCCAACACCAACAACGCTAGCACTCATAGGCTGAGGGTCAAAGCCTGGAACGTACAACGAGGTTGACAGTTGGCATTGCACGCCTATCGCCAGTGAATCGAAGACAAGGCGAACGTGGCTCAGACATTGAATACAGAAGACATGTAAGAAGCCACTCACAACGTAAGAGCAGAATGGCAGATAACAATCGCAGGGTCTGTGCGAAGGACATTCGACAGGTCGCGTTTCAAACAGAACTTTTTCAAGGTTTAGATATGAAAGAAACGCGTCAAGAGCGAAGGTACGCGTCTGGAAGCGGTGCTGCAAAGTAGAGCAGTCCTCATGTGAGGCCTTGAGGCATAGACTAGATGGTGGTCGGGATTCAAGCGTGTATTCTTGGCCGTGCCCAGCTAGTCAACCGGTCATGACGGTGACAGTGACAAACAAAAATAGGGGTCATACAACTATGCACCACCAGTAAGTTTCCTTGAGAGGTCTTCTGCTCTACTAGTACTGGTCTTCTACGCAGCATCGACGGAGCACCCGGAGAATCTAATGAGCAGGTGCATTCAATATCTTCGTTCAATCGATTGTTATCTACTCCAACATTTTTTGTACAAAAAAAGACGACCATATGCGACTTGGATGAGATTTTAACAACTTGGTACTTAGGTGTTGTGTTATACGAACTCTACGTAGGTGCTTATTAGCTTTTAAACTTTGAACCGCATAAACAAAGAAAAGACCATAAAAGTATACGTAGGGAGCAATAAAGGACAACCGAGGCGAATTATGGAAAGAAAAGGTATGATTATTCCAATAAAACAAGTTCGCAGATCATAAGACAGACAGCGGCAGAATGGGCAGAGGGTGGGGCAAGGAAGCGAAGAGAGAGAGAGCACAAAGAGGGTTACAACTACAACCAGGTCAATGGTACAGTATGTCGGATTTTACGGTGGTGTTTAACATGGTGGCGCAAACCTGAGGTCGCGATGGGTCGAGGGAATCCAACGTCATGAATCGATTTTGATCGGTGATCCCTTCCTTTGGTTATCGAAGGCAGCGTTGATGCTGTTCTGCGTAATGGTATGATAGATGCCTAGTCCTCGACCTGGTGTGTTCGCACCCGATTGAGCAGGCGAGCCGCCGAATCTCGGAGTGATGAGACCACTGCCTCCAGCACCGAAGACGAAGCCTCCACTGAGGCCATCCATGCTGTTGTAGCCTGTAGGAAGCAAACCAACTTTAGCACCAATCGATACTATTCCAACAGAGGAAGGCACTAACCGGGAACAAGCATACTATCCCAGAACCCACTGCTCAAGATATTCTCCATTGTCAGCGCACCCATAGTGTCTTCACTGGGATTTGGAGCCATCGTCGGCGGGAAAGTCGATATATCCGCCACCGGCCCCATCTCGCTCTCGAACTGGAACCCGTTCATCATGAACCCGCCGTCGTGCCCAAAATGCGGCGGCGCTGCTGGGTGCCCATAGCCTGCACTCGACGGCTGCGAGCCATCGTGTGCATTGTCGTTCCTGTTGCTGCCGCCGGCCGCACCACCGTGGTTGCTAGGCGGACCACTGGATCCTTGCCCGCCATCACCTGAGGGCTTGTTGATGTCTTCACCGTTGGCGGAGGGCGGGACATGCGTCGCTGGTGGGTCCAACTTGGCCGAAATAAGAGCACGGAGGAAGCCGCTATAGAGTGCGGGTGTGTGCAGTGGGTTGGCAGCGATGCTGTCAAGGGTGTCCGCGACGTCCTTGACAAGTTGCAAGGCACTCTGCTCATTGTCCAAGTACGCCTGGAACTGCGGACGAACAAGCTATACGATTCATTTATCAGCTCTCGTCCACAAACCATAAAAACAGAGGCAAAAACGAACCTTCAACAAACTCAACACAGCATACGACATCTGCACAAAGTGCGAGTCGGGTGAGTACTTCATATACCCCCTCGGGCCAAGCTCGTCGCGGACGACGAGCGCACACGCATGCGCCGATGAGTGGACTCTGCCAAAGAAGTACCCAATATTAACAGGCGTCCTCTCCAGAGCGTCCTGCAGGCCGAACGAGTTGATGACCAGCATGGCATAGTTAAAATAGAACCGCGAGATCATGTTCTTGTACTCGGCTGCCGGTGGGGATTCGCCTGTACCCGCTAAGCGTCAGTAAAGGTAAAGAAAGTTAAAGGGCAAGGGCAATCGCAGTCTGGGGGCGGACAAGACAAAACTCACCCTCCCAATTTTGACGGTCGGTCCATTGCTCTTTCCAGCCGTTGAGCTGCGCCTCAAAGGTCTTGATCACCAGCAGGTAGTCGCAATTGACCTGCAGGCCGGACGGCGTCTCGGTGCCGCTGTAGAGGAACTCGAGGCTACGCGCAAGTATCCGTTGGAATTCCTAAAATAAAGCATGTTTGTGAGAAACCCTGCACCAACAGACATACTAGACCAAACAAAGACTAACCGCATAAGCCGACAACGACATGTCCGACGGGTTCGCGACAGGAGAGGTATAAAACTCTCTTGTGTGGCGTATGATGTAACTAACACGATCGGCGTCAGTTCGGCATACCTCGCTCTCCAGCAAAACAAAACCACTCACTCCTCCTTAATCGAGCTAGGCTTTCCCATCTGTGCACTGAAGCTACGATCAAGGACGAAGCACATGATCCACGTCCTCTCTCGATTATGCACTTCGACGTCACGAGCATTACCCTCTACGGTATCTGGGCTCGTAATCGATGTCTTGCGGTGCAGGTTCAAGTCCGTCGCCATCCTGTGATCACATAACGCGAAGGCAAGAGATGACAGTCAGCTCACATCCACATTACGCACACGCAGGCAAATCCGCCCCGTTCATCTCTTCTTATGCCCCGTATTATGAACCACCAACGGCAGACGGCAGCCCCAGCCGTGTCTTCCTAGCCCAGACATCCCCATCTCCAGATCATCATCGTCATTCATCATCGGAAGTCGAGTGGGGCGCCATTTGGGGTAGGATAGGACACAGGCTCAGACGAGCGAAGACGAAGGGCACACGAAATGGAAACCAAACCCGAACAGAAATCAAAATCGAAAGAAAGGAACGCAGGTACACACCTGATGGCCATGCCGAGCAGAAGCCACGTCTTGTCCTGCTCGTACCGCTCAACCGCGCCGCAGCCATAAAGCGCAAGAAGCAGGTACGCCTGGACGATCTCCACCGACTTGTAGCCCTTCGCGGGGCAGCTGAACGCCAGTCGCTTGGCGAGCTCTGTCAGCTTTGGATGGAGTTCTGGCTTCGCAGTGTAAAACTTGCTTGCTATGGAACAAACTGTAGTAAGATCAAACGGGGTCTCGGTAAGCAATCATCTTCTTTTTTTGTTGTTGGGGGATGAAAGAATTTCCAGCCAGACACGTACTTGTTGTTAACAAAAAAGGCGAACGCGAGCATACGAGCGATGGAGTGTGAAAGTTGCGGTCCAATAGACTACAGTGCATCTAACATCGATAACAGAGAAGATGTGAGCGAATTTCGATGGACTAGTAGAGGACTGCGGGGCGACTGACGTGGACATGGTCGAAATAACTGACAGAGCAATACAATTAATGTGCTATCGCCGGAGCTTAGTGTTACGATGCTTACATATTGAATAACGCAACAACTTCCTCAGTCGACACGAAACTCAGCATTTCTGGCTGGACTTGGCGCTCAATGTATAACCGCCGCAGGGGCAGAATGGTCATAGGACCTATAACGAGCAAAGCGTGTCAGTCGCGCAGTCAACAACACTCCTTAATCACAATCGAACATACCTGGCTTGAAATAATTGTCACTTGCCACTCCAAGCTTTGGCTGGCTCTCGTCATCGGCCTCTGGTGCCGACGCCAGGCCGCCAACATGGATGGTCTGAGCACGTCTGTTAGCCAAGCTCGCCTCAGCGAGAAGCCCAAGCGGATTCAGAGAATTATCAGGGAGTGAGTGGAGTTTCGGCGACCCAGGGTGGTGAGGGTGGTGATGGTGGTGGTGTGAATTGCTGGGGTAAGTCGAAGTCGACGGTGGCGGTGATGGCGATCGAGCAAGAAGCGCCTGTGTTCCGCTGTTTTGCGCCGAAGGCGACGGTGATCTGGAAATCATTCCCGACGCGATGCTCGGGTTTCCGATCGACCGCAAGACGGTGTCCAGTGTTCGTTCCATCTTCCGGAGTGAACGGGTGAGGATTTCATGTTTCCTAAGGCGGTGCTCAATACACAAACGACGGTATGGGCAAGGAAAAACACCGACTTGGACGACCTCTTTCCGCGGTTAGACTCCTCGAATATGCATTCATGGTTTCCAGTTTGGCAACGTTTGCAAGGGGGGCCCTGTTCCGCCCCGACACACTTCATTTTAAGCCGGCGGCATACAGTACACGCACTAGCGGAAGGCTTTAACATCAGGGGCAAAATGCTGACGGAAAAGAGCTTACCGTGACCCTCGAGTGGGCTTGGCTTTGACCGTCGGCTCGTCCTTCTCCGCCGCTGGACTTGTGACGTCGGACTCGTCGTCCTTGCGGGGTTTCTTCCGACTATCGTTCATGGTGCTGTTGGACAGAGATGACGCAGGTCGTTTGCCATTCATATTGGAAGACGATGGATACATATGTTCTGTCGGAGGGGTGCCAATGGTGTCGGAGCCTTGAGAGGAGGGAGAGGAGTAATTCGGTGGTAGAGAGAGGTGCTGGGGGATATGGGTTGGGTGTTGCTGGTAGTTGTTGTAGTACGGAGGGTAGAGCGCCAGTGCCGGATCAATTGGTATTGATGGAGAGGGCGGGGGCTGCATAGACTGCGACGAGATGGACTGGTCGTGGTGCATCGAGAAGTCCTGGTGCTGGGAGAAGTGTAAGTGCTCTGGGTAGGACATCGACGAGAAGTATTGGGGCTGCGGGGAGTAGGGCGATGGGTACGAGTATGGCGGTGGTGCGAGCACGGCCTGCATGGCGAATGGATAGATGGTTTTACGGGGCTTGAGAGATATGCGCCAGAGCGGTAGCAGGGGATTGTGCGGGGAGGATTGTTGGCTTAAGAGTCAGAAAGATGTACTCACGTGTGTAGATTATAGGAATGCCGAAATGTGAGTTCGCGTGGCGCTAGGAGAGGAGGGGGTTGGGAACTAAGAACCCAAGTGAGAAAGCGGTTGAGAAATGGACAGGATGAGCGACAAAAAATGACATACCACGAACGGGAGTTCGGCCTACACGCTAGACAGAGAAGTCGCTCGGGGTCTGATGTCAGATTCACAGTCCGCCCGATTGCACTTCCAGCAGGCCACCCACGGATGCCCCACCAATGAAGATCCCAAGCAGGCTGATAGAAACAAACGACCGCCAACGCTGAATATCGCGGCTGTCCGCTGCTAGTCACACTGTCACGGTCACGCATACCCCTGAGCCGTCGGCACCCCACGCCTTGGCATCGTCCCCCCGCCGCTTATTCAGCACCAACATATACTCTCTGCAAGTCCCACTCCCCTGGCGCCATCTCGATACAGCGGCGGCAGTATCCCCTGTTTATTTTCTCGAACCCAGCACTTTGGCCACCGTACCGATTTAAAGTATATTGCAGCTAAAAATACTTTGCTCAGATCTGGGGAAGTTGGAACCGAGAAGTTGCGCTTACGACCTGTCTTATTCGACCTCCATTCGTCGCTCCCAAGCTCCGAATGCGGTGAGAATCGCCAGTCTTTCTCTCTCGCGAGCCGCTAGCCAACTTCGATGTGAATGTTTCTGCCTTTGCCTATCTCTGTGGCGTAAATACCCCACAGACGCACATGGACTACACTTGCTTTATCTCTGCAATACGCGAGCACTTTTTTTTTTTTGAAAGGATCCGCCGCGAACATGCCTGCTGGTTCGCAAAGACACGCGCCTGGCCATGAGCGTGCCTGGCTCGTCGACGGCTGCAGGCGCTCAATTTACCCTGGAGCGAATTAACCCCGTTTTCCCCATTTCATATTCCCGTTGCTGAGGGATCCATTGGAAACGCCGACGTTCAACCTCCTCGAGGCTCGCCTCGGGAACTGACTGGGGAGGAGCCACGTCTAATCGAACCAATCCTTTGCCTTGGTTCCGAATTCCAACATCCTCGGCGAGAGCTCGTACCATGGGAAGGCTACCTACTACTCGAGAAAAAGCACAGTACCCAACTATCGACTCCATTTCGATCAAAAAAGACGCTATTAGACAAGGGAAAATGGGCACTCATCGCGGGTCCAAGATCTTATCTCCCTTCCCACCGCCCACTTCAAGGGGGAACGCCAGCGTATAATTGGGTCGTATAAGCCCGACATCACCTTGCCGACATCGAAAGAAAAATAGACATGCTTAAACTCATTCAGTCGATACGACGTACCGCTCTTTCGTTGAGCTTGTTTCGATCCTTCTTTGTGATACCCACTGATGTGACTAATTTATGAATATACGACGTCGTGCAGCGTTTCGTAAACGGACCACCACAACAAATGACGCAGCAGCAGTGGCTCTGAGCGAGCTCATTCAAGCGTTCAGAGGGGAGGCAACACCTTTACTACAACGAACGAAACATCGACCCGTCATTTCCGAATCGGCCTACGTGCCAAAAAACCAATTCACCAGTACTGAGGACACAGAGCGAAGATCTGGAAGCAGAAAAAACATTCTATTAAAAATATTAAGCGCAGAGCACGTTCCAAACAACGGCGGCCTCGTTTCAAGTTCTTCTTACCAATACACCCCGTCGAGCTACTAGCAGAAGAACTACGCGACAGAGTGACCCAGCCCACACACACCGTAAGCGCAAATCCTAACCTGGGACCAACAGAGCACGCTCGAAGCGCGGGCGACACACGATCATCGGACGCCTGCACAGCTGAGTCTCTGACTATCCAGGCGTTTCCCTACCCTTGGGCCTCCCTCTCCGTTTGCGACCGATTCCGACGAGGGTGTCGTTATCTTGGACGAAGCTGCGTATAATCCTAGGATAATTGCATCTACCAGCGCGTAACCTGGCGAGAATGATCCTGCATAGCGACCGAGGCTGCGCCGTTTCCGTTCGATAATTAAACCTAGCAACGTCTGTCGTCATAGCTGAGCCGCACGCGCTTACGGGAGCGACGGTCGCCGTGCGCCAAAGCCTGCATCGCCGCGCTGGCTGGGAGTCACCCCATGGCTTATCAACCACACTCTCGACGGGTACTCTCGCACCTCTTTCACCGTCCCATTTCTCTCGCTTGGGAACCATTCCCTCTTCTGGGCCACCGCCAACTCAAACAAGCGCTGAGCCGCACGGATCACCTTCTGCCCCCTCCCTTCCCCGCCTCTCGCCAAGGTCGATCCAGCAGCGCACAGACGCGCGTGCCCCGATCCCAACAACACTCCCACCGCGTCCTGGACGAAGCACAGGACGTCTCGTCGCATCCACGCGGTCCCCTGCCCTCCCAACCCTTTGATCAATTCAAGGATCGAGTCCGGTCTATTTTTAGAAAAGGTGCAAACAGAACACTCGACAAGCGAGGGGAGGCTTCTTTTCTGGTGTGCCTAGCCCTGAGCTAGCCTAAAGGACCCTATTGCGTCAGGGCAGTTCCTACTTAGTCAGCGCGCCCGCCGTAAGCTGGTACGTGTTTGAGATTGAGCGTCGGGCGGAGGCAAATAGGTTAGAAAATGGGGAAGGAGGTAGGACGGTAGGATAACTTGCGAAAAGGACAGGCACCCGCGAGAGTCCCACTGTCAGATTTAGTTTCGACTGTACTTAATTAAAGGATCGGCCGTTGCGTACCCCTCCCATGCTATACGCGTTCAAGGCGCCCGGCGCACACACGTCCACAAGCCCATCCACCAATCACGACCTCTGTTCCTCTTTTCACTCCATCTCCTTCTCCTCAAATATTCATTCTATTTTCACCTCCTATTCAGATAGTCATGATTATAATGGCAAGCATGGTCCGTTCGTCGCATTTATTTGTGGTCGCCGGACGCGCTATCTCTAAACACCATCGCACATGGCGGCCGCGCTCTCCTTCGCTCTCCATACCCTTTCGGCGCGCCAGCCTCTCACGTTGATAGAGGTCCTCCCGCGCTCACATAGAAAAAATCCCTCTAGTTACTTATCTTGACATAGAGACGCATGGTCCGATTTGACGGACAGGGAGAGAAGCACCCGGATTCTGGTCCGAGATCCTTGGGTTGCTCTAAACGGCCGCGGTGTTTAGAGAGAGAAAGTACACTCCAATCGTCCAATTGTCGTTTCGCCTCGGTTGAAGGGCTCCAAAGAGGTGTACGAAAGCCCAAAGAACTGTTCTGCTTTCTCCACTATGTTCTGCGAGACCTCTGGGACAAGCTCACCACTCAGACTCATAACAATTGACTTTCTGCTCGAAAAGGGACAGGAAGCCATATTACTCTTCACCGATATTTGTCCTTTTCCAAGAATTTTAATGTCGAATGACGTTGTATACCCCCCCTTCCACTTCTATGTCAGGAATGAAGCGGATCTCAGGACGCGCGTATTTTTAGCTAGAGTTGTATGAGTATACGTTACTCGGCCTCGAGGTGGCCGAGTTAGCCAAGCCAAGTCGATGGAGTCGCTCAGAAAGGTCACTTACCAATAGCATCCATCTCGAGAGCCAGTTCGCGCTCGATCAGAGCAACACATCCTGACAATTCATTGGGTTAATGTTCCTGAAATGGGGCGTACGTCGATGGCGGAGTATACAGTTGGATTGATATTGATACCTTGCGCCGCTTCCCTGCCCGCTCGAGAGGTTTATCCAGCCTCGATGCGTGCTACGCGTCGCGACTCGTTTTGGCTGTCGTACCGCGTATCCCCCTCATGGCCCGTCGCCTCTGGAGACTGTCGGCATTTTGGCCATCGCGAAAAGGCAGTGGGCGTAATTTGGTGGCACGGAAAAAGGTGTAGCAGGAATGACAAGGGGGGCATTGTTGACTCAACACTACTGAGCCTCCCGAGCAGCTAATAAGCGATCGCTCCACAGTCGAAGCGCTGCTACCTTCCACTCCGCCCTTCCACGTTATGTTATATTCCGTACGCTCGAGAGTCGAGACAATCGAGTCGATGATCATCGACCTCGAAAGCCTTCTTCCAAACAGCTTCTACTCGCTTCTAATGCGTTGTTGATCCTCATCGTCCCGAAATCCCATTCCACATCCTTCTCATTGACATCTGCACTCAGCAAGCATTCCCAGGTGAGTCAAAAAACTGTCAGCTATAATGTTCACCACAATCACGATTACTGCCTGCCCGACTGTACTTGCCATGCTCTGCAGAGGAACCGCCGCGCTTGTTGATCAAGTCCCACGTCAAAGATAAAACTCAACGCACAGTGGCTCTGAAGCCATGCGGTCTTCTGTGATGCAGGACTGGGAAGTGGGTCAGTTAAGGTGCGATGGGGCCGTATCAGCTCTACTTACTCCCGTTTTCCCAAGTCTACGCCATCCCGAGCTGATTAAGTGTGCTAATTCAACGTACTTACAACTGAGTTACATGCGATTGAATGGTCTGTCAACGATAAAAGCAACCCCACAGAAACCGGCGGGTACGTACACCGCTTTCATGTGTGAAGGTCCAAGAGCAATACGCTCTAGGCTTGTGGAGCGGAGCCCGTCCACGAGACGGCAAAGTGCCGTTCCTGTGCCTTCCAGAATTGACTTTTGTTAGAGATGGCGTTAATTTAACGTAAGTTACGTACCGATTCAGATCCAAAGCAAGGGCGCGTTAAGAATATCTGACACGAGTTTCAACCAAGCGTTATTGAAAATGTGCGTGTTCAGACGACCGTTGCTCATTCACTGCGCCCTAAACACAGAGGGCAACTCCGAAAGCCTCCTTACAACGAATCGAGAAGCGTGAAATTCTTGCCCAGAGACACGCTTTTTCACCCTAGACGTTCGAAGTCGACGCTAAGCGTGTAACCAAAAAAGTTAGATTTTTTTCTGGGTTGCAATGACCAGTCCTTATCATGGTGGTTATCAACCTAGAGCGTGTTGCCAGGTGGGAATAACTCATGTATAATTGCAGCAGAAGTGGCTTTCACTGGCAGTGGCAGAACTGTTTGCACACGCAGATCAAGCGGCGTTCGTGCACCTATTACGGCTGTAATCGTTGAGTCGGCCGCCGTCGAAAGAAGGAAGCTGAGAGCGAAGCTTTTTGACACCAAGTATTTTCAGAACTGGATCGTTTTCAGACCGATCGAGCAAGACCCATATGGTCCTGTCAACCCAGCTCCAAGGATCCAGACTCGATGAAACAAGCCGTCGACTTTCTCTTTCCAGCAAGCGATAGAAACCTGTACGTTGTGTGTGCGTCATGCCGAAGTTGTTATAGAGCTTTCTTGAAAGTTGACATAAAATGAATATACGACCGGGAAGGATGTGGGTTATATCATGTTCCAGCGCTAGGATCGGGGTACAATATCTGCGCAGAGCATTATTCAGGAGAGACGGGACGGTGAAGAGGGAGGTTTCTAATTCTGAGGCGCAGATATCTCCGTCCGATATCCCCGATAAGAAGGTGCCAAAAATAGCAAGGCAAAGTCTTTTGCCCCACTGCCGAGAAACTCTGCGATGTGTCGTCGAACGAACAAGTCTCGATGACATACTTAGAGAGCGAAAAAGACACGGTCCGATTTTTGATACGTAACGCGTTCGCGTGGCTCTGGGAAAACGAGTTGCTCAAAAGTTGTCCATCTGGAGCTGGAGGACATGAATGGGGGAGAGTTTTATATTCCCAGACGACGATTGGTCGAGCCAGAATCAATGAGCGAACAAAAAGCAGCGCTCATTATGTTGCAAGATAACGACTCTGTGCCATATGACGATCCGCCGAGATAGTGCGCGCGGATGCTAGGGAAGTGAGGTACTGGATATGGTCTCCTAGCGATGAAGCCACTAAGCCAGTTCGCGCCTCGACTGTGAAGCAGCATGTGGACTGCCGTTAGTAAGATTTACGCTTTTCAGTCGGACGTTCAATGCTCCACTAATCGAAGTCGCCATATTCTTCTGCCCGTTCCTCGTTTTGTCCTGATCGACGGCGAGGACTGGCCACGCCCTGCGCATTTCGGGTCGTCATCCGACATGACCCCCCAACGCTCATCCACTACCAATCGAGCATGACATCGGGCGCGAGGCACAAGTCGTGTCGTAATGACGTCCTCGACCTCGACCCCGACTCCGAAGGTCGACGACAACGGGTGGGCGTCCGGAATTCCCCTGCTTCTCGAAGTAATCGAGGCCGGATTTCGCCTTGAACGGAAAACGGCACACATGATAGAGAGTCTCGAGACGAAGATAAGTCCAATATCACCAACCCAAAGCCCTGATTGGCTGCCTTGAAAGCGTCACTGCGGGGAAAGATGATCCACATGCACAGAGTACGAATTCCCAGAACCCATAGGTCAGACGACTGGTATGCCCCGGGAATCTCGAGCCCAGAGAGAGAGCTCTCGACAAACAGCATCAAAGACCAAAGTTCCCCAAGTTTGGCCGAACGGTAGGGCATCGAAGTCCAATCCAATGAGATATCTGAAAGTCTGAGCCACGTGCCGTTGAGAGGCCGACGATGTGAACAGAGGGCTCCAATGGGCGGTGGTGTTTTGGGTAAACTTCAGAACTTGAATGCAGTTGGCAGTTGGTGGGAGAGGAGCGAGACACAGCCACAATTCCTACTGGCGCCGAGTGATCTGCTCTGGAGAGCAGTGCCTGACGGCCAGACGATAACTCGTTCACCACTGAAGCCATGGGAGGCGGCCACGACCTTGCCGTGTCAGTATTTCACCCGTTAAACGACCTGCGAAAAACATTTTGCATTTTAGGCTCAGGTTGCCCTTCCTGCGGTTCTGCGCAGAGTTCGAGAAGTTTTATTTAATCTGTAGAAAATGGGAAGAAATGAAAAACGAGGAGGGCCAAGCGAATGTAGTCGCACGACGCGTTCCTCGTTCGGTACGCTCTGTATCAAATAAAACAGGCCTTATTCAATGTACACAACATCGACAGATGGAGGAAGTGAATAGCGTTGTCGGGTGACACGGTCGATTCAAACAATAACGGCAGGCAAGAACATGCACAAGCGCTCTCGTCCATCTTGATGCATATCACGCATGCTGTTAAACACAGAGAGGACCCCATTTGTAGACAGCAACTTTTCCAATAGTCGGAGCCACGGGGTAGCTCAAGCCTCGTGAGTACACAATCCACGACTGAGAACGATCGTTCGGCGCGTTTAGACCTGGCACAGCTAAATAACGTTAAACGTGTCACCCGACACGGCGGCCATGGATCTCCAGACACCCACGTCTACCCTAATCACTTTCGCGCCCTTAGAGAAGCTGGGAGCACGGGTTCTAGCTGCTTTCCTCGAGTAACGTTATGGAGTCGACGTCCTTTCCTCCCGTGGCGTTTGAGCGCCGTGAATTCCAAAGCTAAACGCAGGTTTTCAGCTTGAGTTCACAGGAGACTGAACAAGTCGCCGTATGATTTCTTCCTCGAAGGGACTAGACGGAAACAGTCGAAGCAGGCCCCGAGACTTTGCCAAAGGTTTATCAACGGCTGACAGGACGATCGCCCAAGCGAAGAGGCAGCGAATTGGGATCAGGCGGAGGCGAGCTAAAAATTGCAGGATTATCGTTCGCATTCGCATCCAGTATTTCCATCTTCAGTCGACTTTCCAAAGTCCCAAATGAAAGCGCCCAAAAGCCCCCGAACGTGCGAGCCTCTGCCCCTCAATGAAGCCTTCGGAAGTGAAAACAGCGAAGCTTATGCTTTTAATGGACATTGCGGAGCCTGTTCCACGAGACAGCAGACGTCGATTCGCGCATTGTTTCGCAAATCGCCGACGAATTCGCGATAAAGAACAAGTGAAATAGGCTTCGTGCCTATTCCTTTCAGCTGGAGCAGCTTCGCAGATGGGAGTGTTGAATACCTGCCTCCCCGCATCGCGCCGCAAGATAGCTTGGATAAAAATAGGGATGGGATAGGCAAGTGGGTGTGAGCCTGAAACGTGTGGTTGGTCAAGGAGCACCATCATGGAGTAACAGACGTTCAGTGGTGTCTGTATATCGAGTGTAAGGGGCCTTGCATGCGCGACAACGCCTTTCGATATGTCGTCCTGAAACAGTCAACACTGCGGTGGCAGCACGAAACGGAGTGCCAACACCATATTAGGCTCTCCATTATCTGGCAATAAACCAACATCGAAGCCGTCCAGTTGTCCGCATGTCGAGAATGGACGAGCTGGAAAGTCTG
Source organism: Cyclocybe aegerita (assembly GCA_902728275.1). NCBI lineage: Eukaryota > Fungi > Basidiomycota > Agaricomycetes > Agaricales > Hemipholiotaceae > Cyclocybe > Cyclocybe aegerita. The sequence continues at coordinate 153,720 of CACVBS010000101.1, forward strand.
TCGGCTTGTTTATTCCAGTCTGGTCGGAATAAACTCCCAACGCAACGACAAACTGCCTAAAAGACCGAGGCGTTAGCAACAGCAACATATCAATCGGTCGTGGTCGCATTCGGCACTACTGCGACCGATGGTTCTCTTGCCGCGAAGTAAAGATGGATGTTATTTGAATGGGTGAAAGTCTCCCACTATGTGTTCCAGGAGGGCAGTACAACATGCAGCCTGTAATCGCCAGGTCAGTCCGTATACGTGACAGTGAAATGAACTTGAGGCAGTGGAGATGCGGGAAATTAATGATATCTGGCCATTTGTCAGTCACCTTTCATGACTTTTGACACATACAAAGAGTGAAATTTCAAATTCGGTTGAACTCACGGTCAGAGACAGAGTCCTCGGTGGGTGTAGCGCAAGTTCTTCCTAGTCCCGTAGAGTACTTGATATAGGTGCTGGTATGAGGTTATAACCTAGGAATGACCACACCTGCCCCAGCTGATCCGCGACGGTTGATCATCCATGGGGCAAAGAACGATCCTATGGAATGATTTCATCGGCCCCTAAGGCGCATGACTGAAGAAGAGATAAGTTGCGTCAATGTGGGGGTGATCTGCTGAAATGGAGGGCGAACGTAGTAGGACTGGGTGAGCTGGATATAGCATGGCAAGCACCTCCTAAGTGGAAGGAATTTCAAATCTGAATCGAAGGAGGATGAAGTTAGTGCCGAATATTGAAAACGGTCAGAGCTTTACCAGCGCGAGCGCCATGGGCCGAGTAGAACCTGGACCTGCAAACGATGCTGCTATACGCAATGAGCGGGATATCGCCAATGGTTGCAGACGATGACAAGGGAAAGCGCAGCAGGTCGTTGAATGAAACCGCAGCAAGCGCAAGTTTGTTGTGCGGTCGCGTTGACAAGGTTTCACGTGATACAGCCCCACCGGGCCGGAACGACATCCAAACCTTGTCCCAAACTTCCAGGTATGTTGAGCATCGTTACATCCGCCTTATCGATGTCTGGATCTAGAATACATCTAAAATGGAGTCAGTTGTGCTGCAAACAAGCTTGGGAGATATCCAGCTCGAAGTATACTTAAGCCAAAGGTGTGTACTTTTCCCGAATGCAATTTTCTTTCTCGAATCTCAATATATGATGTTAACAAACGTGCAAGAACTTCGCGGAACTCCTGAACGAGGATACTATAACGGCATTGTGTTCCATCGCATTATTTCCGTATGTACGCCATATGACGGTTGGGAGATTTATTAGTCAAAACGTGGATTCTGAATCGGTGTGGTTATGTGGGGGACAGGAATTCATGATCCAACAGGCAGCGGGCGTAGAGGGTTGAGCGTATATGGACAAGAATTGTGCGTAAGAACCTTCTACTGTGCGAACGCTGTCCAGCTGATTCGGGTGCGCAGCAAAGAGGAACTACGTCTAGACCCGAGGTTCACAGGCGTATACTTGCCATGGTCAATTCGAGTCCTAATCTCAGTGGTATACATCTATCGATAGATGCTCATCATAGCCACTCCATGACTGTTGTACTTCTTCGCTTCTAGGATCCCAATTCTTCATCACCTTTGGACCTACACCCTATCTCGACAACAAATGCACGACCTTTGGACGAGTCAGCCAGCACCATCTCAAATTGACTCAAAATTTGCCGCTCCTGCAGGCCAAAAGACAACGTCAATACTCATATCCTGAGTCGTCTGGGTCAGACGCAACATGCGCGGAGGCGGTGCGTCGATCCCTCCTCGGGCACACCCACCTGCCTATTTCTAGAATTCCCCATTCCAACCCCGCTCGTGGGCTGTTCCTTCCCTTGCCAGGACGCACCCTTCGTCAAAATACACGAGCCGCCTTCTTTCCATGGGTTATTTTCGAATTGAATTGGACGTTCAAGCTTTAGCGTCCACACAAATGCCAAAGGACAACAACGAGTGGTCCATGGTCATCCTCATTAAATTCTCCGACGAAGATGCCGTGGATCATAATGGAACACCTGCGAGGAAGCGCATTTCTGGGTGCCCCCGGCTCCGAGATGCCAAATCGCTGCCACATCGGAATGCAACCTGTTCGTTTCTCCGCACTGTGGGCGTTTGCATGATCTCAGGCGCCCAGAATCGAAAAAAAGGCTCGAAGTCTATTCCGATTGCATTGTGATAGGTGTCGATATTCTCAAGGACGCCACTACTTTTTGAGAAAGAATCGGTCTTTCCTGAGACTATCTTGCCCTCCGAGGCCAGCACTCTCATGTCTTGAGGGCGTCATTCACACCCCACATTTTTCCGATGTTCCTGGCTTTCCTCCGCCCCTATTATCCCCAGCCGAAAGATTAGTGTTTCTACCCGGACATAGATTCAGCGTTAGAGCGATTTAGGTGATGACGATCCGTCCCACTTTCGATGAGTGGTCACAGAGGTCTTCTCTATCTCATGATATGATGTGGCCAGGCCACACATCCCTTCGACAAGCGACAAAACCATCATCCGAGTTGTATATTGACTATATGTGTCCTATGTGGCCAATTTCTACGCCTTGATGCAGGTGCATGATAGACAGCCGACGGGTGCACTATTTCCACGCATGTTCACCATCGAGCACCTCTTAGTTTGTGCGTTGTACTGGCAATAACCTCCGCCATCTCTGCAGCCCTGATTGTCGCAATGTTTCCCCGAGACATTGCCGTACAAACACTGCGGGTCGTTAGCGCGGACTTCTAGCGCTTCGACCTCCAGCGACGTTGGGACAGGAGGTAGAGCAACCACCATGGTCGCAAGAACGCCGGTCAAAGTTACAAAGGCGGTCGAAATCTTCATCACGATCTATCAAGTGGTCAATTCTCATGAGCTCTAAAATTCTGGTGCACTGACTCGCGGAATAAAAATGGGCCTACTTGACGGATTAGATGGGATATGCAGTTAACGGTCGAGGACTGTAGCCTGCAGTGAGGTCAGTTGTTGTAAGAGAATTGCGGTTGCGACGAACTCACGATGCGCTTTCTTGCAGGGAAAGCTGGCTGAAGTACCACATGCCAAACCACAGGGGTTAAATACTGCTCCCCGTGAAATAAGGTTGGGTCCCACTGTACAAAAAAGAGGGCCAGCGAGTCATCGAACGACGAACAGACTTCTAACCCCACTGCAATTTGCCCATCAATAGGTTCTCGGTCATGCTTGCAGTTGTATCAGTTGCGGGGATGCATACTTAGTTACGTTTTGATAGGGGCCCTTGAAGCTTGAAGCTGAAGTTCAACGCCGCTCCGACGACCGAATTGATTCACTCGATTCTCCTTATCTGGTTTCGTTGGGCAGGAAGCCTGCTGCGCCGTCGCAGAATCGCCATCGTGAATGGTCATGCACCATGCTTCCAGTTTGACTGTAGTTTAAATTACGTATCTACACTAGTTTCCACACCCTTGGAGTACTATTACCGCAATGGCGGACTCGAGGACGTCTTGTCCTACGCTGTCGGCTTTTAGGGAACCCTAGGTCAAGTTTTGCCTCACTGTCAAGGACATTGATAAGTCCAGATTAAATTTGCAAAGCTTACACATATGCGATCATCTACGCTCTATTTGGTCATTGAGATGCTCCGTGCGGCGTAGATGCCTGTGGCGCATTGCTATTATTAGCAATATTCAAGCAGGTGGATAGGGGCTATCCCTCGTGGCGTACTCGACCCTTAACGTTCTTCCATTCTTCACTCAAGCTAACCGATCAGCGCAATAAGCTCATATTGGATCCGGTATATGGAACAAGTTAAAGAAAGCGAAATACGTAACAAAAATGGATGAAAGGTGGGTGAGACGGCAAGCCCCGGGAGTTGACCGTTCGTTCAATACTTCAATTTACAGCACATTTTCACTCTTATAAAATGAGGCATAAACAATGCCAGATATGATGGGCATTAGCCACCCACAATGTAGGTACAGGTAATAGAATTCAGAATCATTCTCCCAAATTATGGATGCTCAATCAGAGTTCCTAATAAATTGATATGAAGGAACTTTCTAGCGCGCTTCCGCAGCCACAGGTGTTGTGAATAAGACACAGTATCAGGCTATATAGATAACGCATACCATGGGCCTTCCCCCCGGATCTTCAATTTAGTGGAAGAAATATTGACTTACACTTGGTGAGAGCTGATTTCAACTGACGGGTGGGTAGAAAGTACCACTGTGCGCACGTAGTCCGTCCATAATAGACGATCACACTTTCCCCTTATAGCTGTCGACTTACTCCCAGGGCGAATGAAACTTCGACCCCACGGCGATCAGAGAAGCGTTACGTATATTGAATTTATGATTCTCAGTGCAATTATAAGCTCTTTCTGCCCCATAACTCAGAGTTTTCCGACCCAAGCGCCTTATCATTTGCCCCTTTGATTGGATCAGACAGAAACTTCCAAGAGGCCTTCAGCCTGCTCGACCGCCTCTTGCGGTCGCGACCAAAATGGGCAAATTCGACACGCCCTTCCAACTTCTGCATCGTGCACACTCTACTTCATTTATTCACAAATCAAATACGAAGCAGTACTACTCCATGGACCCTCTTATGCCGACCTGCACGTACAATACTGACAACCGAATGGTGCACTCTTACCCCGCATATTCACCATCGAGCATCGCTTGGTGTCTTTGTTGTACTGGCAGTAACCTCCGCCATCTCTGCAGCCTTGAGTGTCGCAATGCTGATCCTTAACGTTGCCGTAAGAGCACTCCAGGCTATTACCGCGGCGGGCTTCGAGTGCTTCGTACTCGAGGGATGAGGGAGTAGGGAGAGCAGCCACCATACTGGCGAGAGCGAAGGTCAAAGCAACGAAGGATGTTGAAATCTTCATACTGAAGGGGCGTCAGTACTTCAGTCTTTAGATAACAGTTGAGGTCTCTATGTCGACTGACCTTGTAGAACAACAAAAAAGGGATTTAAGGGATGAGGTTTGATTTGTTATCCGGCCTGCGCTGTAAACAGACGAAAGGGTTAGTTTTCTTCGATGCTTCGAAGATAAGACCAACTTACGATGCTTTGCGAGTGGGAGATACCAGTCTGAAGCACCCCGGTATGAACTAGGCTGATTAAATACTCTTTTGCAGACCAAATGAGGTTAGCTGCTGTTGTGCAAACGCGGTTGTGAATACCAGATTTGTCGGGGTTTCATGTAGCCATCTATCAACGGGATCTCCGTACATGGACCTCCAAGGCACCTCGGAAAGACACTGCCCAGGGCTAAAGTACATCCTGACATACTTACAGGCCCAAAAATTTGCGCATGCGATTCCCGTTTTGACACCGTGACAGTAGGAGAATTTTTTATGTAGTTTATGCATCTGGGGTATGGAGGCCATAATTTCGATTTTTGGTGCAGATGCGGTGTGGGCCAATAACCTACTTTCCGGATTTCCTACCCGTACTTGTCCGCAATTGGGAGTTTAGGACACCCCGTGAGTACTTGAGTGATGACAGTGGCGTCTAGACGTTGATGATGCGCCACCTGCATCATTTACGCAGGATTCAATTACCGAATGTGGAGGAACCACGGGCGCCGTGACGCGGCTATGCCTCAGCGCCGCAGCTGTCCGAAAACCCATTCTTCCACCGGAACCGGTGATCAGGAGGTAAAGACCGCAAAAATTTCGCATGTGATAGGATTTCAAAGTGGCAAACTGTAGAGTGAAGCTGAGACAAGCACAGGGCGAACAAGTGCAAATTGGTAGAAGGTCCAAACCTCGGAAAACTCTTTCAACGACCCTGCAACAGATTCGTCCACCAGCGCCCTCCACGCAGAACAATGCTTGACATCGCCTCACAAGAATGATGATCTAGGTCAGAAGGGGCTAGAAAGATTGACAGAGTGTGATTACTTTTCGAAATCCGGCTCCTTGGAAGGCACCTGCACTAGTTTGTGAGTCGAAATCTTGTCGACGACTGATCGATGGCCTCATCTCACCTGAGGAGCCTTTGAGCCTTACGACATAGTCAAATTCGAAGGCTTGATCATCAAGAAGATCGCGTCAAAACTCGACAGGACAAACGCCCCGAATGGACCGCAAATCGCCGACGTACATAAATATAGCCACCAGTGGCTCTTGAGACGTGCACCACATTTCACCCTTAACTTGATTCGCTTCCACTCACAGCATAAGGAACCCAATTCTATCCCCGCTCAGGACCAACGCCAATATGGTACGCCAATCAATGCTCATCTTCTACAAGCAGGCTTTGACTTCCCCTCGTCTAGTCCTCCGCAACCATTGCCGCAGCTGGTCAAGTAAACGATAACTTATTTGAATCGATACAATTCAATCTGACCTATCATCAGCCCGTTTCATCCAACCCACCGAGCGTTTTCATCTTCAACGTTGGTCGGAGCAGCCCGAGGCAGCTCAACGATGGTCCAGTAGGCGACACAAGTCTCTTGCAGTCCTTCATCAACGCGTTGCAGAGCATCAAGGCTAAGGGCTACGTCGTTCAAGGGGCAATGTACGGTCCAGAGGGAGCGAATATCTTCATTGATACCGACGATGAGGATTGGGATGCCCAGATCAGCATTCATTGAAGAGGTATAGAGATTTGTAGAAGGAGCTGAAATGGCGTGCACGGACCTCAGTTTTTGCTATTGTGATAAGATAAGATGAATCAATCACGTGCATTCATTGAAATGGTCGACGTCATCTTGAAGTTGAACGACTCCTGCTTGGACTTAGACTTCTTCCACCACTGTCATCTCCAACGATGTCTCGTTCAAATGGGCGTTTGGAGCCAGAAGTTATAATGAACGTACGAACTCTTCATATTGCCGACAACTTCTACTAATAACCCGATTGAACTGCTCGTTAACGAACCGAACACATCCCGAACAGTACGGCGATGGTTTCGCATATTCGAAACATAAAATGGAAGAGGCCTTTCGGCCAGGAGGGTTTCTAGAGAAGCCCCCTGCAAAGCCTGCAGCGATCAAGGATCCATCTGCACCAGTTCTGAAGAGGGAAGATGTGGATCTCATCGTGCGTCTCACCTTTCTTATTTCGGTACTTGGGATATTGACACTTTCCCAAGGTACATGAGTTCGAGATCCCTCGAACAAATGCGGAGAAAGTACTTTCTGAGAATGGTGGAGATATTACGAAGGCTTTGCATGCTCTCGTCGCTGCGCCTTCAAATAAATCATCCCCCTAAAGAGCCAGGTCTGGCTAGCTATCTCAAATATCTATAGTCGAAATCACGCTATGCGAATACCTGACTCTGGAGCATCGATACATTCGAACTTGCGCTAATCGAGGGTAGATGTGACAGTACCCTAGAAAACACAATACGTGGTCAGAAGCCCCGGAGCACAACAGGAAAGTCGACACATGTTCTTAGGCCGAAGATCCGTCGATCCGTTTTCATCATTTGACCCACTCAAGAGGAGTGAAGTATTTTCAGCAGTTAATCTACTCATGTTTTGGGTAAGGTTGCGAATTTTGCGAGGTCAGGGCGCACCCTTTCGCCACTGCCTCATCCTCTGCGGATCCGTTATTAATGACCGCAAAGATCTTCTGTCATCCTGCGGAGAATGTTGAAAATTAACGCCCGATTCCAAGAAATTATCATCCGCATTTTTCCTTATTCTAAGTCTGTAGTGATAATACATCGAAATTGGACATCGGCCGCTTGCTCCAAACGACGAAAAGCACTTTCGGCGATGCTCTGAAGCCTTGCCTCGAGGGTTGTGTCATGGCTCCAGTAGCGGTTGATAGTCACCAAAAGAGAAACGTCATTCAAGAACGGAAAATTTCCTGCTTGAAGGACGTTGTCAAAGGCAGTCCAATCTTCAAGCCTGGTACTGCAATCGCAGTCAGTCATGATAAATATCCTGACCTCGATCTTCTCCAGTGCGCTCGACGACGGAAACAATTTAAGCTCGTCACAAAGCCCTAGGAAAGGGTCGCGGCCCTCTCCCGCAACATCATCGAGCTCTACACTCAGGTTTTGCAAAGTCTCTTTCGTACGTGGCTTCATCGCACTGAGTGTACCTCGCAAATCCCAGTCCACATTAACTATAGGTTTTGCACCTCTAAATGCGTTCATAATGCAAGAATGGTAACACTCACGACGGATGATCAAGCTTTTCAGTCTTTCATAGTCTTCTAGAAGGAGTCGCAGAACTCCTTTGGTCTCCATATAAATATCCAAGAACTCCAAGACTCCAAGACTGACCGAGGGTGAGCCATTAGGCTGTCTGTGGGATAGCAAAACAAAGCACGCGTCCATTGATATTTGTAGGACAGTTAACGAGCAGTTGGATGGCGGAATATGACATAACTGAAGCAGACGAAGGGCCACCATTTAAAGAGTCGGGTCGTGGCGGCGAAACAGAAAAAATAATAAGAGACGTTAGGGAGAGCGGAGGCGTGATTACTTTTGCGATCGGAAAGTCGTCGAGAGCTCGTATTTCGAGGTGGGTGAGTGTTGGGGTTCGTATGGTGTTCTGTATTGAAGATCGGACAACCGCCGGAATTGCTACCCATACCACCGACGGCTTGCGTACACCTAAGGAAAGGCGGCGTATTGCTTTCATCGAAGATAGGACAGTCGGAAGATTGGCTGAATACGGTGGATCTAGGAAAAGTCTGACGTCTTGGACTAGTGCCGCAGCTTCGGGTTTTATGTCGAGCAATTTCTTGAACTGGTCAACAAGTGATCGGTCGCCCGGTGTAAGATCAACCTCTGCGAAGATGTGCTTCTCACAAATCCGACGGAAGTCCCTACAAGCCAGCGAGGAAGTCTTCAGGGAATCCATGTCACTCCTGCCAGCGAGTATCTCCGCGACCGTGTAGAGAATATCGAGAGGCAAGAGCGTCCTGTTGGCCATCTGCAATAAAAGAGGCAGGTAAGAAACCCTTCCAAACCGCGCGTCTTACTTTCAGCAGGGACCTACTTGACATGGGGCGACAGAGTTGACGATGAAAGGTTGCAGGACAAGTCCGATACCAATATCAGCTTCTCCTTTCCCCTTTGAGCAAAAAGGGTTTTCCTTTTGATATTTTTCCTGGTTGCAGTGTCTGGGGGACGAACCAGGAGCAACGTTAACATTCAGCACACCCACAGAGTAGTGTACAGGCACAAACCCGACTCGGGGCCAAGTGGTATAAAGTTAGCTTCTTGAAGTTGGAAAACCGCAGAGCTGGTCTCCCCGCCTTTCCCGCTCCTCTCTGTCAGCGCAATGGTTTATACTCGACTCGTATTCCTTCTCTTTTCGTTAACGATTTCTAGCTGCTGGGCAGTAGATCTTGTACGTCACACAGGGTCAGCTGAAGAAAAACATATCTACTAGGCGAAACCAAGCGACTTCCGTAACCCAGAGGTAGGCGTTCGATCAATCTTACTGCAACTGCGTGCCAATTCCTCCTAGAAAACCAGCAAGCCCCATCTCGTCATCACAATATCCCCGCCGAATGATCATGGATACATAGATGTTGTTCAATCGTCGCATAACTTTCAAGGCATTGTTCTCCATCAAGACCTGGATAAGGCGAATGATTTTATTGACCTTAAAGCGAGCAAAGGCTTCCAGGACAAAGGCGGGAAGCCGAGTATGTTGAATGTCAGAAATCCTGCTCAGATTCACGTCAGCAAACTCTACAAGAACCTCCATGCCGATGACGTACCGCTTCGTCTCAAAGATCAAGGGTACAAACATCTAAAATCCGTCGTTGGTGAGCCTTGTGAATGAGTCGAATGAGGCCTAATCTAACACAATTCATAGCTGCTCATGCTGCAAGGAAGGGACGGGAGAGGGCCGCGGCACAACCGCAACCTCAAGCAGCACAACCGGGACCGTCCCAACCCCGACCCCAGCCACAAATTCCGAAACGTCAAACGGCTAAAGCTTCTCACAGGACTGGAACTCAACGGGGAGGTCACAGTCCAGCTGGTCGACGTACAAGATCTAGCGTGGGTAAGAGGCCAGGAAGCGGCGCTGTCCAGGCAGCACGGTTGGAAGAAGCCTGATGAGTCAACGTTCTCAGTGCCCTGAATAACGAATGAGAGGTGGGAGTCTTACCAAGTTATATCTCAAGTCAATTACTTGCCGAAAATCTCAACGAGAACAGAGTAAAGAAACGTAAGGAGTCATACAAGCAACTTCCATTCATGCAATAGGAATGTCTGGTTCTTTGGAGGGCGAAGCGCTGCCTGTGTTTTTTCCAACTTTCTTGCTGCTCGACTCCGGAGCATCGATATATTCGAACTTGCGCGAATCCAGGGTAAACGTGACAGGACCCTAGAACACACAGTACTGTGGTCAGAACGGTAAAATAGCGATAGGAAATTCAGCTGCACCTCGTTGGTGAGGCTTACACTCATCATCGCCCCAAATCGCCCGTCTAGATCATCCTTCCGTCGATCTTCATCAGGGGCACAAAACAAGGAACATACCTCGGACTTTATCTGCTTTGTATGACGCCTTCAAGGCATCCAAAAATGTGCCATACATCTTCCGCGAGGCCTTTGAGGACTAGACACCTAGCTCCAGTGACGCTTAGAACGAAAAGGGGGAGTGACCCACCATAGCGCGATGGAAGTCTGGTTTGTTCCCTTTCGTCGTGTTGGCAAGCAACGTGAATTGGGAGACGCACAGAATGTCGCCATCTATGTCCTTCACACTGGCTTTCCACATCTTCTCGGGATTGGCTGGATCCGAGAACACGCGGAGAGTAAGGCTGGAGAAGATGCATTATTGTCAATCCCTCTGCGATTGGTAGATGGAGGCAAGAAAAAGATTGAGATTCCATGCGCTTGAGAAAGTGTAGATGATTCCGGGAGGAATCATGGCCACCGAGCTAGGAAAAAACATGACAAGTAGAGCGCACTGACATCTTTTTCGACAAGACCGCGACATCGGCCTCAGTGTCGTCTATTCTAAAGAATGGAATTTAGCCAGGGGGGAAAGCGCAAAGGCTGGACGAGCTCCTGACCTGATCCTATCCCGACGAGAACCATGAGACCTTCGGCTATCTGAGAAACGACCTCCTTGTCGACTGAGCAAACACTTGAGCAAAGGATGCCGATTGAAGACACAACTTCTCACCTGTTACTGAAGCTTGTGAGACCCGTTGGATGATTGCACGCATTCTGATTCTAAAGACCAAGAGGTGTCTTTTATACGATGTTGATCTGGGCAGAACGCAAGAGCGTCTACGATGGTGGAGTGAAAGAATAAGCTGAAAGTTTGTTGAATCGGTTGTGACGGAAGTGCGGACCGTTTGAAGAAAATTCACGCGATCTTATCCGAACGGCCCGGAGCACTTTTGGTTCAGTTTCCTTGTCCCAAACTTCCAGGTACGTTGAGCATCGTTATGTCCACCGTGTGTTGTCCTTATTGATATATGTCTCTAGAAACTCCGAAAATGGAGTCAGTGGTGCTGGAGACAAGCATGGGAGATATCCAGCTCGAATTGTACTGGAACCATGCCCCGAAGGTGTGCCATCCTGCTCGACGATGTTGGATGTTTCTCGGCTTATGATGTCAACGCAGACGTGTAAAAACTTCGCAGAACTTGCGAAGCGTGGCTACTATAACGGCGTCGTTTTCCATCGCATTATTTCCGTACGTCGTGGTTGGGAGATTTAGTCGAAATATGGATTCTGAACTGGTGTGGAGGATAGGATTTCATGATTCAAGGCGGGGATCCAACAGGCACCGGGCGTGGAGGGACGAGCATATATGGACAGAAATTGTGCGTATGAGCGCCCTCCTTCTGTGCGAATGCTCTCCAGCTGATTCGGAAGCGAACCGTGCCCAGCGAAGACGAGCTACATCCAGAACTGAGGTTCACAGGCGCAGGTATCCTTGCTATGGCCAACTCGGGTCTTAATACGAACGGTACGCATCCATTGGTCATAGTGACCCCACCTTGACAAATACACACCTTCGTTTCTAGGATCCCAATTCTTCATCACCCTTGGTCCAACACCCTATCTCGACAACAAGCACACGATCTTTGGACGCGTCAGCTCAGGCATGCGGGTGGTACAGAGGCTTGGGTCAGTGGCCGTCGACCCACAAGATCGGTACGTCTACTATCCTCTCCACAGGATCATGCCAAATTGACTCGAATCTTTCCACTCCTGTAGACCGAAAGAAGACGTCAAAATCCACAAAGCCCGGGTCGTCTAAACCTGGCGGAACATGCGTGGAGGCGATACGTCGATCCTTCCTCGGGCACGTCCACCCACCCATTCCTAGAACATTCATTCCGACCCCGCTCAACACTCGCTCGCTCGTGGGCCATTCCATCCGTTGTCAGGACGTGCCCTTCGTCACTTGACTGAAATACCTACTAGAGAAATGCAGTCAGCGCCACGGACGTAGTCCGAACATGTATCTCGAACTCCCGTTTTGCCATGGGTTATTTTCGAATTGAATTGGATGATCGAGCTTCAACGTTCACGCAAACGCCGTCTAAGTGGCCCGTGGTCATCTCTTGCTAAAGTTGCCGACAAAGACACCGTCGATCCATAATAGTGGAACACCTGCGAGTTGGACGCGCACTTTTCGCGTTCCCCCGGCTCCGAGATGCCAAATCGCCATCCGGAATGCAATCCGTTAGGCTCTCAGCGCTATGGGCGTTTGCAGGGTCCCAGCCGCTTATAATCGAAAGCGCGAAGTCTATTATGCCTCGGTGTGTTCCGATTGCATTGTGTCAGCTGTCGGTATTTCTCAAGGATGTCATTGCTTTGGTTGAGAATGAGGGTCTTTTTCATGAGACGATTTCGCCCTCCGAGGCTAGCTCTCGCAGGTCTCGAGGACGTTGTTCAAACGTTCACAACCCACGCTTTTGCGATGCTCCTCTCGTCTAAACTCTTCCTCCATGAAGCTCAGGCCAAACTATTCTCATTCCCAACTTGTGTCAACATTCGAGCTAGAAGTGCCTAAGGGATGTCCAAACAACCTTCCTTCTAGACTGACATTTTGTGTGCAGTTTGTGAACAAGATACTTTCCGATATAAGTCCGACGTGAACCCTTGAAGTATTGAAGCATGTCAATTCATCGATGCCAATGGGTCTGGTACAGAATAGGTGTACAACAGAGTATGTAACCTGGTTATGAGTGAGAAAAGCCGAGGTTGAACGACATGCACATGGAGGTTGCATGGAGGTGCTAGGTATTATCTAATTACTCGCATGCGACATGAGCGACGATGGAGGATGGATGGATGGATGGAGTATCCAGATATAGGGGAATGCGTATGGAGACAGTGGGGATAGAGATGGAGAGACGACCTAGGAAAAGGAAAGGGCAGACGCAGAGGTGTATCATGGACATGAGCCGCAGGCATATTTAGAGGAAAAATCCGAGACAGAGAGCGAGAGTCGAAGGAAAGCAGAGAAACAAACCGAGGACACAAGAAAGATACAAAGTCTCTTACTCATCGTCTGCGACTACTATGATGAGTCCGTGTCCGTGGTCTCGTAGGCGTTTCGTCATTGTTGGGCGGGAGTCTATTAGCAGTCGACGTCGATGGGCCAGCACCCACACCTACAACCGCAACTGCAGCCTGGGCACGGCGCGACGAAACACCACTGCTCGTCGCCCTGCTCGACCGACCGACCTGGCCCGCAGTGGGCCGGTTCGAGGACGCCGCATTTGTCGTGGCGGTGACAGCGGTCGCAGACGGTGCCCACCGTGAAGCCTCCACACCTTCTGCGATGCTCGAGTTGTCGTCGTCCGCCGCCGCCCACCGCGGCGGGTGCCGTCCTTGATCTCCACGTCGCCATCACCTGCTGGCCCTCGGCTGCGTCGATGATCGTCGTCCTCCCATTCATATTCCACGACCGATTCTGTCTCTGACGGTATAAGGTCTTGGTCCATCGCATCAACATCGGCCTGTTCTTGGGCATCATCTTCCTCGACAACGCCGCGCATCTTGAACTTGGGCTCATCCTCGTCCTCGTCGCCGTCGTCACTGAAGATATCATCGTCATACTGCCCCCCAGACGGCTCTCCAAGCCAGTCGTCATCATCCTCGTTCCCAAAGTCCCACACGTCCAGCACGGTGGTGTCGTTCCGGTTGCTGGCGGCGACACACCACCGTCCTTCAAAGACGACTTGCCACACGCCTGTGATGCCGGTAAGCAGGTCTCGCACGATCGTCCCATCGCGAATGTTCCACATCTTCAGGTTCCCATCCGATCCACTGAGCACCTTGAATTCATCATGCTGGAAACACGTAATGGCACCTGTATGCGCCGCGAGAGTGTGGCGAAGTTCGCCAGTATCAGGATCCCAAACGCGGAGGGTGGAATCCGCTGCTGCGGACACCAGATACGAGGGCGAGAGACCAAGAAGCCCAACCAGCGACGTGTGCCCGGTAAGCGTGTGCTGACACTGGCCGTTTTCCAGGTTCCAGACGCGCACGGTTCCGTCCATCGAGCCTGAGCAGGCTTGGTTTCGACCCAGATCGAGGACAACGCTGTAGACTGTGGGTGAAAAGAAACGAGCAACCAATCAATTAAGCTTTCCTGACAAACCGACAGTGAGTGAGATCTACCTTTCTGGGTGTGCCCAACGAGCACCCATTTACACTCTCCAGTGATGATATCCCATATGCGAACCATGCAGTCGTAGCTCCCTGAGACTAGGGTCCGACCTCTGGCGGCTAATGCCCTAACGGCATGATCATGACCTTCTAAATGTTTGCGGTGGTAAGGGTTCTCTTCTGCATCCTGAATGAATAGAGTCGTTAATTAAAGAACCCCCCGATGTTTTGGGAGCACTTACACAGACTTCCGCCAAATCGACCTCTGTCTCGTCAGGACCAAAGCACCTGAACTCGGCTTCACCAGGACGAGGTAGAGTCCAGACTCTTAACGAGTGATCACGACTGCCGGTCACTATCAACGGTCGTTTGGGCCACTTTTCCTTGACTATAACACCATCGCGTTCGACATCGATTAATTCTGGCTTGACAATAGACAGGCATCGCACTGTGCTGGTATGGCCACCGAATACATGCGTGCATCTCCCTGTTGCGAGATCCCAAATCCGGACCGTGCGATCCGTTGACCCACTGACCAACGTATCTTGACACGCTGCCAAAGCCCATACACCGCCTTCGTGTCCCTGGAGAGACCGCAAGAGCTCTCCAGTGACGGGCGAATAGACATGGATAGAGTGGTCGTCCGAGGCCGAAATAATGCGGCCGTGAGAGAAGATGAGGCATGTGACGACAGATGAACCGTGCGCGGGGAAAGAGATGTGTTTAGGATCGGGGTTGTTTACCCAGCGTGTGCGAGTTAAATGCCTCGACTTGAAGAGCATCTTGTATGGATGAGGGAGGGGAAGGGGGTTAGGTATGGAAGGTTGAGTCCGCTGTGCGTGTCGTCTGCGTGCGTAGATGGAGTTGGCGAAGGCGTCTTCGGATTCACCCCCGAACCAGATCTTGGTGCTCTTGAGGAGGTCGCGCCAGAGAACTGGATCTGAATCGATAATGGCTCTCCAAGATCTTGATACACGGGAAGCGCGAGCGAGTGTTGAGAATGGAAGGTAGCTCAGGATGTGGGATACGAGTTCGGGTGGGAGTAGAGTTAGAAAGTCGCGGGCGAGGGTCGGAGTTAGGACGGAATGGAGGGTACGGAGAACCGGGAGGGGAGAGTGACGTAGAAGCGTTAGAAGGAAGTGACTCTGAAGAGGTGGTGGAAGTGCAGTGAAATGTGAAAGCAAGGAAGGTAGCGTTAGCAGAGTGGTGAGAGCTAAATCCGGCTGGAGGGGAGCGTGAGGTAGAGGCGATGAATCACCGGGGGTCGCGGACATCCAGACCGGCTCGGGGGGCGGTGATCCATGAGGCGAGGGCAGAGGGGACGGCGGCGCTGCGGCATTGACGTTAACTGTCGAGATTGGGGGCAGCTGAGGTGCTGGCCGTGCTTTCTTCCGCGGAGGCGCTACCGTGGCACTAGAATCCGACAACACCTCAATTCCCTCCATCATGCTGTCCGAATTGTGCGACCGTTTCTTGCCGTACCGCTCAACAGCCTCAGCAAGCCCAACAATGTTGGTTTCTTGCAACCCTTCATCTCTTTTAAGCATGCGCCAGCCAACCCCTGACACTACCTCCTGTTCCTCCTGCATATCTTCGTCTCCGCCCTCACCGTCGCGAAAGGTGGCACGCGTTCCATTGGGAAAGAGAAGGGGAAAATTCCGTAGCGATTTGGGTAGATTGGCATGAAGAAGGGGATAATTCTTGGGATCTTGAGGGGTAGATGGTGGGGGTAGTGGAGGAAGCTGAATCGGCGCGTAGGTCGTGGTCGTGGTCGTGGTTGTCGTCACTCTGGCCCAACGTGAGCCCAATGCGGTGAACTTCAGCTATGATAAAGGACTTACACGGTTGTGTTTACGGATGGCTGGAGGACGAGGACGGGACGGTGGTTGGCGCTCATGGTGGCAGGAGGAAGAGGATGTTGTCGCCTGAGGAGACCGCGATGTTTACGCACCGAATCCAGGCGGAGTTTGAATCAGTCAACAAGGATATCCTTGCCGGGCGACCTGGACACTCTGGCCCCACATCTTGCTCTAAACGTCGAGGTCCCACTCAAAGTCAAGGTGGAAGTGCATGTTCCAGACCAAGTTAATTGAACATCCAAGTACCGGTGGCGGAACCGAAGGCAGATTTGGATCCAAACAAGTGGAAGGTGTCTGCACCTGTGCTCACGCGCCGATCTTCATTGTGCCTTCCACCCCAGCCTCACGCTTTACTCAATGTCTTCCATGTTCGGTCTGGGACCCATTCTTCCCTGTTCTCCTGGCAAATTCCTCTTCCAATAGACATCCAGCAAACCCTGTTCAAGCCATGTCTGCGACACTGGTGAGAGGCCTCGTGAGGGTGGGTTGTTCACTAATGGCATCCTTGCCCATCGTCCAACTCGTTCTGATAGACACCATTCGATCGAGTCGCTCATCTCGTCTGTTCCCGGCCCAGAGGACCTGCTTTACATGTGCCATTGTTGTTGACGACTACCAGTGGTCATCGATGATGTCACTGTCCTCATCATTGCCCAAGGCCTTCCTCCGCCGTCAACGTGGATCGACGATTTCAGCATGCTGCCTTTGTGAATCGCATGCCAGCCTATGCCAGCCATAGTTGCCCAGAAGCTTCGGGTTACAGATAACCCGCACCAATGCCAGGACATGAGACGAGATGCTGGACACAGATGCCCCTGTTCAGGAGCCTCAGCGGGAGATGGGGGAGCAGGTCAGCAGAACCTTCAGGTGGCTATATAGATTATCGTGCAGTACGCAGCTTATTACTCTTCCGAAACGACTCAATATGCCCGTTGACGTTGATTGTCCAAAGTCTAAGTACTGTGGTAAGTACTACCCGACAGTCATCGGAGTTGAAGGTCGCGTACCATATAGAGTAACGTCGCGCATCGCTGCGTAATTGTGACTTCAACCGCCATCGCGAAATGCACTTTCATATCGCCGCTGTCGACCGCGACCGTGACTGCGCCATCGTCCTTGTCTTTTTATTTAATGGAGCTGACGAGGCCACCATCGCGACCTTGAAGGAGGCCGCACGACCCATTCTTGTTCGAACTGGCCAACAAGTCAAAGACATGTCAGTCGTTCGCGTGAGTATTTTGTCGCATCGACGAAGATGGCATCTTGTTCAAGTGTATTGACAGTGTCCACCCATTGTGCCGGGACCCAATGCCATGCCCTTCACGAAAAGGTCCTTGACTGAAAAGCAAGTCATCAATGCAACCTTCGTGAGCGAGCGCTGCACCCCCCTATCTGATGAATTGAAGTTCTGCGATTTGAAAACCATGTGGAAGGATATCCCACCCCGTTCAGTCTTTTTACTAGTGCTGTGCAGTGAGTCCTTCGGTACCTCGTTCATGCATTCTGAGAGAAGCCAGGGGCAAATCCCTAGCTTCTCTCAGAGGATGAAATAAAGGAAGCCCCGCGCAGGTCCTCCTCACGACATCAGTGTGCTACTACTCTAGTGGTTCATGCTTTCGCATTCTCCTCCTCCTCCTCACTTCCCCTAGCTCTACATTTGTATCTGATCTAAGCACACTTATCCACTTATTTTTTGGCAGGCTTCATCAAAGAGGAAGAGACTGCCAATGGGAACAAGAAGCAAACACAAGAGTCTGCTCGCCCAAGTACGTCTCCTCATCGCTAGTTTCTCCGCAGTCTTGACGCGGCTCTCAGCCCGCGAACAGATTGCAGCCTCTATCAGGGATAAAGCTGGTCGCCCATCTGAAGACGCCAAGAACGACGCAATGCACAGGACGCAGAAGCCATCATGCATGGAGGCAATATACAACGGTCGTCCTTATACCCTCACCGGCCCCTCCATATCCATCTTCCACCCCGTCTTCCAGACCTTCCTGACACGCCTCGCGCAACCCTTCAAGAACACGGATTATTCTCGAGACGACTTCCGCGTCGCTGACGCACTCTTGCACAAGGCTGCTCAGTATTATCCCAGCAAAGCCGATCGTCGTTTTGCTCTGGGGCACCTTTTCACGCACTTCCTTGGAAGTGGAGTGCTAGGGGGCGCCGTACTGGATCGCGGTGGACACACTCTTGAGTCTGACGGCTCTCTGCCTGTCATTTGTGGTCTGTATGATGTAGTTGAGCTGGGACGATGGGTGATGTGCAAAGCTCTCACCGCGATGTCGAACGGCGTCGGTCTAGGTGACTGCGACCCGATGGAAAAATTATGCCTTGGTTTGTACTGCTCCTGAGGTAAATATATGGAACGCTCTCTCTGGTACATTGCTCATTTGTTCCTGCAGCTTGAGCTGCTCCGCCAAGTTTCGTGCATGCCAGCGTTCCTCATCGCGATTTCTGGGCCGTCGATCTCCATTTCTGGTGCTATCTATCTCGACGGTGTCGTCTCGGGACGCCTTCTGACCAGTTTCCCGATGGTGCCTCCCACTGCTTCCCGCAAGGTGCAGGCCGGCTACCCTTCGTTTCGCGACCAGCACGTCGGGCAGCTCGTTCACACACTCAGAGTCCTTCGACAGTGCCTAGACGAGCTTGACGTGTACTACAACCAGCTGAAGCAGCCACTCGATTCCCCGCTGCTTCCGGCACCGCACTTCCACACTTTCACGCCCCCGAGCTCTGGGCCGGTGCAGCTTCGATACCTCGAACGCATCCACCCTCACTCCGCTCTCGACCCGCGGGCTCTCTTCCTCGCGGAAGCATCTGGCGGCTCTCTGAAGCAGCAACCCACAACCTGCATCGTCAAGTTCACGACGCAGTACGGCAAGGCAGCGCACGAGCTGATGCTCAGCCAGGACGTCGCCGCGCCGCTGCTCCACTGCGCATGGGAACCATCTGTCGGGATGTGGGTCGTCGTGGCCGAGTTTCTGGACGAGCCCGAAGGTGCTGCGCCGTCCGCTGAAGGGCTTGATAGACTGCGCAAGGCACTGGCAATGCTGCACGAGAAAGGACTGGTTTTTGGGGACCTGCGGGCGCCGAATGTGATGCTGGATAAGGAAGGGCATCCGCGCCTGATTGACTTTGACTGGAGCGGTGTCGATGGCGAGGCGCAGTACCCGGGCAGTCTGAACGTGGATGCTGGATTCCCCAAGGGTGTGAAGCACTGTGATTTCATTACGGCTGAGCATGATAGGATTATGCTGAAGAAGTATGAAAAATCCTTCAGGCAAGCAGAGTAGTTGCGCATATACTGTAGGAAGTCAGCCGTCTGCTGAATGTCGCTGAAGCAAAGTTTTTCCGGCCACGCCTCGTACATTTCTGGATCACAGAGCAGTCTATCTCAAGCTCTTTGTGGCCGAGAAGTGAAAGTCAACGCGGCGAATGTCTTCCGCACTATTCATGAAAATCGAAGGGGAAAAGATCCGGAGCTGGTATCGATTCACCCCCTTCATTGCTTCATTTGTCTCACCGAAAGGCGGAATATATAAGTAACTGACTTCGAATCCAGAGACAACCTAACAAGTCTGCCTACAGAAATCAAGTGTCACAATATAGCCAGCTTTTACTTATGACGTTCTGCCGCTTGGAGTTTCGCAATATCGACATCTGATGCGAGACGTAATAGGCTAGGCTTCCGGATTTCGATTGTAGGCGTCTAGCACTGTACAAACGCCCACAGTGCTGAGAACCAAACGAGTTGCATTCCGCGATGGCAGTGATTTGTCACCTCGGAGCCAAGTGGGACGCGAAAAGTACGCTTCCAACTTGTAGGCGTTCCACTGTGGGTGTCTTTGTCGGGGGTTATACCAAGGAATGACCACGGATCACTTTTAAGTTTTAGACTCTCTGCTGTCCTTTGGCATATGCGTGAACTCAAAAGCTCGGTCGTCCCATTCAATTCGAAAATAATCCATGGCAAAGAGGGAGCTCGAGATACATGTTTCCACTACGTATACGTCGCAGTGGTGCTGACTGTATTTCGCGGGTGGGTGTTTCGATCGAGTGACGAAGGGCGCGTCCTAGCAAGGGAAGGGAAAGCCCACGAGCGAGCCAGTGTACATATAGAGCGGTGTTGGAATGGGTGTTCTAGGAATAGGTGGGTTTGTGTGTCCGAGGAGGGATTGACGTATCGCCTCCGCGCGTGTTCCGTCTGGCTTACTATACAACCCGGGTTTTGTGTTTGTGGATTTTGACGTCTTCCTTGTGTCTACAGGAGTGGAAAGATTCGAGTCAGTTAGGCATGGTACCAAGGAGCACAGATCCCGTATTTCGGTGGGCAGACGTACCTATAGGCTTGTGGGTCAACAGCCACTGACCCAAGCCTTTGCACTACCCGCATGCATGTGCTGACGCGTCCAAAGATCGTGTGCTTGTTGTCGAGATAGGGTCTTGGTGCAAAGGTGATGAAGAATTAGGACCCGAATTGGCCATAGCAAGGATACTCAGTCACGGTTCTGGATGTAGCTCGTCTTCGCTGGGCACGATTCGCTTCCGAATCAGCTGGACTGCAGAACGTCCATACACACAATTTCTGTCCATAATATGTGCTCGTTCCTCCGCACCCGGTGCCTGTACCGCCTTGAATCATGCGCACGAAATCTTATCCTCCACACAGTTCAGAATCCACATCTCTGCTAAATCTCCCAGCCTTGACGTTCGGAAATAATGCGATGAAAGAAGACGCCGATATAGTAGCCCGCTTCGCAAGTTCTGCGAAGTCTTTGCACGTCTCCATTGACGTCATAAGCTAAAAAACTTCTTGCAACATGGTTGGGGTTGGGGAAGATTGCACCTGAAGAAGGATTGCACACCTAGGCACACCTTCAGAGCATCTCCCGAGCTCGTCTCCGGTACTGCTGACTCCGTTTTCAGAGTTTCTAGAGAGATGCATCAATAAGAGCAACACACGTCGGACATAACGATGCTCAACGTACCTGGAACTATGGGACAAGGAAACTGAACCAAAAGCCTTGCAGCCTGTTGCAGGGGTCTACTTGTGGGTGCCAAAAGTAACTGTGATTATGTAATCACATGCTCCAATCAAAGGCGGGGCATCCCAAAGATGTGAAGCACACTTCAATTCAGGTGCTTGAATCACCCCGAGAAAAGGCATAGTAGATTAGTCCTGTTCAGTATCTATGTATTCTACACATTAAAATGGTATGTGGCTGCCCCGCGCTTCCAGGAGAGCCGCTACTCGGTCAGGCATCTCAGAAATGTGTTTATTGACGCACTCGATCGGTATCTGCTCCCAGGCTTCGATAACAGCCAAACGGAGTTCTTCTACGGATGTGGGATGATGTGGCCTTCTTCGTATAATTTGCTTGAGTTCGTGCCAGATAGGCTCAATTGGGGAGAGGTCCGGAGAGTTGGGAGGGTGATAGAGCTGTGTGATGCCATGATGAGTGAGCCATCGTTTCGTTAGTTTGCTGGTATGTGCTGGTGCATTGTCCTGCTGGAAAATTACCTGGCCTCTCTCGGTCCTCATCTCTCTATAGAAGCCCCTCAGAGCCCCCTCCAGCACTTGCTCGCAATACCGGGCAGTGTTCATTCCTCCACCTTTGCCTCCTGGGTACTCCAACACAACAAGCGGCCCTTTTTGACCCTCCATTACGCAACCCCACACCATTACTCTCACTGGCGACTGCTTGAAGGTCGCAACAAGGCATTCATCGAGGTATTTTTCATCCGCGCACCGTGTGATGTAAACGCGTCCATGATTGTCGCCGAGATAAATATAGCATTCGTCGGTCCACATGATCTTCCTCCAATGGCGGGGCGTGAAGTCACAATAGAGGTGAGCCCATGTGAGTCGTGCACGCTTATGAACCTTCTTCAGGTAGGGAACCTTGCGCGCTACCCGGCGGAAGTATCCTGCGTTGCGCAGAACCCTTCGAACAGTTGACCCCGAGACTGGTGATGGGAGTTGGTTTCCGATGTTGGTAAAAGGTGTTCTCCGCTCCCTTCGGGCAATGCGTATGATATGACGCTCCACAGTATTGTCAAGCTTGTGTGGACATCCCGACCGGGGGAGATTCTCTGTCGAACCCGTTGTCTTGTACTTTTTCCAGATGTACCGTGCTGCGCTGTCATGGATGTGGAAAACCCGGGCCGCTTTGGCGACTGTTGTACCCGTGAGCACGGCTCCGATGAACTTGTCTTTTATGGACGATGGATACTGGTGTCGTTCTGTCTTTGGTTCAGGCATGATGAGGGAAGAGCGATGAGGACTGCGGAGGAGGGACGTTCAACAAATGATCGGGTCAGATCACATGGGTCGTGTTTATTATATAATCGTAGTTACTTTTGTCACACGTGAGTATGTACGTGCGAATTTTTCGAATGGTCCGCACTTCCGTTTCAACTGCTTTCATCTTTCACCCCACCTTCGTGGACGTTCTTTCTTTCTGTCTAAATCAACATCGTGTGTCAATCACTTCTTGGCCTTCAGAATCCATGCATGCAATCATCCAACAGGTCTCACAAGCTTCAGTAGCAGCTGAAAAGTTGCATCTTTGAACGGGCCCGCCCTTTGATGAAGTGTTTGTTCAGTCGACAATGAGGTTGTTTCTCGAATCTCCAAAGATCTTACGGTTCTTGTAGGAATAGGATCAGGTAAGGAGCCCGCACAGTCTTTACAGTTTCCCTTCTGGCTAAATTCCGACGTCGCGGTCTGGTCGAGAACGACTGCACTCTCCTTGTTGTGATCTTCCTCCCAGTGGACATCCTTCCTCCTAGAGTCATCTATACTTTCTCAAGCGCGTGGAATTTAAATCTTTTTCTTACCTCCATCGGCTAAGCATGGGAAGTGACTGGCAATACTGTCTCAAGCCTTACTCTCCGTGTGTTCTCAGATCCAGCCAATCCCGAGCAGATGTGGAAAGTCAGCCTACAAGACCGTGACATAGATGGGGACATCCTTTGTGTCTCCCAAGTATCATTGTTTGACGACATGGCGAAAGGAAGCAAACCAGACTTCCATCGAGCTACGGAGCGTCACCCTCTTCCGTCTGAAGCATTACTGGAGCTGGGCATCTAATCCTCAGAGGCCTCACGGAAGATATATGGCGCATTTTTGTCCTCATACAAAGCAGATAAAATCCGAGTAATGTCATTTTCTCTGTGCTCCTGATGAAGTTTGACGGAAAGATGGTCTAGACGGCGATTTAGGGCGATGATAAATGTAACCCTCACAAACAAGGTGCAGCTGACTGTCTCAGGCTCGTGCTTCAGGCCCTCTGACCTGCGTTTTCTAGGGCCCTGTTATTTTTACCCTGGATTCACGCAAATTCAAATATATTGATGCTCTGGAATCGAGCGATAAGAAAGCAGGAACACTTGCAAGCATAGCTTTATCCTCCAAAGACTCAGAAGTTCCTGTAGCATGAATGCAACTTGTTTGTATGACCCATTGTCATTTGGCTCTAATCTCGTTGATTTTTTTTGTTAGTGATGAACCTGAGATTCCGTAACCTTGTAAGACGCCTGCCTCTCCTTTTTCGGAGATATGAGGTTAGTGTCAAACATTCCCCGCATCGCCCTCGTCATCCATATCGTTTCAAGTCCCCATCAAGTGAGACTGGAAGCCCCTTGCAATTTCAAGATTGGCGGGCCTATATATCTACTCTATTTATGTCTTTGGCGCCTAATCCTGGACAATAATGAGTGGTGCTTCGCTGCTGCTGCTGCTGCTGCTTGAGTTCTGCCATTTCCTGGTTTCTTATGCTTGCTAATGCTGGATCTTGTGCGTCTAGCAGCTGGCTGCCGACCTCCCTTGTGCTGACCCTTGCCCCCCATATGAGCGTGCTGAAGGTTCTGAGACGTAACCTGCTGTTGTTGAGCGTGGGTCGTGGGTTGGGGACCCTGTGCTGCCTGTGCTGCTGGCACTTGTTTTGCCTTCTCTGCGGCACGATTTGCTAGAAGTCGAGTTAGCCAAAGCATAAAGACTTGTCCCAGTCCTGATATGTGCCAACTATAGTTTTCAGCCGCGCATATTCATCGGGTGCTAGGCTCTGTGGCGCCGTTGTGCCTGGATTATCATAGAGTTGGCTAACCCTAATCTGACCAGGATTTCCTATATTGAGCATGCTGACGCCCCCCCCTGGTTTGTTCGTGAACGTCTGGCCCTTCTGGACGAAATCATTTGAATTTGCCAGGTCTTGGGAGTCAGGAACGATATTCGGATGAAACCCATGCGAAGATTGTACGACATCTATGTAACCAGCTGAATCTGGCATGGACATCACGATGACAGGATGTTTCAAAGTGGTCGCCTATGAGGTATTAATACACGGTTTAAGCTAGAGAAATGTGATACGGACTCCTTGTGGGGCATTACGGAAGTCTTTCGGTTTAGCAAAGTAGATGTCGCCTTCATGGATGGGCCCTGTATGGGGCTGGAGTACTGGGGCTGGCATTGGCATGCCAATAACAAAAAGAAGAGGAACAGGAGTGGAGTATAAGCCATTGTGCCAGCACAAAAGGAATGGGGAGGCGGAAAGGAGACCAGCTCTGCAGGTTGCTGTCATCGCGAGGCCAGCTTTATACTTGTGAATCAGATCCTGGAACTTTGAAAGATCGCTGTACTTGCCCCATCATCGTCAAGTTCGAAAATACCCTCACCAGATGGGATGATCATCACCAGCTCCATCCCCGAGGTGGAACCTCTTGGTTGGAAAAGACGAAACAGGAAATGCCATATGGTATGGTGGCCGGAACACGGAAATAAATAACTTTTTCTCCATACACAATGATTTTTACACACACACACAACAATTTTTATATACACACATGACTTTTCCGACACACAGAGAGGTCATTTTCATACACACACAGGTTTTTATCACATACACACACCCTATTTTGACATACACACACCCGGATTTAATATACACACACCTGGTTTCGATGTACACACACCCGATCTCGACATACACACACCCCGTTTCTATGCACACACCCGATTTCTATACACACACGTCGAGTCAATAAACACACACGGCTTTCGGCGATTTCGGCCATCAGCGGAGTTCCAACGTCTCGGAGATCTCGGCGAGTGCCCTAGTCCCAAGATTTATTCCCACGGGTAAGGCGCTTAACGCGAGTCCTGGAACTAGTTTGGTCAAATTCGGCAAGTTAGTGCTCTTTAAGTTTTAGAGTGGACTTGGGGTAGGCAGGGTCCTGAAATATTTGAGGTTTCGTCCCGAAAAGAAACAAAATTTACAATAATTTATTCTTCTGACTCCAAGAAAGCAATCTACAGTACCACGTAAAAGAAGGGTCAGTCGCTGCCCGGTGCATTAAGCGCCTTACCCGTGGGAATAAATCTTGGGACTAGGGCACTCGCCGAGATCTCCGAGACGTTGGAACTCCGCTGATGGCCGAAATCGCCGAAAGCCGTGTGTGTTTATTGACTCGACGTGTGTGTATAGAAATCGGGTGTGTGCATAGAAACGGGGTGTGTGTATGTCGAGATCGGGTGTGTGTACATCGAAACCAGGTGTGTGTATATTAAATCCGGGTGTGTGTATGTCAAAATAGGGTGTGTGTATGTGATAAAAACCTGTGTGTGTATGAAAATGACCTCTCTGTGTGTCGGAAAAGTCATGTGTGTGTATAAAAATTGTTGTGTGTGTGTGTAAAAATCAATGTGTATGGAGCAAAAATTATCTATTTCCGCGTTCCGGCATCCGGCCAAATCACCGGGGAATTTTCCCCAATCCGGCCCTCATACATGGGATTCCTGTCCCGCAGATCCTTCGAGGGTCCAGGCGGTGTAATATTATTATTATTATTATTATCCCAGAGCGGTTTGTAAAACAATAATAACCACGTAAGGACAGCCGCCACATGGAAATTGGACTCTTTGTCAACCTTTCAGGGGAATAGTAGCCACAGTTGATATCGTTCCCCTCAGCGGCAACAAACTTGTGTGACTAAGTAGTTATAGGAGCAGCTGTTCAACAACATATCGTGGCCCACTGGGGAAAGCACAGCGCCCTTCTGACGCCGCCTTGCGTCCTCCACCTTCACCTCGAAAGAATCTGGAACCCCCGAGCAATTTAACACCCAGCGGCGATGGACAGGTTTCAAATTATTTCTGGAGGGGCCTTCTTCTAGTTGAAACGGGGGCGATTGAATCTGTGCATCCCTGTGGGTGTTAATTAAGATCTAAGATATCGAGAGACTTCAAGTGTGGGAGCCATCAATCCTGTATACTTGTTGCCCACCTCACATCTGAGACGCGAAGACACAACAGATCCTTTCGTTGTCAAACTGATCATCTCGAGGACGGAATCGTTTGTGGAAGGTAAAACGCGCGACTTGAAGCTTGAAGTGTCTCCTGATTCATCTAATTCTCTGCAGATGGACGACAAGACACGTTTGCCGCTCGATATACTCTACACGCTGGCGGAGAGCCTCGCTATCAGCGGCGAACTGAGCTCTCTAAAGGCTGCCTCGCTGACTTGCAAAGACTTCCATAGGATTTGTGAAAGCCACATCTTCGCAGAAGTAGACCTTACCCCAGAAGACCGGCCAGTTATCGAACGGTTTAAGAAATTACTCGACACAAAACCCGAAGTTGCGACTTTTGTCCATGTCGTCAGAGTCTTCCTAGACCCACCGCATTCACCCGATCTTCCGATTATCCTATCTTCAATGAAAGCCATACGCCGCCTTCACTTGGCGATACGCAGCCCTTCGGTGGCTTGGACTGAAATTCCACCACTTGTTCGATCGTCAATAGAGACCGCCATACGGACCCCAACACTCACCCACCTCGAGATTCGTACTCTCGACCAGTTCCCAATCACACAAATAATCGCGCCTCCGCTGTCGCTCACTTCCCTTGTCCTTTACTCCGTTCCCCCACCACCTGGTTTATATAGTGACGACCTTTCGCCGACCCTGGCTCTGTCATATCGTGCCATCCAACTACGCTCCTTGACCATCCTACATCTATCAATGGGTGCTTGTCTTGCTTTGATATCCCAAAAGCAGTCGGACGGTTCACCTGCAGTCGATCTCAGACAATTGGAGGTCTTGAATATTGATATGGAGGACAAAGAGGGACTTCTACGACTCCTTCTAGAGGATTACGAGAGGCTGAAATGCCTCTCTATCTGTGGTAGGTGCTTCTCATTATATTCAGGGCACGTTTAACTGTATTAATCCTTCCAGTGAATCGGAACGTGCCGATGAGCGGTACACTCAATGCGATGAAGCGCCATACGAAAGAGACATTGCAAAGTCTAAGCCTGGAGCTCCACGATGTTGTGGGAGAAGACTGCGATCCTTTCCTAGGACTCTGTGAAGAACTGAATTCATTTCCGTCTTCGAGTGCATTAAGGAGGATCAATGTCCAGTTATTTGTCATGGATGACTGCGATTGCAGTACCAGGCTCGAAGATTGGAGTGCCTTCGATGAAGTCCTTCAAGGAGGTAAATTTTCGCTCTTGAACGACGTTTCTCTTTCCGTGAACATTGTCCGTTACTGGAACACGGACACCAGCCTCGAGACGAAGCTGAAGGACCTCGCCAAGAGTGCTTTCAGCCGGTTAAAGCATGCAGACGAGATTCAGTTCCGGTACCTCGTCTTCGTCCACACAGAATAGGGAAGGTGAGAGTGCGAGCTCCCTAACATCGAATAATGCTAACCGTCCACTTCAGGGTAGTCATGAGGCACTTCATGAGAACGGCACAAATTATTTAAGCCAAGAATGAGCTCCGTGTCAGACCTGGGGGGAATCGAAGCAGACGATATTTATGAATATTGAAATTTAACTTGTGGCTACCTACTATTAAAGCAAATAACAATGCAGCTTGTGGATGGAGAGGTGCACTGACAATTACAACCGTTGCCCGGGCAGAAACAACTCTCAATGATAATTGCAAATTGAACCAGAAAACCCCCCACTTCCTACGGTGCGCCGATTCAATTTCCTGTGCGCGACATCATGTGCTCGCCAACTTTCAGCGGCTTCACCCCTGACACATGCCTTCCTCGAGCATCCTACAGGTCGAAATGTGTGATTTGCGAGATACATCTGGGCTCTGGTAGGTCTCTCTGGTATGCATACTCCTCGAAAATTTGATTTTGGCAAATTTTGGAATTTATTTGGGTGATTTTTAACGGTTTTCGGTCATTTCAAATTATCTACTTAGACTCCTGCATCGCTCGACGTGCTCCTACTCGATCGCGACCTCTTGACATCCCGTTTCCCCTCCAAATTCCCCTTGCCTCTCACATTAGCCAATCAGCGCTCGTCACCCGATTTTCCCCTATAAACACAGCATTTCCCTACTTGTGCACGGGAGATCACCTTCGCGTCCAATCCCCGCACCTCCCTTCCTTCTTCCCTCTATCTCTCCTCTCTCCTCCTTCAACACCCTTCCTAGCGGAGACCCGAACCTACGCCCGAAGCATGTCGTTCACTCCCCTCAACGCCCCCAGCAAGATGCGGATAGAACTCGAGAGCAGCAGCAGCTCGGACTCTCCCCGTCCAGCAGACAACGGTGGGGCGGCATCTTGGGAGTTTCAGGTAAGTCAACATCGTGCATTTCGGATCGTTCAAACGCTGTTTACCTGTCCTTGTATCGGCCCATCCCTCCGACAACACCCAAATTCTCCCCCCTTCGCTGTCGTAACTGTCACTACACCCCACACAGCCCTTCCGTACCACGACGGGGAGAAGGTCTGCGCACGCAGATGGACGGCACGTAACACCGTTAGTGACATCCCTGGCAGGCAGCCATCGCCTGCCTTTGGGTCGGCACGTCCACAGACGAAGGTCCATACGTAGGCCTGCGAGGAACGCTGTTAGCAAACAGGAACCACGGGCAACGGTGGTGAGCGCCTACCTGTTGGTCACTGAGAGTAGCAGGTGGGAGCCTGTTCACGGCGGAAAGGCTGAGGGGCACAACCGTGTGCGAGTCAGCACCATCCTCGACGACCACGATCGAAGGGCCTAACCTCGTCTTCTGTCCGTCGCATCCTCCCAATGCACCCATATGGCAACCTCAATGGCGCTATCCGCGAGCGCAGACCACGAGCACCTGCCAAAAAAGCTCTTAGCCCACCACTCGACGATATCGACGAGGAACCACCTTGTCCACGGGGTTCCAAGCCCAACACCGCCGTCCGTGGATGGGATCTACGGCACGCGGCACGTCGACCTCGCTGGCATCCGGTAAGGACAGGAGGAGAGGCTCGTAGAGCTGCCTCGATGCCATAAAGCTCGTGGCAGCCCTCGCACACGTCGTTCCCCTATGAATCACCCTCTGAATCGCATGTTCGGGGGGTTGTGTTTGTGAGAGAGACGTCGCCCGGCCCGTCTCCTTTGTCGTATCCATGACGTCGCGAGCGTTAGCTTCGTGCACAGCCCAAGCACCACCTCCGACTTACCGTAGCCGTGAACATGTCCGTGTCCTGCCGTCGTCTCCTCTCCGTCTCTCGATGTTGTGCTCATCGTGGGCGTGGCACGGGACAAGGGCGGCGGAATGCGGGTGTACGACCACCGAGTTTGGAGTCGGGTGTCTGCCAGCACGTCAGTTTTGAACAGGGGGTGAATACAAACCGCGGCTTACCCTTGTTGACCTATTCGCGGGACGGCCGTCCTATGCATCGAGGGGTAAGTCATCACTCACACATAATAGAACCTCATACTGACCTGATCCCAAGACAGCCCTACCATCTTCCAACGAGGAGGTCAATGCTCGGGCCTCATTCGGGCATCGTACGGCGGGGGGTGAGTTACCATCGAGAGGGCAAGGACTCGGTGGGAGGCTGATGACAGGGTCAGTCATGTCTTCTCTACGATGTGTGCCCAAGCTTACCCTCATAGTCCAGGTGCCTCGCGGTGATTCCTAGAATCGCGCCGCTCATGTTAGTTCCGGCAGTTCCAATGAATGGGGAGCACTTAGCCCTGCTCGTCTGCGCCGCTTCATTTCTGCGTATGACGCATGGTCAGCACCTTGAAGAGATGACAAAGACAAGGCGGCGACTTACCAGGTACGCGTTCGCTGGCCTCGAAGACACTGACACGACGTGCATTAGAGAACGAACACGGTGAGTAGAGGACGACAGGCTCATCCCCTCACCATCGTCGGCATTGGCGTCGTCGAGTGTTCAAAGGAAGGAAAAGAGGGAAGAAAAGAGAAGAGAAGGGGTGGGGAGGAATGGGATGTCGGAATCAGCCAAACCCACCTGCCCTTATATACAGTGCAGAGGATGTTCTGAAGTGGAACTAGAATCAGAAACGGGGTTAAAAATAAAATCATCAGTCCAAACAGAACGATCAATTTTACTAGAACCCACTGCGACACATCACACGGGGCTCCTCTTTGCACAGCAGGTGACACAGAATTTGGATTATCGGAGACCGTTTCCATAACACTTTATATTCTAAGAGAACGAACCTTGTCAGACTAAGGCTATTTTCTTCCGACCTACACTACTAGCGGTGGGACCGAGGTCAGAGTCGTAGCCTAAGCCTGTCGTCTGGGAGATCATTATAGCATGATTTTTAATATTGGAATATTGATATTTGAAACTGCCAGCAATGCCTGACTCTTCAGTTAGATGATTTATTCGATGGGGCAGCGGCGAGAGCACGCAAAGCCTTCGTGATATCACCACCATTCTCAGAGAGTACCTTCTCCGCATTTGCTCGAGGGATCTCGAATTCACGTACCTTGAGAAAGTGTCAATATACCAAGTACCGAAACCAGAAAGGTGAGACGCACGATGAGATCCACATCCTCCCTCTTCAGAACTGGCGCAGATGGATCCTTGATAGCTGCAGGCTTTGCAGGAGGCTTCTCTAGAAATCCTCCTGGCCGAAAAGCCTCTTCCATTTTGTGTTTCGAATATGCGAAACCATCGCCGTACTGTTCGGGATGTGTTCATGGTTCGTTAACGAGCAGCGTTATTAGCGGACGTCGTCGACAATGCAAATAGCTCGTACGTTCACTATCACCTCTGGCTCCGAGCGCCCGTTTGAACGAGACATCGTCGCAGAGGACAGTGGTGGAAGAAGTTCAACTTCAAGCGGGTGTCGTTCAGTCGACTATTTCAATGAATCCACGTGATTGATTCATCTTATCTTATCACAATAGCAAAAACTGAGGTCCGTGCACGACATTTTGGCTTTCTCTACACCTCTTCAGTGAATGCTAATATGAGCATCCCAATCCTCATCGTCGGTGTCAATGAAGATATTCGCTCCATCCGGACCGTACATTGCTCCTTGAACGACGTATCCCTTGGCCTTGATGCTTTGCAACGCGTTGATGAAGGACTGCAAGAGGCTTGTGTCGCCTACTGGACCATCGTTGAGCTGCCTTGGGCTGCTCCGTCCAACGTTGAAGATGAGAACGCTCGGTGGACTGGATGAAACGGGCTGATGATAGGTCAGATCGAGTTGTATCGACTCAAAGAAGTTCTCGTTTACTTGATCAGCTGCGGCAGTGTTTGTAAAGGACTAGACGAGGGGAGGTCAAAGGCTGCGTGTAGAAGGTGAGCATTGATTGGCTTACCATATTAGCTTTGGTTCTGGGCGGGGGTAGGTTTAGGTTTCTTAGGGCTGTGAGTGGAAAGGAATGAAGTTAAGAGTGCTAGTGAAACCTTGAGCGCGTCTCAAGAACCGCTGCTTGTGGCTATACTTAGTAGTTCGTCGGCGATTTGCGGTCCAAATATTTGGAGCCCTCGTTCGGTCGGGCTTGTACAGCCTTCGAATTTAGATATGTTATAAGCATCAAGGGCTCCTCAGGCAAGGTGTGCCCATCAGTCCGAAACCAACAAGATTTCGATTCACAAACAAGTACAGGTGCCTTCCAACTCCATAAGTTAGATTCCGAAACCTGTAGTCCTCCTAAATATATCCAGTCCCTTCTGACCTAGATCATCATTCTCATGATGTGATGTCAAGGATCGATATAATTCTCCGTGGAGGGCGCTGGTACGTAGACAAATCGGTTGCAGGATTGTTGAGAGAGCTTTTGGAGGTTCGGGCTTTGTTACGGGCTTGTTCACCTTGCCCTTTCTCAGCTTCACTTCACAGTTTGTCACTTCGAAGTTCTTGTGAATGCAAAGTTTTCACGGTCCATTCGAACTCGGCCCGTGCTTACGCCAGGCATAGCCCTGGTTCGACCACATTCGGTAATTGGAACCCTGCCCGAACAATGAAGGTGGCGCATCATCAACGTTTACGGATAACAAGACAGAAAAAGACCAAATAGGCCATAAATTTCTATGACTACCGCCCAAAAATTTGACGTTGTGACGTTTATATGCGGGAGCGTCATCCTTGAAACAAGCTACAAGTGCTAATCCGAGGTCCATATCGTGAAACACACATCATTGGCAATAATAAATCAAGTCCGATGAGCAGATGCATTTTATTTAGCGCTAGGCGGCAGCATGCGAGGTCCCTTGGGAGGTCCCTTGATCAGACGACTACATGAAACCTCAGCAAATCTGGTCATGACAAACGCCTTTATGCAACAGTGTCTAGACTAATTCGGTCGGACAGCAAGTATTTAAGCCCTGGCGTTTAACCCAGAGGGCTTCAGACTGGAATCTCTCACTCGCAACACATCGTATGTTCGCTATCCTTCAAAGTGTTGAGGAAAGTCTAACTCGCTTCTTTTGTCCGCTTCCAGCGCCGGTCGGATAATAAATCAAACTCCACCCAACAAACCCCACATCTCTAACGCTAGAAGGTGAGTCTCCAGCGATATCTTTGCCCTCACGCGGAAACTGACGGCTTATGCAGATCGTCATGAAGGTCTCGACCTCCGTAGCTCTGACTTTCGCTCTCGCCTCTCTGGTGGCTGCTGCTCCCGTCGGCCCAAGCTCCCTCGAGCTTGAAGCCCTCGCAGCCCGCGCTAACAGCCCCGAGTACATGTTCGGCAGCGTCCAAGGTTCGCGTTGCAATGACCAACACTGCAGGGACGGCGGGGGCTGGTGCAAGTACAACGCTGGCACCAAGCGATGCTCGATGGTGAACATGCGTGGGGCGGGTACTGCAGTTGGGTGTCATATTTGTACATGCAAGAAGATATAGAGCAGTGCTCAATGGTTAATATGCGTGGGTCGGGCTCATAGTTCGGAGTTACAACTCCTGCACATGCATGAGAAGGGGCCGGTAGTGGTAGAATATTGATTTTGTTCTATTTAGAAGTAAGTAAAGTATATGGGAATGTAATGTGTAGTTTGGACCAGCACATTAAAACTGTCTCCCGACTGGGTCCTGGCAGTGTATTGTTATTATTATGTGCGCAAACTGTTTAACGGCCTTCTTGATGTCGAGGACAAACTTGAAGGCAGTTGCCAAAAATAGCAGGACACTAAGCGCCGACAGAACCAGAACTCCATGTTATGATCGGTCATCGGGAGGAAGAATCGAGTATTTTAGTATCGGGCTTCTGGAAGCATATGGCGGCGGAGTGGACCCCGTACTCCAATGAAAATCAAATTCAAATAACGCTACGTCATAGTCTCGACACCGAATATCATCTCTCCAAACTTGCCCTTCCTCCTTCGTAGTCGGAAATTAAGGCTCTCCAATATGCTAACACTAAAGTGTGGTGCTGAAATCGACGGCTATGGCTTTACAACCCACGGATTTAATTGTCAGTCCGAGGGCTCACTCTTTCGCCTAGGGTTTTGTCTGTTCTAGCTATGCTAGATCGGGCGCCTATTTGAGTGACTAATATACAAATTTGACGACTGTTCTCTTTGTCTCTTAAAGAGCTCAGAGAAGACGGTTTAGCTCTTCGAGTGGACCCAGAGTCTGTGTTGGAAACCCAAAGAAGAATAGTCTGTAACATGTAAGCCTCCTATCCAGCCGCAAGCGCCCGTTGACAAATCCACTGGGAGCCGAACTCCTTCACGAAGTGGGAGCTGAACTATTTTTTTTCTCGGTAAATTTGCATATAAGTCATGAAATCTCACTCGGAACACCTCAGAATCGCATCTCCCACTTACAACGCATTGTGAGTCCCTCGTCCCTGCAACGCTGAGAGAACTCGCCCTGACTTCGATTTACAGACTGAACAAACAACACATCGAATATCGTCTATCGAATCGACATTTCTACGTTAAGAGGTTGGTACGAATATATCCTTGAGCCATCATGATGCTAATTATTTTGCAGTTCATCATGAAGATTTCCGCTTCGTTCGCAGCTTTGGCCTTCGCTCTTGCCACTACTGCCGCTGCTGGGCCAGCTGGTTTCAGCTCCCTTGAGACCGAAGCACTCGAGGTCCGCGCCAACGACCCAGGGTGCATGTTCGGCAGCGTCCAAGGCTCTCGTTGCAACGATCAACACTGCAGGGACGGTGGGGGTTGGTGCAAGTACAACCCCAACACCAAGCGGTGCTCGATGGTGAACATGCGTGGGTCGGGCAGTGCAGTTGGTTGTCACATTTGCACCTGCAGGAAAACGTAGATTGTAGGGAAAGGAAGTAACGCGTACGCAATGTACGACTCGGATGGTCGAAGCGCTGTGCGCTTGTAAATAAAGTAGGCGATGAATTAGTCAATGTACCATGTTATGTTCTGCTACCGAGTGGTTTAGGCGAACAAGCTTAAGAAACTTGCTACTCGCGTAGGCGTAGATCCACTTAATGGACCCACTTATCCTCTGAGTTTTGACGTCAAGCCTACTAGTAGGAAGGGAAAACTTTGCAGCTCGCGGCCACGTCGGGATGTGTACATCTTATCAACTGTTGTTATCAAGGTTATCTTTAAGTTGTACGCCAAGGAAAGGATGACGACCTCTTCTTCCACGGACTGTCATCTGTGCTGGTTTTTTTGGCACTCCCTCCCTTCTTTCTGGACGTTTCACTAATGTACTGTCAGGATATGTGTGGGTTTCTTCTTGTCGTCAGCCGTCCCTGGGTTCTACTTAGTCCTTTCGCGCTCCGGGCATAGCTTAATGGCTGACGAAGTGAATTCACTCCGAACCGACTTTCTCATGAAATTTTCGATTGTGTGCATTCGCCAACAACGTCCAAGAGGATGAGAACGCGTTCGTTATCTTGAACCACCCCTCTGACCAGCCGGCTACCGTGTGCTGGACTGGGTCGATCTTAGTGGGTGACAGACGTGGGTGGTGTGGCCGCTTTCTAATAGACATTGACCAAATTGTGCAGAGTCAATTGACATGGTAGCTAGGTACACGGCGCTGCATTCTATCAGGGAACTCGGACACTCGGCCCTGTGGAGAGTCTAACTCGATGATGAGACTACAAAAGCTTCGCAGTGGTAGGATATTCTGCCTGGGTCTCTTCGGTTTTATCTTGGTCAGTACATCCTTTTATCCAGAAAGTAGTCCTCTCCGTTTATATTATGTGTAACAGGAGATGCCGCCGCCTTACTTGCGAGATGCTTCCCGTTCCTATCCTCGACCCCGCAAACGCACCCGACGCCAACGAGAGCTAACAGATCATATTTCCCGCGATGATGACACAAGCGACGACGACGGCGGAGGTAGAAACAGTTTGCCAGTAATTTCCAACCCAGGAGACCCTCCATCTACCTCCATCCCCTCCTTTGACGTCACACTCCTTACCATCACCAACACCATCACGAAGACGAGCACGGCACTACCCCAGTCTACGACCTCTGATTCTTTAAATCACACGTCTACTGATCCTGGAATCCCTCCGTCGACTACTTCCACTCCTTCACCCAACAACACGGTCTCACCGCCTCCGCGAGAGGTGAAATACACTTCTCTTCCCGTCGGCTCTATCGTCGGGATTGCCATCGGATGCATCGTCGTTCTCATCGCTGCTTCAATATGTGTCTATCTGAGACGGCGTCATGACCCATTTCGGCGGCTATGCGATAATGAAAAAGGTCACTTCGTCGAGCCAGACCCAACTATTGAATCGTTCGAACCTCGGGAGTACACTGGGGGCCCTCTGTACTTTTCCCAAAACCGTACGAAATCCATACGGTCTCTCGTGACTTTGCCAAGTTTTCTGTTGGCGATCCCTCCGCCACGAAGTTCAAAGAGCACGCTTCTCCTCTACCCCCTCCTCCCCCGATCCATACATTGCACTCCGGCAAGTCAGCTACACCATTTTCGACTCAGACACGGGGATCTTCCAATAGTTTGCTTGGCGATTTGACGATATCCAATGAATTCCACTTCGAAATTCTGCAAACCGTGCCTGTCAGGGAAGATTGCGAAGCTTGGGTCCAATGGATCGAAACCACCTTTTCCGACACGATTTATAACACGCCATCTGCCACATTGCCTGCATCAGATACCCATAGTAATGCAAGTCAACGAAATGACAATGCGGCGACCGGGATCCGATATTCAACCTCCTGGAAATCTTCGACGAAGACTTCAAGGAGTTCCCATTCCCTTCGGCGATACCCGTCGACTCGTCTCGAGTCCCCGTTACCGCCTCTTCCTCAGGCTTTTGCTACCCGCGAAAGTTACTGGGATATGAGAGACTCGGATTGTGCCGCAGAAGCGTCTTCGGACGGTGTAGATGCAGGCCCTGGGCTACCCGCGACCTCCGTCGGAAGTCCTGCCAGTGGGTGGGTGAAGGTCACCAGGCCGGCTGTCGTGAGAAGGTCGGACGACCTCGCTCTTGCGTTGGGCGATTCCATTCGCGTTTTGGCGGAGTATGAGGACGGGTCGGCGTATTGTGTGGGCAGAAACGGCGCAAAAGGGATGGTTCCAGGGTCCTGTCTGCGATCAGAGGTATCATGATAGTTCCGGGTCCTCGTCCGACATGTCCGACCGCGCCGCTATTTCCCGTCTGGACTTCACATTTTCCCACCTCTCTTTTGTCTTTTCCTTCCGTATCATCAACAGAAACCACGGAGTTTCTGTTCTTCGTTCTGCGCCTTCAATCTAACTACTCCCACCTTCCTTCCCTCAAAGGAATAAACAGAACTTGTACCGGCATTTCCCGCCCATCCACAGTAGTGGTTTCTAGTGAGGTCTCCCGGTTGTCCCCTCTACCGCATACACCTGCCAGGTATTCTTGTCGAGCTGACAGTCTCTTTCGCCCGTGTCTGCTTAGCTGCACAACAAATGCGTTCTGTGGAGGACGTCCTAGCTCGCAAGGGACATATGCCTTCCAAAGTCGTCGATGAAGCCTCCACGGGTGTCTGCGACGTCTATACCTCGTTGGCTCTCTGACCGGCGGCGCGTGAAGTTTGAACGGGTACAGAAGGCTTGCTCGGGGTTGCTTTCCTCGACCCGATGACCGTCATGTTCTATGGATCTTTCAAACGGCACACACTTCCTCCACCCTCCGCTGGTTAGAGTTTTGGGCCTTCGGCTCCACGAAAGCTCCAGCGATATTCCTCCAGGAGATACTACCTGCGTCTTCGAGCAGCCTTAACGCCGCCTTTCGTGCACTCGATCCTCTGGTTGATAAGGAGATAAAGGACGGCGTATGCCGAACGACAAGTACTTAGTTGCTAGGCTTTCCCCACAAACATGGGGAGAGCGCCGACCCTGGGGAATAGCAACCAGGAAGTACTTATTACTTCAGCGAACGGAGAGGATGCGTTTCTTAATCTCCCTTCTCGCTTCCTCTTCAGCCAGGAGGCGTAAAAGTATATCTCTTAACCCCACTGGCTGGATATTACGACTTCGACTGTAATTTTCTCTCCTTGGTTGGGCTAACTGGTTTTGCAGACGCTTCGGTGAGTGCCTAAATCTCTAGAAGAAATAATTTTACTTACGTATTCAGAGCGCTCTATTATGGTATGCTTTCGGCCCTGCCAGAGGACGTTCCGCAATTGATCAATGATATCGATTTTCCTACCAGCTGAGGAAGAGAAACTTTTCCAACCGTCAAATTTTTGCCTATTCTTTACATTCGGACGAGCGCGTCACAGAAGAGAAGAGGGACGACGTCTTAGTTGATGACGACGATGATGACCCGGACGGTAAATTAATCATCGGAAGCATTGGAGTCGGCATTGGCCTCATCGACCCACCACCTACACAAGCAAATCCCTACGCTGATGACGACAGCGACGATGACTTCTCCCTCGTCACCGTCGACGCCGCGGGGAACACAATAACGCTCACGTCCACCGCCTTCGCTGCGCCAACCGAGGCGGCGTTCGATCCAACGGATACCGATTCCAGTGTGTTACCAGGACAGATGATGAACCCTTCGATGCCCGTCGAATCCCACAGACATGACGACAGAATACAGTCGTCGATCATCGCTGCGATTGTGCTGAGCTCCGTCGCCGTCGTTGCTGCGATAATCTTGATCATTTTCCTCGTCCGGAGGCGGCGTATGTGCAGGAAGTGGCAGGGGCTCGGGGTTCCATGCGATTCAGACTACCCCCCGAACTACGACGCCGCCATAATGCCGCAACCTCCAGCTGGAACATCCGCCCCGCCTCCTGCTGCACAGCTGCCGCCACAGGAAGGCCTGCGCACGTTTGGGCTCAGTCGACTGGCGATGCCGTTTACGAAGACCAGGTCTGCGTCGCTCGGCACGATCGCGGAGGTGTCGAGTACGATGGAGAAGAACATGCCTTCACCAGTGACTGCGAGAGGAGCTGCGAAAGCCAGCCCCTTGGCTACGATTTTCCGTTTACCGATGAGGTTTTGATATCTCTCCTTGCAGCTACCGAATACCAATCAATCACCTTCCCCTCCTTTCTCGTTTTATTCGCTCGTCCTTAAATTTGTTGTATTCTTTCCACCCTCGCAAATATGTAGCACCGACCCGTATGTACCTTCTTTCGGTCTCTCGTTCCTTCGAATACCCAGCTGTCGCTACTCTCCGTGATCACTATTCGGCCATTTTGTACGTCCGTACGCTGTATCCACTGTCTGTATGATAGGTGCCATGCTCGTCTGGATAACGTATCCGTACAATGCAAATTTTCTTCGGTATCCGTTTCTTAGGCGCCCAAACGACAGAAGTGGTGACGCTATTAGGACTATGTCCATGATCTTATCTAATCTCTCAGATGTGCCTGCTAACGACACGTTTCGGGGTGACTCTACTATTCCTTACGTCTTCCTTTCGAGCTGTAGGCATAAGGTGCGCAGTTGGTTCTGACCGGTGGAGGTATTGATTCCTGATGGCGTTCGACGCGCACATTCACGATCTAGCAGTTTCTGTGTAGCGCTGATGTCGGGCCCTGGCGCCTGTGCCATGAGCGCCATAGTTTTTACGGTATAACACTTATGCGGCTTTGGTCTGACCGTCACCGTCTGAAATAATTTGCGATGCCACAGCTAAATTGACTTTAAATTCCTCCCGCTAACGAAGGGGTGACCCCCCCGCTTGTGTAAGTATGACCTTCAGGTAGACTTTAATTTAGAAATAGCAACGGATCAGCGGACCGCCGTGTGGGTAAATGTCATTTACCTTCCGCACCCGTCCATCGACGGTGACTTGCGTCTTCTTCTTATGTCTCCCGCTCCGTTTAGCATCGTGCCTCTGATCACCTCCCATCTCCCATCTTCTCGTGACCATGGTCCGTCTGCACTCTTATAACCTTGAACCTGTAGGAAAGAGGACTGCCGGACCTGCTCTCCACATCACTCATATCTTTCGGGGATTCTCTGGAGTATCTTGTGCTCTGCGTGTGCTACCGGCTGGATTCAAACTGAATCGGCCAGTGCAAAAGGGTACTAGGACCTAAGGCATCCTAGAGGGGACTTGCCGGGCCCTCTCAACCAGGCGCTAGGCTGGAAACAGCTCGCCTGTGAAACATTTGAACGACGAGCTTCTCTGTCAGCGCTGGCGCCCATAGTCATGTCGTAAGCTGGTACCACTCGCTGGTACCTTCTTCCAGGCCTAAAACAGGCGCTTACAGTATCCGAAATTCGGTACGCGGAGTCTAGAGGCGGGATCAATGCCTTTGTGCTCCTCCTGAGGT
Source organism: Cyclocybe aegerita (assembly GCA_902728275.1). Taxonomy (NCBI): domain Eukaryota; kingdom Fungi; phylum Basidiomycota; class Agaricomycetes; order Agaricales; family Hemipholiotaceae; genus Cyclocybe; species Cyclocybe aegerita. The sequence continues at coordinate 194,058 of CACVBS010000101.1, forward strand.
TTTTCTTCTCCTTACGTCCTGCGCAGTTGGTATGACAGCCTGGGGATGCACCCCACGGGGCACTCGTCGAAACTTCCACCGTGCTGACTATACTTTCCGCTCGGTTTGTTCGTGCGGGAATCGCTACTGGTCACTTAGGACTGATGTTCATCAGCTGGGCGTGCGTACGCATGTGTCTACCTACCCGTCCGCTGGGCCAGATTAACTGCTTTATGCGCACTTACGCATTTGCCCAGGTCTGCTGGAAGGCAAACACTTAAAGTCGCGTCCTGGCCCTGGTATCCAGATGACTGCAACTCGTATGGGTGGTACGAGTTTATAAGCGCACCGACTCGGAAAGGCGTGGCATTTCTATGCGTCACTGCGGGCGTACACATACATATGAACAGTCGCAGTCGGTTTCCTTCTTTTTTGCTTGAATAACTATACCCACATCGCTGGTCGATCCGCAAAGCTCGTCCACCAGGAACATACCCTCATTTCGCCTTTCGTTCTTTTTCCATTCCTTTTCATTGCTTTTTCTGTTCATTTCCTTCTTCGTTCGTGGATCCTCATCCTCTAAAGATTAATTGTGAGTGAGTTTCGACATCGCGCTCCCCGCCGCTTAATTGCCTCATTGCCACCAGGTCGTTAATAATGGGACCATCGTTTAAATGCAAGCATCTCGACGTCCACTGTAGCGTCAGAGCAAGAGCAGGGACGAATAATACAACGGTTAGGGCGAGCAGCGCTCGCCGTAGTCATCCTCATGGGCGTGTTACACACGCGAGCGACGCCCTCACTCTTCGCATCCAAGTGAAACCAATCAAGAGGAAGGAAGATGGCGACGGAGGTTCGAGCATCACCGATGACAGTGATAACGACACCAACACCGGCCATGCCGAGTCGAGTGGTCGCAAGGCATCGACCGTCGTCGACTTGCTGACTTTCGTCTCCGTCGCCGCACCCGAGCAGACCGCGTCTCTCAGAATCTGCGCCAACGCCATCAATACAATAGCTTCTTCCACTTCCACTACCCCACTACCCCAACCCAACTCTCTTCCATCTCCTACGAACCCCGTAGCAGGGATCGCGGGTGCGGGACACGGCTCCGCGCTCGCCGACTGCCGACAGGTGTCACCCCAATCGGCGCAATCTCAGCTCGGCCGTTTGCGCCTGGCGCTCCCGGTGGGCACCATCGCAGCGATCATCATGATCGCTATGTTCTGCATCACGCTCGGGATGGTCATCTACGTCACGCAGAAGGGAAAGTCGTGGCGACGCTTCCGCGAGCAGCAGCTGAAGCACGAGAGCCAGCTGCTGGCATTCTCTTTTGGGGGTGGTGTACGAGGCGGACGTCAAGGATCGGGTGGTTTTGAGAGGGGGAGATGTGCGAGCAGGTCCCGGAGCGGAGATGAGGGAAGGACCATGGAGTATGCGCGCCCGGGGACCGGCGGGGACGAGAAACCGGAAGACAAGGCGTTGGTGGAACGCTCGATCTCGCTCAAGTCGCTCAAGTCTCTTTTCCTTCCCGGTTTACGGCTGGATAGGTCGCTCTTGGATTTGCAGAGCATTGAAGAGAGCGGGCCATCAACGCCCCTGGACGCACGGAATTTCAGGCTAGATCCCAGGGAGGACTCCCCCGTGCGATCGCCAGAAGAGGCTGCCTGCGTTGACGGTGGTGCAGATGCGAACTCGGTGTTGCCGGGTACGGAGGATAGACCGTCATCGTCGTCTTCTGCAACTTCGACAACGGTGGCTCCTACCGCGCACCCTCCGAATAAGGATGCCTTGCATGCTCCACTGTGAAGCCCACATGCACCACCGAATTGGTATTTCGTAGAGCCATTCTTCGTTTTTGAGGCTAGGACTTCCGACAAACCTGCAAGGTTGATGATCTATTAGCAACTGTATTTTTAGGGATTTATGATTGCCCCAGAGGATGATCTTAACTGTAGCAAAGCAATGTATCAGGATAAAATTACAGGTCCGAATGCGTGATCGCTATTCACGATACACCAAGAAGGTCAGGAAAGGAGCTTCGAGTCGACCTCCTCCTTGGTGAGAGCTTCTGGACCCTCGCGAATCTCGATGACTTTGCTCACATCGGCCTAGATGGATCGATAAGTGTTGATGAAACCCAGAGATTAGGAGCACGCACCGTGTTCTGGAAATTGAGCAACGCGCTGGCATGTAATGTGAGCATGCCAGTTTCGCTCGTCGTCGGCGCCCAGTTGATGAGCACGAGAGGGAAAGACGTTCTCCCATCCTTGTGCTTCAGTTCGTGTGAGAGCACAACATATCTGGGCGAGTTCTCCGGCAGCTCTACGAATGTACTCGAAGGGTCACCATAAGAATTACATTTCAAAGGATAGACACTCGCCTTCAGCTAGCTCCTCGATACTGATGTTGTCGAACTGCTCAACCTCCTCCATGATCAGCTTCGCCTTGTTGATCTTGATGACGATGGCCGCTGTGCCTGCATTTCGACGGGCGAATCTGAACTTGCGCAACGAATCCTTGACGGCCTGTGGGATGTCGACGGTTGCACTCTGCTCTCGAAGTCGGGTCAGCACGGCCTGGCATCGGTGCTGCGGGAGACGTACTGACGGACATGGTGGTTGTGGTTAAGATAAGATAAAATGTGGGAACATTGAGATGCATTCGTTATTCCAGCAGTCAAAAGGACTGTTTTTCAGATATTCAGACGCATTATTGAGAGCGCTTTCGCTTTAAAGTGCGGAATTACTGTTACTAGCTCTACGAATACTACTAAATAGGCAATCGAAGTTCAAGGAGCGTCACGGTTTGCTCATCGTCCAACAGCTTCCCAACTGCGATCCTGGCAGAAGTGGTCGATCTGGTCAGGGAAAAGGAAACGGGGGTGGCTTTAACGCTCTCTAGCACCTGCTTTAGATCTCCGAGTCTCTCGCCTCGAATATGGGCGCTGTGCGTTCGCTGTCCTCTCGGATACCAAAGGGTTTTGTTAGTAGTGAAGCCGCGCCGTCTCTTGCTGGACCCCGGAGAGACCCTGAGACCATCATCGGACTTTGCCGGCCCTATTGGCGATAAGATTTGCCGTGATAACGTTAATTTTATCAGATAAGACAATCACGCGTAATGCGAAGTTCAAATCTTTTACGCATGTGTAATCTCTTCGGCAACCGCAGTACCATTCCAGCTGACTGCGAGGGTGGAGAGCATACGCTCCTTGAACTCGTACCACCACCATCCCCAGTGCCACGGAAGGCTGCCCACTGACTGCAGGATCATGTCTGGAGGCGACTCTCATGCGCAATCTGCCTCGCATGCCCGTCCAAGGGCTCCAAGAAACACGACCGGCGGCTTCTACGACCCAGAAAGCCTTATCCTGCCAGATGGGCCTATTAACGAAGAGGAAAGCGAGATTCTGCACGGATTCGCTCACACTCACCACCATGAAGCAGAAGATACACTTGTCGAGTCGGACGACGACGATTCGGACGACGAACTCGCGCAAAAATCTCGTCTTCCTTGGTGGAAGCGACCTTCACCATGGTGGTGCGTGATCTCCGCGGATCCGCCTATCCTTCGTGCACCATATTCTCCATCCATAACCCTGTTTTCATAGGTTGTTAGCTGCCCTCCCCTTCACCTCAATTGCGTGGTCTATGACAATAGCTCCTCGTATCGAAATCTATACAATCCTCGCGTGTAGCGTGCACAAGCCGGATATCTTTCGACAGAGCTTCCCTGGGCTAGAGCTTGGTCTACAGTCCACGTCTTCTCATCTATCCCCGGAGGTCGACCTTCCTTTATTGCCATCTATGCACACAACGCCGTTAAATGGACGTCTTGCCCCGATATATATCCCTGATGTTTCTTCGATACCCGATACCCTCGTGAAGGGAAACTCCTCGTCGCCTCCGAACCACAGAAATCTATGCATGTCTGACCCAGTCGTCCAAGCCGCCGTCGCGCAGTTGACAGCTGGTATGTTGTCGTCTTCCTATTCTTGTTATCGCTTCATCCTGGACGTCATTTGGAACGCTGTTGCGGACGAACCCGTCCTCGTGTTCTCCAATAATAGCCTTTTCCTATAATTGGATCTCCAGTGCCGGGTTGCTGACGTACCCTTCTAGTTATTGCTGCAGTCATGGGCATTCTAAGCTGCATCACCACTGGGTGGTGGGGTGCCGTGAGTCTCGTTTCCCTCGCATTCGCGACGTATCGAAACTGAAGACCATCCAGTTCTCTGATCGGCATGGACGACCACTCGTTATGGGCTTATCTGTCCTTGGACTTCTTTTCACAGATTTCATCTTCCTTTTTGTCGCCCTAAACTCGAAACGCGTACCTGGAGGGTATTGGTTTCTCGTAGTTGGCCCCCTCGTTGAAGGGTCGCTCGGAGGTACGTGCCACTGCCTCAGCTTCTGAAGCGTTATTATTCATAAATATGAATATATCTAGGGATGGCCACCGGAGTCGCAGCTTGTCATGCGTACATGGCCGACACCTCGAACGAAAACAACAGGAAAGTCTAAATATCGGCTATTCCTTGATAAGCATAACTAACACTCAGTTTCACGTAGATCGCAGATCTTCTCTTTCAGTCTTGGCCTTATGTTCACCGGGTTCGCTGTTGGCCCCGCCCTCGGAAGTCTCCTCATCCGCTTCACCGGTCATGTTCTCTCGGTGTTCTTTGCAGCTGCAGCCTCTCACATCCTCTACACCATACTTGTCTTCTTCATCCTTCCTGAATCAGTCTCCCAAAAGCAGATGGCGCTTGCGAAGGCTCGATACGCGGCCGAACTTCTTGATCACGCTCAGGAACGGGAGCGGAATCCTGCTGTTGGGGTTCTTGTAAAGATTAGGCGCTTGTTCGCCTTCTTGAGCCCGTTGACTGTCTTTTTACCCGGAGAGGCGAAGACGAAGCCGGATGGGAACCCGTTGAAGAAGCCGAAGAAAGATTGGAATTTGACGCTTATGGCTCTTGGATACGGGTTCACCATTACGATCATGGTAGATCGACTACACTTCTCGTGCAGCAGATACTGAATGGCAGTCGTTAGGGCTCGTACTCGACGAAATTCCAATACGCCGCTTCGACATTTGGATGGACTGCAGAAACTGTGCGTTTCCTCTTCTGTTCTTGTATTCTCTTCTCACCTTGTAAGCTTAGTTGGGGTATTGGTTAAGTTTGGTCGGCGCCACACGAGCTTTCTTCTTGACGGTCATCTTACCGGGTGACTCCTTCATCTCCTTCCTCCGAGACGTAGAAATCTAAAGCAACTTGAAGTGGCCATCAAATTGTTCAAGCCGGAGCCCGTCGTCATCGAGCTCCCAGCTGCGCCTGAAGAATCCTCGCCCCTTCTTTCTTCTTCACCGGGGCCCTCTTCCTCGACCACCACCCTTCCGCGGCCGACGATTAAGAAAGAGATCCACTCTCCTGCTTTCGACCTCGCGCTCGCACGTATCTCCCTCCTCATAGAGATTATCTCGTACACGTTGATGGCACTGTCACCGAGCGCGCTGGCTTTCACTGTTTTCGGCATCCTCGGTTCTCTTGGGACGGGTTTCAGTCCTGCGGTACAAAGCGTGACGCTTGCGCTTTACGCGAGGAGAGGCGGAACAGAGAGCGGACGCTTATTCGGCGCCATGAGCGTAGTTCAGGCTTTGTGGTAGGTGCAGTTTCACTCCAGAACCCCTCACTTCAACCTCCTTTATTTCTAACTATCTCTTTTCCATATCTACACTCTCTAGCTCTCAAATTTTGGGTCCCCCGATGTACAGCTTCGTGTACATGAAGACCGTCGCGACCTTCCCACGCACCATATTCTTCGTGACTGTCGCCACATTATGCATCTCGTTCTTGCTCTACGCGTTCGTACGGGTACCTGGCGAGGAGGAGTATCATCGCGGAGGTGCCACCGACCCCGAGGAGCACTCTAGCACGAGCCACAGCCCTGGGATGTCAGGCGGCGTTGAAGCCACCGGTGTTGAGAGGGATGCGACACTTGTCGGTGAAGAAGCCCGGGGATTCAAGCGGAATGTGAGTTCATATGGATCTACGTAACCTGCGTGGGTCCACTCTCTGTGTAAAGTCTTCGATCATTCTCTGGGCGTTATATTACTTTCAAAGCCGGAGCTCTGTTTTTAGTCCTCATTTTTGGTTCTTGCTATACGTTATGGTAGCTTGTGCTACACTCTCCTGGGTCATTCCCCTTAACCTAGACGTTCTTTCATAGGTAGGACATGTGCCTCTCCCGTTCACTAAACCCTCTCCTGGTATGCCACTCCTTTTTGCTTCAGAACGTAGTTTAGTGCTTACATATTTAGTGATTTATATCTTGTTGTACAACGTAGACTATATATTCGCAGTGCTTCAACATTCATTGCCTCGGCTACCTATTGGGATCCCGTCTAAACTAGACATACCCCGATACTAGATCTTCCTGCAGTTGCAAGACTGACAACCAACCGCAGTGCCTGGCCCGCGCATGTTCACGATCGAGCATGGTTTAGTTTGCGGGTTGTACTGGCACGAACGAGGGTTGCCGTCTCGGCAGTGCTGGTCATTGCAGCGCTGATCTTTGACCCTGCCATACATGCACTCCGGGTCATTGGCACGAACGTGGAGCTTTTCGCCCGCAAGGGAGTCGAGACCGGCCGGCCCAGCAGCCACCATAGTGGCAAGGGCGAAGGTAATCTTCATCATGGACCGAGAGATTCAGCGTCATGCTGTCCCACAAGTCGATTAAAACCAACCTTTTGGCGTGTAAATGGTGTTCGAATGGGCGATATTTGATGTGCTACAGTCATCCACCGGCCAATGAGACACCACCGGCTAATGATACACCTCGGAACACCATGAAGGATTCAACTGTTTGCTTTGAAAAAATAACCCCATTCTCTATAAGTCTTTAATACATTGTGTATAAAATTTTGTGGGTTCTGGTGAAGTCAATGCCCGGTAATAAAATCACCAAAATATTCATTTTGGTTGATTTTGTCACACCAGTCACTGGTACAGCATCTCTGGCTGTTTCTGCTCACGTTTGGTTGATTTTATGGCATACAACTGGTATAAATTTATTTTAATGGCTCTATTACACTGATTCCAAGTGGTTTTATGAGAATCCATGGGCTGGTTGAGTTCTGGGATCAAATTTAAATTTCAGTGTATCAAATGATGGTGGATGACTGTATTTGGCCACTTCTGCAAACGCAGGTGAGGGCGAGCTTTCTCTACAGAGACGAGGGACTCACATGTAAATGGGGGATGCGATTCTGAGGGTCTTTGAGTAGAACTGCACGGTTTATATGTGGTTTACATGAGAAAATAATGTTTCAGCTCCCACTTCGCGAACTCCTTCGCGAGCACCGAGCGGATTTGTCAACGAGCGCTTGTGGCGGAAGGGCTTACATGCCTCATGTCATTCTTCTTTGGCTTCTAGTTAGCTTATGGGTCCGCTCGAGGAGCCAAACCGTTTCCTCAGAGCTCCGCAGTAAAGAATAAAATCAGAAAACTCAAATCAACGTTTTGGGCAAAAGGAAGGAGAACTGAGCCGCAGTCTCACATGAATAGGCGCCGGATCATCTGCAACTCTGAACACAGTCGTAAACTTCATTTGTCTAAAAATACAACGCTAAGTAATTACCGTTGGGGCTCTGTGGGTTTGATTGCGAAATCCAAGCTGTGGACTAACTCTCCAACCGCCGATTCCAAGGTCCTACCAATGAGCACATTAGAAAGCCTCGATTTCCAGGAAAGGAGGAGGGACTTGGGAACTTGGAAAACGTCCCCTATACGATATCCGACACCGACACTATGACGCAGAGTTATTTGAATTTGATTTTAATTGCAGCACTGTTGGACCATGTTGTTCAAAAAGGACTGCGCGGGGTTTACTCCAGAATCCCCGACTCTTCAACTCGCTTGCTGATATTGTATAGAAATCTCCATGTGGGGTCGGCGCTTAGCGCATCAGTTTGCCTTCTGTTCCACCCATCAAGAACGCGATTGGATAACAGAGGTTATTGGTACTTCGAACATTGCTAGAACCTCCCAAATGTCATTGGCTGAACGAGGCCCCAGACCAATTAGATTCACGGTGTGGCGTTGGGCTTGCGTTGGGCTGATCCTGAAGCGCGTTCTTCCCTCCCATGGGCTTCGTCCTTCCTCTAGTCAGTGCCCGGTGCTTGGATTCATTTGCATCCGCCAACAGACTGTCAATTCGGGTTTCATCCTATTCACATTTGGGCATAAACCTCAGGCGAATTCTAGATGAAAGTTGGAGCTAATTTCGGTTATGATACATGTGGGATACTGTGGTTATTTTTACTGAGCAGGGACATGGATATAAATCGCTTAGTTGCCTGCAATTTTATCCATCCCCAATTGCCATTAATTTAGGTCTCCCTAACTGTGGCACCCCAGATGTTGATTGGTGCGCCACCGTAATAACTCCGTTAGCGTTTCTCAATATTTTCAACACCATCTCACAGAGGTCTGTCTGCAGTAATGGAGACTCCAGGTTTTGAATCTACATCAATGTGCGCATGTTCGATGTCCCATCAATATGGAGAATGTGCCACCACGGTACGCGAGCACCGGGCGCTTAAGCAACTGTGACTCTCATATACTTTATTCCCCACCCACAAAATGCAACTCGCAAACGAAACTTTGTCGGAAGAGATCTCTTGCAAGGCGTGTCATTCACAGGTTGGAAGAGAACGGTCATCATGGTCGCGCTCCACCACTTACTTGTTTAAACATAGTACAGACTTGGACTCTAATAATTGTATGTCCAAACTTTAAAACGGAATTGATCGCCATAATGCGCCTGAAGGCCGGAAAAACACTCTTGCGACAACGCATTCAAGTCGGCCGCCAATGTGTCCTCCCCGAGCTCTTCGGGAATGCCGTCGAAACGCCCAATTTCCACCCCGATCGAGACTTCTTGAAGGGAAGGAAAATGCGAGGGGTTAAGAACGTCATTCGCCGCGCTCCAGTGTTCCCTTTGCGTGCTGCATAGGCAGTCCGTTTCTACGTCCACCTCTAGGTCCATCGTCCGAATGATGTTTTGCAGTGGTAAAGCTTCCAACTCCCGGAAGAGACCCTGAAAGGGATCACAATTGCTGCTTTCAGTCCAACCGACAATTTTGAGGGTATGGCACGTTCGGAAAGAGGACGGGTGCATGCATTGGTAGAGGCCTGAGAAGCTCATTGTGGGGTTGTGTACTGTGATAATCGCTAGTGTCACCCGAGGCAGAGATGAAGGCGGAACTTGCCCTCGAGATCCAGAGTCTCTAATTGGACGGCCCTTGATAGAATATCCTTTGCGAGCTTTTCTCCTTTAGGCTGATCGATTATGAGGCGTAATTCCGTGAGGTAACGGAAGTCCATGACGGGCGAAGTGCCGTCCAATTGCCTTTGGGATAAAAGGGTGGCGCATGTTCCGACGCTGTCTGTACTTAGAATCAAAGACTTCAACACTGGAATTTGCGAGTTCGTCACCAGCCCTACTCCCAGAACAGGCTTTCTAACTTGATTAAGAACCAGGGTCGCCAAATTTCTGGATTGACGAAGGAGATCGCAGATTGGCATCCGTAGAATGGATGTGATATCCAGCCGACGGTGTTGGGGAGACACGATGATTTGTTCCAGAGATGATCTTAGAGGATCGTCGAGTCTTTTTCAGTCAATACCGCCTATAATAGGCCGCAACGTAAGGTCCTGAACATTTGGGAGCCGCTCCACCACGAGGGGAATGATAGGGTCATCGGCCTCATCTGGATGAAAGCAGAGGTCCCGGACCTTGACATAGGTAGCCAATATGGCATTATCGTGAACCACATGAGCGAATGACTCCAGAGCGGTGATAACGTCGTCCATGCCAGTGTACGAGCGCGGGTCTTGGGGGACAAAGGCGACGGTGGAGAAGATGTGCCGTTGGCATAGTGGGCGAAAGGTTCGGTGAGTTAAGGAACAAGACTTTAATGAGGACAGGTCTTTGTCGATGCCCAAGACATCGAATATCGAGGAGATGTCGAAGGGTAGGTCTGCTCCCCAAAGGGCCATGGTTGGTGACAAAAGACAAAGGATACAGATGTGACGGCATCGCACCGTAAATTGCTTTTGAATGTGTCTCAGATTGGTCATCACAGCTTTGCTTACTGCGTTCTGGTATAGGGGGGGCGAGTTCATCCGCTAGGGGTCATTCAAGAAAGAATGTCAAAAGCACTTTCCAAATCCCAAAGATGAGCAGGTGCAATAATTAGAGCAAAGCTACCTCGACAACAGCCAAACCTATCATGAGCTCTTCTCACCTTCGCCTTCGCCTTCGCCTTCGCCTTCACCCTCGCCCTCCTTTTTACCTGCACTCTCCGCCTCGCGAACCGCGTTGAGAATGGGATACGCCAAATTAATCGTCTTCTTCTTGGGCGCTGCTCCTGGAGCTTGGGCCATCGTCGCCAACAAGTCCAGAGTACTCCCATCCTTCCCAGTCATCAGGTCAGGATCCTGACCGTGCGACTGGGGCCGCGCGAACGAGCCCGTCGCAAGCTTCGTCGCACTGGCGCTTCGATCGTAAATCTTGTTGCCCATAGTGAACGCAGCCCAGGACGATGCTGCAAAGTGCGACGGGATGCCTGCGAGCGGGGGGCGTCCTCCTCCTACGCTCCCAGCGCCTACCGCCCGGCTCGGCAGCGGGATGGACACAGTCGACCGCGCGCCAGAAGGCATCTGGGCGTTGTACTCGAAGCTCCCTGGCTTGTGGGGGTTCTCGCGCCAGTGTTCGTGCGTCGGGCCGTCGGGTATCGCGACTTCCGCGCGGATCTGGACTTTGCGCGCAGGGATGGCGGTCGCGTGCTTGCCGACGACGTCCGGCAGCTTCTCGAGGCGCATGTCGAGCAGGCGCATGGGGCTCTCGGAGGCTGGGGAGGCGGCGGGGTCGATGCCTGCGTCGAGGTTGAACACGGGCGTCGGTGTGGTCGTGCCGGGCTCGGTGATATACGCGGAGAGCCCGGCGAAGGAGGCCATGTAATCGGAGGGGGGCCGATTGAGGCGCGAGTCGCTGGTGGTAGTCTGGAGGACGTAGCCGGGTTGGGGTTTGGTAGAGTAGTAGGTCTCGGTGGGGGTGGGCAGGGCGTACATGAGCCCGCCGAGTCTGTGTGGTTGTGGGCGGATGGGTTGGGGTGCGTTTGGTGGAACCTCTGCTTCCAATGATTCTTCGCCACTAGATGTGTAGGAAGCCTCGTTCTTGAAGCCCAGGAAGCGCATGTGGTAGTTCGTCGAGAACACATAGAGCTTCTCTGCAAATTGTGTTACGAGCTCTTCGTCGGTGATGGGTTCCGGGTCGAGCACGTTCTTCACATTGGGGTTAACCTCAGCCTTCTTTTTTGAGAGCAGCATTTCCTTGCGGAGGAAATCGAGGAACTCGGGGCGCATCTCGCGCAGCTTCTTCAGGTACTGCTTGAATATCCGTGGCGGCATCCCCATAATGTTCGGCTGGAGGAACGTCTGGCCCTTGTCTTCACCCCGCCTTGCTCGTGGAGGTGGAGCCTTGGCGCCATACTTGCCTTTGCCCTGTGTTTTCTCCAAGTCGTCCACCAAATCTACCTCCAGCTCTTGCTCGGCCTTGACCGAATCCTGCTCAACGACCGCCCTCCTCTTCCCCCTCCCAAAGCTGCCATCTTCCCCAGGGCAGAACTCCGAGTCGAGCCCACTCGCATACGTCGTCGCCAGCGGGCCCAGGCTCGCGTACCAATTCGTCTGGTCCACAAGCTTCGGAGCGACGTTGAGCTCCTCCACGCGCTTGAGGAAGCGTACCTGCTCCTCCGCGCTGTCCCACTCGATGTACTGCGCGTGTTCCTCGAAGTTCTTCAGCACGATGTAGCTGTTGCGCTTCTTGTTCGCGATGGGGCGCTTGAGGCCCCAGTTGCCCCGGTGGATGTAGGAGGGAGGCGCCCCGTAGGCTTGGCGGATCTCCGGGTCGTAGGAGGCGAATCGTGAACGCCGGAGGAGCTCACTGAAGGGTGAGGAAGGTGGGAGGACTTTGGCTGTGGCCGTGGCAGTTCGGGCTGCTACTTGGGTAGCCATGGGCTTTGAGGTTGAAGGTGGTGGAAGTCTAGGTGGGGGTGTAGGGTGCTGTGCGTGTCGTGCAATACGACAGCAGTGTCGGCACCGGTGTTATGTCCAGAGAATAACACGGTCGCCGTCGTCGTAGTCGTCGTCCTCCCGCGTCTGCACGTCGTTCGTGTTCTCTTCCTCATGACCTTGCAACTTTTTCCAGCCGAGCGGAGTTCCAATCTACCCGGCGCTCTCCGGTTCGCCGTCCTATAAAGCCCCGCAAATTTCTGGCGCTTTTCTCTTCACCCCACGGTGTCAAATTACTATCCTCTCCTCGCTCTCGCTCAGCACCTATACCAAGGAAGGATGGTCCAGACAAATGCCGGAGAGCGACCTCGCCAGTCATTCTCAAAAACAATCTATGCTGATCGCTCCTCCCTCTGGTTGAGGGGCCAGGACGCAGGATCACCTGGAGATGTGATACACCCACTCCCTTTTTTTCGTATTCTCTCTGTTATGTTGTGATTTGAGTTACTCGTGCAATAGATCGCTTTGGTGCGAAACTTCGTAAACCAACTCGGATGAGCTGAATTCGACTCAAGTTGAACCAGAACGTCGTGGAAGTCTAGTGGAAGCCTCCTTCCCTCATCGTTCACATTTCGAATCACATTTCCAACAACTGGGACTATGGTGAGCACTTACCTCCATTTTCTGTCTCCCTTCTTCCTCTCCCATGTGCGACACGCAAGCCCATGATGAACAAACTAGTAAAAGAACGCACCCCGTCCCCTCCTACCCTTGCCCATCCTCTCCTCGGGGTGCGGTGTGGTTGGCGAACGGGGGATCCTGCCAGCTCGTAAGCGCAGGCTTCCAGCCCCAACCCCCACCTGTCCATTTCTCGCAACCCGAGTCCTTTACGGGATAAGGGATGAAGGGAGATGGATGCCCAATGGGGTGATTCGGGGCGGAATGGCGGGTGCGGGTGGGGAAGTTAAGGCGAGGCTGAGGCTTGCGTGTGTGCGATGGGAGGGTTGCTCGTGCGTTCTGGTTGTGTGGTGTTGGATGTATTTTTGATGAGGTATTTTTCTGCAGGTACATGCGCCACACAGGAGAAGAAACATCGAGTTTCTGGATCGCAAGCCTTTGCCCATCATTGAACCGCCTGGATTCGCCTTCAAACCTTCAACCTTCTTCAAGTGCCGATCATCCAAGCCTCACCCGAGTTTATCCATTCACCACTATCTACAGACCTTACAGTGAAGCTTGATCCAAAAGCGAAGAATTGCCTCGCCTTCTCTTCCTCAGAAGGGGCAGGTCGCGCAAGGAGAACGTGATGGAGCTTACCTTCGTCTCCGGGCTGAATCACTAGTAGGAGATGAAAAGACTGAGGAATTGGTGCGTGTGTAGACGATCTATTCCTCCCTTCATCTCTCGGTGAAGATGCCACAACGCTCTGACAACATTTCTCTACTCTTGGGTGTACCGCCTTCTGAAGTACATCTAAGCCCCTTGCTTCCCTTGTCTGCGAGCTATCAGCGACGTCACACCCCATTCAATCTCCTTGTCTGCCTCCTTCACAAACGTGTTGTCTTATCGTCTTATCAAATCGTCAGAACACCAAAACTGTCATAGTCGACACTTGGTACCGTGCACGCACCGTTGGGCACGCAGGTTCATTGCTACAACTACAGACCTTGAAGCTCGGTTCAAAAAGCGTAGAAAGCAACTCGTCTCGTCTTCCTCAGAAGGAAGTCGAGAAGCCGCTGGGTATCAGTTCTCCGTTCAGGCTGTGGCCGATTACTACGATCCATTTTTTTTTCCCTTTCTTCCGTTATCCTCTCCCTACATATTTGATGTGCTTTTGGAGGAAGCGTCACGATGTTTTGAAAACGTTTCTTTAGTTTTAGGTCAGGTCTGGTCTACTTGCGCAGCAAAAGTAAATGTACCTCGCCTTCCGGGATGTTGTGATGGTGCTTACCTTCAAGTCTTCGGACTGGTAGGAGATGAAAAGGCTCTGTGGTGCGTATACTTACGATTCATTCCCTCTCTCTCTCGCGTTTGACGCTTTTCGGAGAATATGTCACGATATTCTGACAATATCCCATTTTCTGATTATGATAGCACTCTCGACAAATTTCGGCATCTCCGCACACGCCCCGAAGCTAGCCTTCTTATATCCAACCTTCCCTACATCCAATCAACCCTTCCTTCCTGCTACCTACTTACCAGCGACTCGGACGTCATATACCATACCCCATCCCTACTTGTCTATCTTCCTTCCTTCCCCAACGGTTTAGTCTTATCAAGTCTGACGTCGTGCACGCTGTCGTCAGTAACCAACGGACCCGGTGCTCGCGAACGGTGACGGCATTGGTCAGGCCGGACGGCGGTTTCGAGCCCGCGCAGACGCCAATATCGATATCGTTGGCTGCGAAAGGTGTTTGTAGCTTTCCTTCCGCGGCGGTCGATTCTTCTAGTCTAGCGGCCCCAGTCCTGCAGCCTGGATACCTCGGAAATGACGAGTGCGATAGAGTACAAGATGTGATGCATCAGCACGACCTAGTACTACATAATATTATGTACTGCGCCAGAGGAAGACTATCGGGCCTGGAGAACGAGGTTGGGCGGGTGCTTGGATGGATGGGTTGGGGGCGGGGGTGCAATCAGGCCTCAGACTTAGGCCGTTGGCGATACGGATAAGGACTGCAAGCCGCAGACGATACTCAGTTACTCTACTTATGAGGTGGGTGGTGGGGACTGGGGACTGGGCTCGGGACCTCGGAGAGTTAGCGCCGGTTCTCACTTACGTCGCTCGAGCCTCGAGGGAACGAGGAAGGCTGGGTATGTACGATGCATTGAAGATGGCTCGATGTGATGATAATTTATGTAAAGAATTTGCAGAGGAAATGAAAGATGGGTTCGCGCTCGATGACCAAAGACGGAGAGGAAGACGTTCTGAGAGTTGGGGGCGTGCGCCGTGTTCGGGTTTTCGGACTAGCATCGAGGTCGGAGGAGTCGGGCAGTCGGATTCATTTTTGAGGCCGGTACCAGTGACGTCGATGATGGCGTGCGATGCGAGCAATGCATCGACGTTCAAGTTGAAGGTTACAAGTTACAATAAGTCTGGGGTAGGAAGAGAGAAGTATTGACCGGAGTCGTTGGTGAGTACTGAGTGTTCAAGGATGCTTCTCAGCGGGGCGGACGTCTTCAATGACGGCCAACCCTTCCACAGCCCACCAGGAGCACCCCGAACCGCTCGTTCGGTTTCAGGTTCGGGGGGGCGCGTATTGTCGACGACGTGATATGATATTATCTAATCGGGGGTGCTCGATGCTCCGCACCAAAAAAAAATGACAATCGTGATTTCGCGGCTGACAGAAGGTTCCAGGTCTAGGGAAGGCGGCGCTTCTGATCGTGAGTCGTCAGCGTCAGCGGTGGCCCGCACGGCAGGGGAGGAGGAAGGCAAGAAGGGGAAGAGAAGGGTATGAGGTCAGCGCAGGCAAGAACTCCACTGTTGCTGTTGGAGAGCTGGAGAACGCGGTTGAGAAGGCGACGGCGGTGGAGGTGGTGGAGTGGGTAAGTATGGGCAGTGCGAGGCGAGGCGAGGCTAGCTAAGTTGGCGGTAGCGGGGGTTGGGTTGGGGCGGTCGGACGCGTTGGTGATGGGCATCGGGGTGTTTGTGATATGCCCGCGGCGCTCCATTGTATGTACTGTACATACGCCGCTGTTGACTGCGAACGGGGCTGCTCGCCATGAGTGAGCACGCCATCATTCGTGGTGAGCGGGGCCACATGGGTGTTTGGTAATAGGGCGGCTAACCGCAGATCAGAAGCTCGCAGGGCGTGGGAGCTCAGAGAAGAGAGAGGAGCCGACGCAAAAAGTGGTGCCAACCGTCCGTCCGGGATCATTTTTTTCACCCAGCGTGTGCGTTGCAGCCCCTTTCTCTCAACACCGACAGCGGAGACGTCCATTCATTCCTCCAGCTCACGGCCGGCCACGACGACAACGATAGACAGGTCCGTCTCAGCCCATCCTAGACATGGCTCCCCGCGTCTCAGCCCTCAAGCTGCCCCAGCACTCGGCCACCACGTCCCCCGCCTCGTCCCCCGACATGCACCACCGCCCGCTGCCCACCGTCCGCTCCTCGTCCTCGCTGTCACAGAGCGTCGTCTCCAGCAGGGTCCCCACCCCCCGTCACTCCCCCCTCCTCCCCTCCGCGTCCCCCAAACACGCCGAGAAGTTCCCGTTCGGCCCTGACTACCACCAGCCGCTGCATCAACACCAGCAGCAGCAGCAGCCTACGATATGTGGCCTCCCTCTAAAATACGTATCGTGAGTCGTCTCGCACGTCCGTCCGTGTATCTCCTATGCTTATCGCGCCTGCCCAGACTCGTCACCCTCGCAGTCCAAAACGCCGCGCTCTCGATAGTCATGCACTACTCGCGCGTCTCAACGCCCCCCGCGCTCTCCTACTCCCCCGCCTCCGCCGTCCTGCTCAACGAGCTCCTCAAGGGTTCCATCTCCTTCTTCATCGCCCTCCTCAACTCGCCCCTCCTCTCCTCCTCACCACCACCACCCTACCACCCTCTCACCCGCCGCCACCGCTCCTCCTCCTTCTTCCCCATCCTCCTCTGGCACGCCTTCGCCGACCTCTGCGCCGAGGTCTTCAGCCCCGACGCCTGGAAGCTCTCCATCCCCGCCATCCTCTACGTCATCCAGAACTCCCTCCAGTTCGTCGCCATCGCAAACCTCCCCGTCGCTTCCTTCCAGGTCACATACCAGATGAAGATCCTCACCACCGCCGCCTTCTCCGTCGCCCTCCTCCGCAGGAAGCTGAGCTCGACCAAGTGGCTCTCGTTGTTCTTCCTGGCCATTGGGGTAGGGATTGTCCAGATTCAAACAACGATGGGCGCGGGGCACGTCACGAGCAAGCCGTCAGGAGCGACAGAGGGCGCGGTGGGCAGCGCACACGACTACCACATGCACACCATGAACCCGCTCAAGGGCTTCGGCGCCGTCACCGCCGCATGCTTCACCTCGGGCCTCGCCGGCGTCTACTTCGAGATGGTCCTCAAGGGCTCCAAGGCCGACCTCTGGGTGCGCAACCTCCAGCTCTCCCTCTTCTCCCTCATCCCCGCGCTCCTCCCCATCCTCTACGCCTCCCCCCACTCCGACTCGCGCGGCTTCCTCGCGGACCTCTTCCGCAACTTCGGCGCCTGGGCCTGGGCGACGGTCGCCATACAGGTGTTCGGCGGGCTCGTCACGGCGGTGGTCATCAAGTACTCGGATAACATCCTCAAGGGCTTCGCGACGAGCCTCTCGATCGTCCTCTCTTTCCTCGCGTCGGTCGTGCTGTTTGATTTTAGGATCACGCCCGGGTTTGTGATTGGGGCGTCGACGGTGCTGGGCGCGACGTGGATGTATAACCAGCCGGCGCGTTCGACTGCGTTGAGTACGTCGTTGCCGTCGACTGCCCCGCCGTCGCCATCGAAGGAGAAGGAAAAGGACCTCAGCTTCTCGATCGTCCTGAACGACGCGTCGCCCACGAGCTCGGGCAGGTCCTCGCCCTCCGCCTCGCCGTACTTCCCTGGAACGCCGTTGGTCGATACTTCAAATGCCTCCTTCTCTTCAAACCCCTCTGCGTCCGCGTCCGTTCTAGGACTAGGCGTCGGCTCCTTCATGCGCCGCAAATCAAGCGGCTTCGGGGCAGCAGGAGGCAGCAGTCGGAATAGCAGCAGCGCGTCTCTGTCTGCTCTGCTTACTGCGCCTCTCTCTCCGCTCACTTCGTCCACCTCTACCTCTAACGCTAACTCTGCCTCTGCCTCCAACTCCAACTCCAACTCCAACTCCAATTCTTACGCCAACGCCAATTCATACGCCAACGCCAACGCCAATTCTTACGCCAACCCCACCTCGGCTAATAGCGTGAGTATGACGAAAGGCGCGCTCGGCCTCGCAGAGTCAGGCGAGCTCGTGCACCCGCCCGAGGGCCTGCGCACGGCGGATGGGACGCCGTTCTCGAGTAGGACGCCGTCGAGGGTGCCGTCGAGGGCGCCGAGCCCGAGTCCGAGTCCGAGTCATACAACAACTGGAGGAGGAGGGTTGAATGTGGGCTTGGGCCCGTTTGCGCGGTCGGTTAGTGGGGAGTGGAGTAGTGCGAATGGGAATGGGCAGGGGTCATGATGGGGCGTGGTGAAGGGGGTGGAGAGGATGGGTAGAGGTGAAAAGGTGTGTGGTACTGGAGGGGTGTGCAGGATGAAGGTGATGAGAGGGTAGGAGAGGTGGTGGTAGTGGAAGGCAGGTGGGTGTGTAGAGAGAGGCGGTTGGAGGGTGGTATGGGTGGGTGGTGGTTGGACGCCGAGGGATCAAGCGCCGAGCTCGGGGGTGGTTTGGGTTCTGGGGTTCTGGGGTTCTGGTCAAGGCACAAGACTCTTGAGGTTCGACAGAAGAACTTCAAGAAGAAGATGGGTACGGCAGCGTCAGTGGCAAGATGACGATGACGAGAGGTGTGAGGAGGGGGCGTACCTTGGGTTCTAAATTCCTTGGGTGACTTGGCCCTTGGCTGGTTCTTGGCCCACTCGAGGGTGGAGGGTGGAGGGTTGAGAGGGTCCTTCAAGTGTCGGGTCGACACCGCTTTCGGCAATACCTTCGTCAAGCAGGAAGGACGAACAGGAGGCAGAGGTGTTCAACGACCTCCTCGACCATGGACGTCGTCCTCATGCGATCTCGGGTCGACGTCCAAGTTCAAGTTATCAGGATGTGGGCCCAATCTCAAGCAGGCTCCATCCGCGTCCAACCACCCTCGACCCGCGAACTATTCTTGGATCCACGATCGTTATCAGATAACCATCCTCGAGGAGGAAGGACGGAAGGAGAAACAAAAGTGTCGACGTTGGTCTTTTCTGGGTTGTGTCGGGTGTGCTGCTCGTTCTGCTTTTATTGACTTTGGGAGTGACCATATGCGCGTTGACGATGCTTTTCGACATGTCGTCCCATGACCATGATCTTCGTCATTGCCCACCGTCTTCAATGTCCCCTTTGCCTCCTCCGTACAGAGATACAGCTCCTCTGTCGTCACCACCCCGTCTGTCCCCGTCTTCCTTCGTCTTGCCGTCCGCCCTCGTTTGCCGCCTCGCCCTTCATCTTCGCCACCTGCCACTCAACTCAACTCAACTCAACCCACCACCCAACCCCTCCTCTACCACCTCCACCTCCATGCCCGTGCCCGTGCCGACGCTGTCTGTCTGTCGTTTTTTTTTCTTCATTCCATCTGATTCCGGGTTTTATCTTCGCTTAATGTTTACTTTTTATTACTCTCCCTTCCTCTCTCTTGCACACCCATCAATCAATCAATCAATAGTGACGATTTACTTCCAAGTTCAATGGTTCCCTTCATGAGATGACATTTTCCAATTCCACTTTTCACTTCATTATACTCTCAGATCTCAACCCCCGCGTCCGATACTCAACCCATTTTTTGTTTCTTGTGATGACCCCTTCAATCTCGTTTTCCAGTCCAGCCCACCTACATTGATCACTTCGTAATTGCGCCTTTTGGTTCCGGACTGATGATGACATGTTGACGCTTTTCTCGATCTTTCCGCTCTCACTCTTACACTCGCTAAGACGCTCGTTTGGTGGTGGTTGGTGGCTGGCGTCTGCTCTGTTCTGTGTTGTGTTTGTTGGGTTAAATTGGCCTGATCGTCAGTCGGTCCGTTGATGTTGGCCGTTCGTTCCTTTACTTATGGCTGACGCGTCGTTTCGCTGCGGCCAGACACGACGGATTGACAATTTTCTTATCTTTTCTTGGATCTTCTCGATGCTGCATGCACATGTTTCCTTGTCTATTCCTATTCTATTGCATTTTTCTCTTCTTTCGATTATTGCATTACGCCCGTCAACCTCCTGTTTCTGTTCGTTTTCGTTTTCGTTTTTGCGCGCACACACACTACTGAGGTTCATGACCTTCCTCACTTCATCTCTTCTCGTCTTCCTTTTCTCCAACCCCACAAAACGCGTTCATCCTTCACCTTTCCTTGCACAGCCTCCTACCCTCCTAGTCCACTTCCCTTGTCGTCATCCTCTTCCCCTTCCTTACCCCCCATACACACCCTGACCCATCCGTGCCGGCGTCTCCTACGGCGCCAACGACCAAACGAAAACGAACGAACTCATTCCTACACGTTACGCTAACTATCACACTCAGTCTCAGTCTCGATCTCAGTCTCAGTTTCAATTACGCTTACAATTCGCACCCAATTCTATACCCTTCTTCTGCCAATATTCCCTCTCGTCACTCGTGTCATCTCCTTGTTCAGCTTCAGTTTCTCCTCCTTTACGTTTCCATTTTTATTTTGATGTTTTTTCTTGGATTACTGGTACGGTACTACGTATCTTCATGATATAGACTTGGGATTTTTTCTCTCTTTTAGCCTCGCCACTGACTAGTGTGTTCATCGATCAACTTTGTCATTGTCATTGTCAAGCTGTTTTGTGGGCTCTCTTCAAGCATTGAATACAAATGTGCAATCTGTTTTGCGGTTCTATGCTAGATCTCTTTCGTGCATGCATAAGAATCTCTTGTCCGACGCTCCTCAGATGGTTCGGTTGATTCAGATTGCCAAAGTTAGTAAGAAATTCCACTTTGAGTGCAGACCGAGTCTATCACCTCGAGAGCCAGAATTCGAAACGAAGGAAATGAAATAAAAGAACGAACATATATACAACAGATCCTCAACCAAACGAGGGTAACACGACTCCACAATACGCAAGACGTCGACAATAATATAACATATACATAGCAACTGCCCACCCCAAACCTAAAGCTAGTACGTCCCCCTCCGCAACCGCTCATTCTCCACCCTCAACCGCTGGTTCTCCTCCCTCAGCTCCCTTAAATCACCCACATACTCATCCATCAGCACCCGGAGCTCATTCTTCCACCCCCGGCCCATACGCAGGAGGTCGAGGTGCAGACCCATCATCTCCGCCTTGGTCTCGCGCTGGAAGTCGAACATGACGTCTTCGATGATAGTTTTGAGGAGCTCGTGAGCGGAGGTGTTGGTTGGTGGTGCTGTCGTCGCTGCACCAACATAGTCTGTGTGGTCGGCGGAAGTGGAGGATGGGGCGGGAGAGGAGGCGGAGGATAAGGCGGAGGAGAGCGCAGCGTTCCATGAGCTCGCGCTTACCCCTGAGTCTGAGCCGCTGGGCGGGAGACCGCCAGGTCGGCGAGGGGAGATTTGGAGGGATAGGTTCCGCTCGCGTTCCCTCTCCAGCACTTTCTCCCTTTCCTCCTCGTCGTCAGAGGTGAAAGCATCCTTGAATCCAACGCTCTTTCCTTTACTCGTGCTCTCCTTTCTCTGCGCCTCTTTCGCACTGGGGTTGGATTTGAGGTCGGCGCTGGCACCCGCCTTCCCTGCCTGAACCCACCGCTCGACCTCAGGCGTGCCAAGGCCGAGGACACCCATGCCCCTCTTCTTGTCCTTGTCTTTCCCCTTGCCCTTCTCCCCGTCTTGCACTTTCTCCCCCTCAGCCTCTTTGAGCTCCGCTTTCGCGCTCTCCTTCTGCCTAAGCTTCTGGACAGGCACAGGCGTGACAGGCTCAACGTGCACGTCTGGGAAGTCAGGTGAGGGCGTCCTGTTTGCTAGTTTCCTTGCTGTTACGACCTCGTTCTCGGGCTCTTCATTGAGCTCGTGTCCCAGGCTGCTGGACACCTTGCTCCTGCGCGACGCCATAGAACCGGAGCCAGAGCCAGAGCCAGACCCGGAACGCGACACCGCCGACGCGGAGGTAGTTGAAGAAGGCCTTGAGGGCGACGTCGGCGACACCACTGACACAGATGTCGCACTGGTAGCGCCCGAAACCCTTCTCGTCGTCTCCGCCTTCGTCCCAGATCCAGCCCCATTCCTCGCAGTCGAGGCACTAGAAATCACATCCACCGCACTCGCCCTGGACGCAGACGACGTTGTCCTTTGTCTCCTCACCGGGCTTCCCTTCGGGTTGGGGACAGCCAGCCTATCAGTCGTTGAGACGGACTCGGTTATACTGGCAATGGTAGATGATTTGCGTGTGGCGAGCGTACTGGAGGAGGAAGAGGGAAGGGTACGTGCTCGCCGGGGTTGGGAGGCCTCGGTGGCGGTGGTGGTGGAAGCTAAGGAGGAGGATTTGGTGGATTCGAGCTTGCTCGCGCTCGTTGCGGTTGCTCGTCGGGAGGACGAAGGTACGGGTTGGACAGCGTCGGCTGAGGGTCTCTTGGAGGATTTAAGGGGTGTGCTGTCGGGCTTGCCTCGGTGGAGCTTTGCGAGTTGGTCGAGTTGGCCTGAACGTTCGGTGAGTGTTTGCAAATAATATAAGAACAAATGACAAGTTGTACCTCCAACATCTCCACTATTTCCAAGGGGATCCCTAACAGGCGACAAAACCTTCTTCTCCGACGCGGCTTTCGCGCTCCGGAGTGGTACAGGCGACGCCGGTGTTCCTCCTTTGACAGACGACGCCACTCGTCGGGCGATAGGCGACGGTGCCACCACCGTTGCCTTTCCTACACGTGGACGAGCAGGAGACGGTGCTACTTTCGGTACAGGCTTCGCTGCCTGCGTCGCCGTGTTGGATGTTGCTCGTCTGGCGGGTAGCGGGGCCTCTGTAGCCGTCTTCATCGTTGTGCTAGTGGAAGTGGTAATAGAAGCTCTTGTGGCTGGGTCCGCTGGCGACTTGGTCTTTTTCTATATGTTTTGTTAGTTGAAATTCAAAGCACAAAGGGCAGTCAGCCACACCTGTATGCTTATAGTCTGAACCCTGTTGCCAGTCTCACTGACGATAATAGGTTTAGGAGGCTTGTCCAAACCTCGCAAGTCGACGAGAAGGAGGCTTCCGTGCTCTGTGCCGAGATATATGCAACCTCCTTCAGGTGAGAAGACGATTCTAGTGAGTGGGTGTTTGACAGGTAGCATTCGGAAAAGACTGCGACACGACGATGACGATTCAGACAAAGGAAACTCGAGCACAAGGTAAAAAGAACATACGCTTTCTCCTTGTCGAGGTCGATCAGCCCAACAAAGCCGTCTGGAGTAGCTACTGCTGTCAGGGTCTTGCTGAAAGGGCTGCAGGCTACGCTGGTGATGTCTCTCGTGCACGAGTCGGCCAGGGTGACGGTCTTGACTGGTCCGGAAGGGCGTGTCGTATCGTACACCAAAAGCTGCTTCCGCGATGAGACGAGCAGCCGCGTCCGCGAGTGCGGGTTGAAGACGGCGGTGCCAACGTCCTGCCCGTTCAACCCTTTGAGCACCGTATGCGATCCCAGTGCGAGGTTGTGCACATGAGCGGTCCCGGAAGAGGTTGATGCGAGGAGGGTGTTGTCGTTGGAGAGAGATAGGGAGGTGATGGGTGATTTGTGCGAGTCGAATGTTTGGATTATCTCTGGGCTTGAACCGCACTCCAAAACGTGAATCGTGCTTCCTGCCGCAAGGATGATGGTGGTCCTGTCCTTCACGGCAATATGCAGTATCTCCTCCACTTCCTCCAGGCTATACACATCCCGCAGGATGTTGGTCGTTGGGTCATATCGGTGTATCGTCCGCGCTGAGGAGATGTACAGAAAAGAGTTATCGGGTGACCATGCACTCGCTGTTGGGGCTTCGACGAGGTCCAGGCATGATGGGATGGAGGAGGGCGCCTTCTTGAGGAGTGCAGGGTCTGCGACACTGAGCGTGTCGGTCGTGGTGACGGCGAACATGAATGTCTGGCGCTGTCCAGCGATATGTATGTTTTTGTTCAAAAGCTCCGTTGACCGTGTTCAACCTGACGCGTCAACACGACCAAGCATCACGCCCACGTGATTGTCCTCTATGTGCTTTCGGACTCAATTTCCCAAACGCTCAGCGCTGTCAGCTTCAACTTGACTTTGGACTAAGTACTCTAACTACTGTAACACCTTTTGTCCTGCGAACGTACTCACTGGTTATGCATCTCTACTCCAGGCGATATCCCTCGCTCAAAGGTCCTCGATTTGCAATTTGGCTAGCGAAAACGTCATTCAATCGGTATCTCACCTTCTATGCAGTGGAAACACCCAAGCTCAATCAAAGATCTGGACTGCAGTCCAAGATCAATTGTCGTCCATTCTAAGTGCTACATAAGGATCATGCAACTGTTCTCTAGAGGTAAGCTTCTCTCGCTCGTACATCGTTTGATTGAGCAATTCAACCTCGCAGTTAGAATGAAATTGTACGCCCGTCGCCGATCCTCTACTTCGGACTCCAGGATCCAGCTTCGTCAATCTACATTCTATATCAGGTCTCCTCGATGTACATTTCATAATTATAGAGGCCTCAAGGCCTCAAACCCCATACTCCGAGGTCGTCCGTGATGGCCTTGTTACTATGCCACAGCATAGCAAGCATCAAATGTTCCAACACATTTATGCACCATCTCTATCAAACGTTATGGAGTAATTATGATCACAGTGCCACACGAGGTACCCCCATTCCCGCCTCTCATGGCGCTGTTTTGACCCTTTACCTCCACCATCCATCGTAATGGATGTGCTTCGTCGAGGGCCGGGTCCTCTGCTCTTCAAGTTTTTATTTTTCTTCTGGCTCCGCGTGGCGCCGACGTGGGCTGGAATCGTGAACAGGACTATCGACGACACATTTGGCGACTCCGAGACTCGCCGGCTACCCACCTTCCTCCCAACAACGGCGAGAGTTTGGGAAGACAATCTATGCTCAGGTTGCGCCATCAAGCCTGACATCACGAGGGCGTTCAAGGAGAGCTACACGGCAGCGACGTATAATCCGGGGTTGGGAAACATCTCGATTACGCTGGACTTCAATGGTACGTAGCTTCCTTCCTTTCTTTCTCTTCATCGATCCCAATGCCTCTTCACTGCAGGAACGACAATCTATGTCTTCTTCATCCTCGCGAACAACGCCGGAGATGGTATTACCACACTCACCATGGCCAACTTCACGATGGACAGCGATGCACCTGTGGCATTTCAACACACCCCAGACCTCACCACCACCGACATTGAATTCAATTCCTTGGTTTATTCGAGAACGGACATGATCAATGCTCAGCATAGACTAGTCATATCGACCTCGGGAGTCAACACCAACGTCTATGTGAACTTTGATTATGCCATCTATACGTGAGTGCTTGTCATGTCTAGCAGCCTCGCAGCTGTCATCTGAACCAAATTTTATCCTGATAGCCATGACGACGATGCTCCTTTACTTCCTCTACCACCAGCTGGTAGTTCGACCTCCTCTTCTTCTACTAGCACCCCCACCCGCACCACTGGTTCTGCCGCAAGCCAGACACGAAGTCAAACCAATTCACCCTCATCAACGGCCGTCGGAGCGAATTCAGAGGAGTCGAAATCAACTCCCATCGGACCAATTGTCGGAGGTGTTGTCGGAGGGCTTGCTGCCCTCACATTGCTTATTTTCGGTTTACTCTTCTGCAAGCGCCGTCGTGACCGACGACGACACGAATTGGCCGAGCTCGAAAGACGTCCTGCAGCCCTCATGTCGGAACTCGGACCTGCTGATGCACCGGATGCTTCCTTCGTCACGCCTTTCCTTTCGCCTTCGGCTCAATCCTCTACTGTCGCTAGTTATTATCAACACTCGTATACAGGTGCTCCGAGTATAGGCTCGAAGGGTTATCAATGGAACGCCAGCACCTCTCACAACCACCTACCACCGCCAGTACCGCACTCTGTCTCTGACGCCCAGAGCAGCTCTGGCCAGTCCAGCGTACCGTCGCAAGGAGCATCAACCGGTTCTTCGATGTACTACCACTCTGAAGGCACTCGTCGGCCTCTCAGAACTGTGACTGAAGGAGACCACCTATCGTCGCCATCCGCCTATTCCCCGTCGACGTCGCCAGCAACCTTGAAAGAAAGAGAGGCCGTCCGCAGGCAACGACAGGACGAGATCGACCGGCGGCTACGTAACGCCCAGCAAGAGATCATGGACCTTACCTCGGGCTTGACGGACGAAAAGGGCGCACGGCGAGTGCAGTCCTTCCGTCGGCCGCGAGCGCAGGACCAA
>CACVBS010000101.1:224997-287347 GCA_902728275.1 Cyclocybe aegerita
CACGCCGACAGTGTACACAAAGCGATGTTACACCCTCTGTCGTCCCCTTTTCTATCGATGCCGAGCGCAGGACGCATCGTTACACTAGTGGAAGGAAGCCCGAGGACTCTCCTGCAGAGTGCAGAGGAACTGCACGCACCATAGCTATTCACCCTGCAAGAAACGTTGCTTCAACGGCTGTCAGTTTCTTCGACGCGAATCATGACCACCATGCTACTGCCAGTGATCGTCCACCACAGTACGACGAAATATCTTGAGAAATTTAAAAGTTGGACATCCCACGGCCCTACCGCTCCCATTTTCATGAAACCAGGACTCAAGGGCTTCGCGCTATGTATATCCATTATATGAACAAGAACACGCCTGAGGTGTCACCACCCCATCATCTCCCTGTCTGCCAATTTCGACGTGTGTAAGTGCTCCACCAAACCCATTCCACATGCCAGGCCGTCTGGTGGCAACAACAAGTAGATCTCGCGCTATTCCGTGCGGCCTATTCTCCGGGCTGTCGAATAATAGAGTATGAGAGTGAGCATCACACTTTCATCACTTTTCTCCGACTTTCGTGGCTGTCTCATTTACAACCATGCCGTGTCTGATGGAAAAGTCTGATGTAGCTAACGAGTGCCGCCGATGCCTCTTCTGCGATCTGAAGGTTTTAAATCAAAAGCTGTTGGCGCGAGTGCGCCTCAATACTGCACTTCCTCTCTATCTCTCTCTTTCATCAGGCGTGCGTCCTTAAATTCTTGTTTTAATAGGCTACTAATCGCCGACAGCAGGGATGTTGGTCAACAGGACTATTGATGATACTTTTGGCGATTCAGTTACAGGCTTTAAACCCGTTTATTTACCACAAAATTCGACCCTGCCCTCGGGAGACTCTCTTACGAATGTATGGCACACCCAACAATGCGGGCCTGATGTCTGCGTCATAAGCCCGGATGTAACTCGAACTTTTGACCAGACGTACACAGCGGCGAGTTATTATCCATCCGTGAAAAATATGTCGATTACCTTGGACTTCAGCGGTGGGCGTACTTCGTGTCTAATGTTGAACCGAAAAGCTGATGCCATCGTACTGTGCTAGGTGTTGCAATTTGGATTTTCTTCGTGAATGCCAATAACGCTGGACCGGGAATCGTCACAACGACATTGGCCAACTTCACGATGGATGATGATCCTCCGACGCTTTATCAGCACCTCCCTGAAACTACGCGGATGGAGCAGGACTATAACGTGTTGGCATATTCTCGGCCAGACCTCGTGAATTCTCAGCATCGACTTGTAATTTCTACCACGGGGGATACGAATGCTTATGTGTGCTTTGACTACGCAATTTATTCGTGAGTTCCTCCGGGGCTTTGACCGTACTTTTCGGTGCTTAAGCTAAATAACACTGGCAGGGCCGAGGAGCTTGTCCAGACCTCTTCTCCGACACCGACATCATCTAGTCTTACAGCGACGCCAAGCAATAAAATGCAAATTGTTGCTATTGCCACTGGAAGTGTGGCAGGTTTCGCATTGGGCATCATTTCCCTCTGGCTCTGTGTTCTCGTTATACGCCGCCAGCGTCGGCACACCGGCCAAAATAACCCTTCTCCAGTCACTCCTTTTCCGTTGCACGGGACTATTCCATCGAATCCCAGTTGTCCAGGGATTTCCAACTCTTTGAGCGCAGGGTTTCTAAATGACAACCCTGCTTTACGAGGGAAAACAAGGCTTCATGAACCCCCGCCAGAGTATCAAGATTGAATTACCAGATTAAATTTTACTGTTATCTTGTATCCCTTCGCCCTGACCTGGCCCCTTCACTATTCTGAGTTCACCGAGCAAGGTCGAGAAATCACTGAAATATTGCTCTCAAGCGATTGCGACAACTTGCATAAATTTACATTCACACTGAATGGATGAGTTTGCTGTAATGCCCTTCTGGCGTATCGGGGCTTCTTGTCGACGAAAGATAGCTCCATGGATGGGATGGACCGAACTATAATGGGAGAATGTGGCCTCTCAGGAAGCAGGCTGGAGTAAGTAACAAGTAAATAATTTCCTCGACTACACCCCATACAAACATGACTTTGGCCACACCTTCTGATTGATTGCTATCGACTTCATACTGCGTAGAGCGGCATTTGAACACTCTACTTGTCGGATGAAAAAGGCCAAGCAGACTTTCGCCTGCCGGCCCGTGATTAGCCGGAAATTAGTACGTCACGGTTGAACGTTGAACGTTGATACTTCTTCAACGTTCAACAACGACCTCCACACCGACTCCGACTCCTCCTGCACTGAATGGAGCCAATGCCATTCATAAATACTTTGCTCGCCGACATACCTCAAATTTCGAGGATCAACGGATGTGGGTTGTGATGTGTATGGTATTGAGATGTGGAATACATGATGTTGGGGTTGATCGTTTGAAGAGAACAAGCAAGGAAGGGGTATCAGAGACCATCAGTACGTTTCATTACGTCGGATTGAAATTAGAGAGTTTCTCACTTGACCGTCTAGCCCATTCACTCCCTGATCGCGATGGACGGACGCTGTCTTCGTATTACGCGCCGCGGTGTGGATTGCCTCGAGAGTGGAGGACTATGGCAACTTACGACGATCATCCTCTCGCGGTGGCAACGCAGTCGTATCGGGAAGAGCAGCCACGATATCAACACCAACTTACAAGTGAAGAAATGGCGAGCAAGTGCGGCGACGTGGCGATTGCTACGCTATTGGCTGCGAAATTTGAATAGTGAGCTGAAAGCGGACACGTACGGTCAGTCCCAGCGTTTATAATGCAACTATTCTCCACAGCAGCTTACGATTCGATAGAAGCGGACTACATCCACGACATTTCTTCCCCTTGAATATAAGAAAGTATTGCCTCCGGCAGACGCCAAAACATGCTCTGATCAAGCGTCAAGACCAACTTTTGAGGGTTTTTCACTATTTGAAGAGACACTCATGCGTATGACCGCCAACATTTTGACAGCTGTCACCTCTCGCACGACGCAGCTCCAGAAGCTATGCGGAGACATTACCACTGGGGATCATATCGATGGGCGGCTACTTGATCGCTATGGATGCTGTCTCTGTAATACGCCCCACGCGGTCCCTGTGGATTGTCTCGAGTTGAGGATCATTTACAACCTGCAACGATCATCCTCTTGAGTCGGTCTACAACATATCGCGGCGTACGGCGAAGATCAGCCACAATGTCGACACCAACTTGGGAGGGAAGAAATGGCGAATGAGTGCGGCTGTGAGGTGGTGGCTGTGAGGGTAATGGTTGTGAATAGTGAGCGCTTGAGCTGAGAAGGTATGCACGCACCGTCAGTCCCAGCATCTAATGTAACTATTCCATACACCAGCTTACAACTCCATAGAGAGCCAGTACACACCACGACATTTCTTTTCCGAGTCCTTGAATATAAGAAAGTATTGCATACCAGCACTGAGCAGACTCCGCGGCGTGCTTGATCAAGCGTCACGCGTCAAGACCGAATTTTGAGGGCTGTTTCGGGATGCTTATGTGTACGACTCCCGTCGACAGTTTGACAGCTGTAGTCTCCCGCAGCTCCAGAAGCTGTGGAGACTCGGGATCGTAATCCGACTTTTGGTACGATGGGCGCTCTCACAAGCCTCTTAAAGGACAGCCTCTTCAAGGACATTCTTTTTTCGAAGTCTACGAGGGACATCGAAGAGCATGCGACCTTATTTTATACGCTTCTGCATTCCTCGTTGTCCAGTTGTCGGCCTTGCAGCCTGGGCGCTGAAGCGAAGTCGAACCCGGCCTGAATTCATGAAGTTGCGCAAATAGATTGATCAAAGGCCGTGCTATTTACTTCAGCCCGTAAGCCTCTCTTATCCCGTCACCCCGAGGTTTTCTGATGGTAGTAGTGCAGATTGGCTCAAGCTACTCTTAAAAAAAGCACATCAAGCTTACTTTCTGGGACCTGATATACTACGGACCATGACCCAGCGCGCACAGGCCTCTTCACCCTCATGACCGTACGCCACTATGCACTCCCGCCTGTTTCGACTCTCTCTCCTTCTCTTCATTTCCCATACGATAGCAGTTGTTCTCAATAGAACCATCGACGACGGCTATGGGGATCCAGTGACGGGGAAGATGCCGATCTACTTTCCTCCTTCGAAACCCGAATCGCCTTGGAATAACCAAACCTGCGGGGGATGTGCCATTCAGCCGAACCTCAACATGACGCATCGTCGGACCTATACAGCGGCCACATATCACCCATTCCTACAAAATATGTCGATAACACTAGATTTTACTGGTATGTGCCTTTTTGACAGACTGCGAAGTCAATGGGGGGGCTTGACGACGCGACAGGCATCGCTGTTTGGGTTTTCTTTATCAATGCGAACAATGCCGGAATCGCAGTCACCACGATGACACTGGCGAATTTCACCCTGGATGACCAGCCGCCGCATCTGTTTCAGCATGTCCCAGACATGACGAGGACAGACAACGACTTCGACGCGGTGGCATACCAGCAAGACGGCTTGACCAATACCCCTCATCGACTGCTTATTTCCACTACGGGCGATAGCGATGCTTATGTGAATTTCGACTTTGCGATTTATTCGTGAGTTCTCCTCACTAACAGTGACACCTCTAACTTCGCCACGAACCGTGCCAGGTTTGACGACGAGATCCCGCCGCTCACATCGAGCCAAGTGCAATCATCTAATACTATATCTTCAATTACCACCAGTCCGACGACGACGGCAACAGAGGCGCCAGATCCGGGTAAATCTCAAATCGGGACTATAGTTGGAGGAAGTATAGGCGGTTGTGTTCTGATCCTCTTGGGTGCCATATTTTTCATTGTCCTTTCACGCCGACGACGCCGAGGGCTGGCAGATGGAGAGCAGAATGGAGGAAGGATTTCAGAAATGGCCCAGGCTACCCCGTTCCCTTCAGCCTCTGGTCATCTGATTGCTCCAACTCTTTCTGGACCCAGATGTACTTGCCCAGGTGGAGATTGCAGGGGCAAAACTTGTGGAAATGGCGTGGTTCCTTCAGGAAGTGCAGGAAGTAACCTGTATGCCGGTAGAAATGCTGTTCGTGCCAAACGCCGGTCTGAAGAACCACCCCCACGATACGAAGAAGTCGGCTAGCTGAAATATGAATTACTTAGTCTACTTCATTTTGGGTTATAGCTAGGGAGCAAGTTACGAGTTTGAGAATCATAAAGGTACAGTGAGACATTGTGCGACTTTCCCGCTCTTGTTATGCATACCCATATTCTATGACATTGTGAATTCGTCCGTGTCCTCCTGTCGCTATTGGGCGCTAATTGAGCGCTTGAGCCGTCGCGCGGCAACTCGGCATATATAGACCGTGTGAATAAGTGTCCAAGATGGACCAGGTTCATGTCTCCTCTCTCTGGCTTCATTGAGAAGAGTTTCTTGGACATGTGGATCGACTTCCTTGTCCGGAATGACGAGATTTCCCCAGTTTCGAGGGTCAATGCCTTTTCCTTTTGACGGTCTGATATAGGAGCCCAATTAACCTTTTCGGCAAGTACTACCTTACCCCCGAAAGCAAGATATTGAAGGCTAGAAATATGCCTATACTCTCAGAAATGCATTCATCTATCTCAAATCAAAGAGAAAATAATGCCTACCTCCTACGGGTTACCTGCGGGTATGGCCAAAAATCCTAGCGCCTACCCGTACCCGATCCGGGTTCAAGGGATGGGTGACCCGTCACCCATCCCACCCGACCCGTGACAAACCCGCGGGTCACAACCTGCAGGTCACCCGGTCGGACGAAACCCGTACTAGACCTTATGGTAGCCTTCAGTGCCACTAGTTAGGGAAACAACCCAGACTGCCGATAGTGTGGCACTCACCTTCGCTCGGGCGGTGGAACGCTTCTAGATGTCATGTCGGAGAAGAACAGTGGAATGAGATGATAGACTTACGGTGTTTCTGACATACTTACTAAGTACAGGCGATGGGTGGCGGGTAGGTCTTGGTCGTTCTTGGTCGTGGTTGTGGTTTGTTTGAGGAATCTGATGCAGAAACCGAACATCCACTCACGTGGGCCGGACCGGACAGAACCGTCCTCGTGCCATTGCGGGCCTGCGGCGGACTACTACGTCTCGCGCAGCTCTATCTTTTTCATCCCACCTAGATGGCATACCCTTATGTTGACTTCAAACTCCCCGGAGACCGCGTCGATCCGAATAAGTGTCCATGCCCGCTGATGGCAAATCCTCAACGACGCTTCTCGATACCTTACAAGAACCGTTATATTCCCGTTAAAGCGACCTCGATACCGCTTCTGCGAGGACCGCGGACAAGGAGACAAAAAATGGCCAACGACTCCATCTCCTCTCGGACGAAGCACAGTAGTAATTGTCACGGGCTTCAAGTTGCCGTGTTCTAGATGGTGCCGTTCACACTTTGGCAATCAGGCAGTGGTTACTCGAGATCGTCAGGGAACAGAAGGACACGGTCAGGGCAATCCGACAATGTATCGACTCGGATGTGCGCTGATTTCACTAGCATCGCCTAAGACGCGGTCGGGATTCTGCATGCACTGCAACTAATGAAGGTCTGGCAGTCATAGTACCGGGAATGGAGGTACAAATGTGCCTGTCAATGTAAATGTCTCTCCTATGCGCCCTTGGCCATGATATTTACGTTCAAAGTAGGACTCCCTTCAATGTTTGGTCTTGGGAAATCTGCACCGTCACCTATCACAATACTTAGTCCGCCTTGGAATATTTGAGCAATTTTCTGAAGATACCAACCTCGGAAAGCAATAATGCCGGGTTTAGGCGGGTTTCGCCCTTGCGAAGGGGCTCGTCAGAGGGCTTAACCGCTGCCCTAACCCGACGTTGATAGCGTTCCGTTACCCAAGCTTAGGTTACAGAGGGGGAGTATGGACCGGGCCTGGAACGCATCCGCGGACCGCGATCTACCGGATCAGCTGAGTGCTGAGTTGCTCCCGGGACCCCGAACTGGTGGGTATTCGTGGGGGGAGGGGCCTGGAGCGTGTGGCGCCACCTGCCACTTTTGGTCGCTCCACGAGGACCGCCATCACCACGCCCGATGACGACGGCCGACCACGTGCACCCTCGCTAAAGCGAGCGCGACTTTGCACGGGACTATCTGTGCGGTCTGGGTCCCCTGGCTCGCTCAGTCGGCCGTCTCCGAAGATAGGGCCGAAAACAGCGTAAACCATGTCTGGGGATTGAACCCAGATACGTAGTGTTCATGATGTGCATGGGTGTGTTCTAGGCTAATTTTCCTCAGTCCCTTTCCACTTATACTGTCAGAATCATCTTCCGAATTCAATCTCTCCAAAGTTGGATACAACACGGTGTGCTGCAGCCAGGAGCCTCCTATACTCAAGCGCTGCAAAGCTTGTCGTTGTTTTCATCATGGTCTTATCATGCCGACCAGGTCCAAGAGGATGATCGAATACACCTTTCATAAAGACCCGGAAGGCTCTCCATCGTGCTTGTGACCCTATACTGTGATTTTCTCCTCCGCATCTGCGAAATTCAAGTCCATGGTCAACGCATTGCATCGGGTGTACATACGTTGTACTCTCCTGGTCAGGCTGTTGTTCGCACTTGCAAGAGGAGAGGTCGTCAACAGGACCATCGACGACCTTTACGGTGACTCAGTTACCGGTCAGTTGCCAATCTACTTCCCTTCGCCGGATACTGGAAGGCCTCGCTGGGACCATTCGACCTGTAATTGCGGTCGTATTCAACCAAACCTCAATATGACGTTTCGGAGGAGCTGGACTGCAATCACCTACCATCCAGCCCTAAAAAATGCATCGATAACCTTGGATTTCAATGGTGCGCAATTCCCAGACTCCAAGAGTAGAATTCGACTTGATAATGTCGCAGGCACTGCTATCTGGGTTTACTTCATCAACGCGAATAATGCAGGAACAGGGGTCACTACACACACTTTGGCCAATTTCACGATGGACGACGATTCGCCCGTACTCTATCAGAATGTACCCAATATGACGAAGCTAGGGGAGGATTTCAATGCGCTGGCATATTCACGAGAAGGCTTGCCCCAGGGACAACATCGCCTTCTGATTTCCAATACTGGTGACACCGACGCATATATGAACTTCGACTTTGCGGTCTACTCGTAGGTTTCCGTTTACTACTGTGGCCATATTTCTGTTCTGAAATTTGGGAATAGCTTCGAAGATGCCGACAAGACAAGGTTAAGCAGCGAATCATTTCAGTCTAGTACATCCACGTCCAATACTTCCAGTCGGACACCAATTGACGGTGGAGCCATTCGCAGTAGACGTTCGACTGGGGTCATTATTATCGGAACGTGTGTGGCGGGTGGTTTCGTGTTAGGATGTATCGTCCTCCTTACTTCCGTCCTCCTGCTACGCCGACGGCGCATTCTGAACATGCAGGAATTTGTCAATCAATCGACGACCCGGTATTCAGACCCCAAACCCGTATCTGCAGGACTCAATTTTCGTCAATGTGCATGCACGGCATCAGGTTGCAGAGGAAACAATTGCTCAGGGAGCACTTCACCTGAGACTGCAGGAGCTAATCTTGCGCAGGGTAGACGACCTGCACTTCCCTATTCCCTTCCCTCGACTCTCAGCCCTAGGGGAGGCCTACATGATTCCTTATTACCCAGGCGGCGCGATACCCAGAATGATCTTCCACCACAGTACGAACAAATCTTTGCATAGTTTACATAACCGATGGCACCTTTACGGTATTTTTGTCTTGTAATTTAACTTTATTTGGGCGAACGATAGGGATAGGGATCACAGAGCACACAAGCTCATATTATATGCTCAGGAATCGGCGTTTACACATTACATCTATGCAGGGAAATGCTAGCATGAAAATGTTCCTAGAGACGAGAGCTAGAGGGTATACAGAAGCAAGGAAGCAATACAGGAAGCTCGGTAGTACAGGGTAACATGCAAGACTAGGTTGATAGATGGTCGAAGGGGTTCAATAAATATAGTCTTGAGGCTGCGAGAACATTGCATCACGCCACCCTGTACTTCGAGGGGGATAGAACAATCTCTGCCCTATTCACCCTTGGAACAGATGGAGAGGCATCCTCGGGGTGCGATATCCGTCGTCGTTTGATCTTGGATGAGGTTTCAAGCTCGGGGCAATCGGCATCAAGCTCTGGCTCCACATCAAGCTGCTCGTAATCAGGTTCTTCGTCGCAACACCCGTCCTCTTCTTCCTCTGGCGGTGCCGTGTTTCCTCCGCGAGCAGAGCCTGGCGTCTTTGCCTTCCGCTTCTTGCCCTTCGGAGGAGGAGCGTTGATGTCAACCACTTTGCAAATCTCGACAGCCGCGCCTGCTCGACAAAGGGAGTCGAACCAAAGCTTTTGGTTCTCCTGAGGTGTGTCACCTGGTCCTTTGACCTCGACAAATTTGCAATCACGTTCCTTGATGTTCCAGACGAAAAGATCAGGTGCCCCACTGCTACGGCCTTTGTAGTCCTCGCAAAAGAGTTGGCAGATGAAGGCCAACGATTCTCCACCGAGACACTAGACAATCGAAATCAGTCGGTTGAGATATGTCAAGAAACTGGAGAGCTTACGTCCACGATATCGAGGAGATCATCTCTCTTACATATGTCCCATGTCACGCCGGCGCAGATAAATTGTCTTTCACGATACAGGTCGTCATGCTCGTGGAGAATGTCGCGTCCGCCTCCTTGGCGAATAACTTCCAGCCTCTGGTCGATGAGAGCCTTTCTGGCAAGGTAGAAGGAATCGGACCATATGTCGAGCGGTGCGTATTGGTATGGCGTATCAAATGCGCCTGGAACCTCTGTAAAGATGATGTCCCAGAATAATAGGCCGAATAGAGTTGTTAGGATCCTCGTTTCCGCATGGAATCTGAGAAGTCGGTTAGCAAAACACGTCACAATAATAGATTGTTGAGGCACCCTCTATATCCTTTATCCTCGTAGAATTCAAGCGCACGAGTTTCAACGTCCACAAT
Source organism: Cyclocybe aegerita (assembly GCA_902728275.1). Lineage (NCBI taxonomy): Eukaryota > Fungi > Basidiomycota > Agaricomycetes > Agaricales > Hemipholiotaceae > Cyclocybe > Cyclocybe aegerita. The sequence continues at coordinate 235,007 of CACVBS010000101.1, forward strand.
CTGGTTGTTCCGGCCTTTCCACCTCGATTTCCCGGTCTTCCTCTTCTGTTTCGGCTGCAAAGCGAATCAATATCACCTCTCGGACAATATAGTGCGCACTCTGACCTCTTCAGGAAGCTTGCCCACTTTCGTCACGGGGATGTATGCGAGAAGTGGTGCCCCAGGGGTATTTTCCTTCTCAAGCGGCCGTCCAAGAGCATCTAGTTGTAGAGGAGGTATCTTGAATGCTTCCAATATGACTATTGGTGGTTTACGGAGGTCTCCTTCACATGTTGAACGTTCACTCTTCGCTATCTTGAGTGCATTTTCCAGCTTTTCGACTCGACGGAAAAGGCTGGGACGATGCACTGCAATCTACGTTCAGGGGTCGAAACATACTTGATAATGGAGTGCACATACCAATGTGGGTATCATCGTCACGGAGGGCCTCCTTGACACCTTCAAGAGTGCGCCGACGAAGCTCCTCCTTCTCTTGAGCATCTTTAGTGCCTCGTATCAGATGCCCGATCACCACCGCTCGTCTTTCATACCACGACCCTCTCCTGCCACGATGCCAGTGCCGCTGAGATAGTAAGGATTCGATGATCTTTAACTCCAGTTCGTACTTCTTTGAAGGACCTAGAACTTTGGTGGCTTTATACAGCATCCTAGTGAACACATGGCCTAACCGCGTTCAATTCGATCAGATACCCATTATGAGAGGGTCGAAATAAGAGTACACACCGGCATCGAAACGTTCCAATCCAGGCGGCCGTATTCGAGCTTCCCGTTCGCATTCTTTGGAGACATAGATTGTCCACCTCGGCAAAATCCACTTTTCGAGATGGTCTATAACCTTCTCCTCCTTCGTAGCCTCTACGACAGGTGTTTCTACCTCCTCGACAGGCGCTGCTTCCAGCTGGACGGCCTCATCTTCCAGCTTGACCGTAAGTTGCTCTAACGCTTGATTGTTGACGATGGTGCCTGGGGTTTTCAAAGGAGTCGTGCAACTTCGGCTGGCTCGAGGTCCTGGTGTAATGAATTCGCTCTTCCGCGGAGCAGGCGTTTTCGGACTCTTCTTCGCGTATGGATCCGGTGGCGGGTCGATTATTTCCTCCAGATGCATCTCCAGTTCGAGAGCCATCTCATACTCCAGGAATTCCTGTCGCGTGCTCCAGATGTCGGAACAGCGTGTGGGCTTGTACATGGTGAAATTCCGCTTTTTGAATACGGAGAGTAGGGCAGGTAGCATCAAAGATGTCGGATGTTCGGGCTGGCGATAGCAGATGATATCGAGGCGCCGGACAAGTCGATGGAAGTCGAAGTTAACGCGGACACACTTTCCTATCGGTCATCTTCAGGATAACAACATATCCTCGGCCGATGCTGCTCACCTAAGCGTTCAATCGCCATTTCTCTCAGCCGTTGTTCCTGGGTGACTGGAGGTTTGTCAACATCCGACTTCTTCTTGAAGGAAAGTCGAGTCTGTTTGAAGCCATCGTCTTTTGCTTTGCCTTTACCCTTTCGCTTAGTAGCAGGAGGGGCCACGAACTCCAATTCCAGTATGGTCTGCTTCAGCGCAGTATCCTCTAGTGCATATATGATATCGCATTTCTGCAAGACGGTAAGACGAGGCCTCAAACCACCTTAAATTGCACTTACCTTCGCAGTGGGTTCCACTTTGGTTCGCGTTGTCTTCACGAGTTCCTTTAGTTGATCCTTGGTCAATCTCCAAAGGATTTCGTGCAACGTCATCGTGCTTTCGTCTTCGCAGAAGGCATCGAGATGCATCGAATCCACGTCTGCTTCCAATACGCCTTTTATAGGGTCGTCCTCATGAGGGCGGGGCGGTCGTAGGCGTGAAGGACCGGCTAGGGTGGAAGTATGTTTTTCAAGGGTGGGTGCCGCTGTACAAGGGATGTTGGGTTTCACCTCTTCGTCGTCGGCGTCCAGGGTTAGATCAATTACAGGAGGGCCCTCTTCCTTCTTGATAGAAACGTCGGTATCCATAGATTCTGATTTGACGGAATCCACTGGCTCCTCCTTAACGGTCATTCCATCGTTCAGGAGCGAGTTGATAGGTTGACATAAATCGCGTATTGAAGAGGCCAAACCGTCTTCTCCCACTTCTCTCTTGTACCCTTCCAGAGCAGATATCGGGTGCCATTGGTAGGGCTTGCGAAGGACGAGGCGTGTCAGACAATAGCGCGTGTTATCTGCGGCGGATGTCGCTTAAGAAGAAAGCGGGACACGTTCAGCAGTATGCTTACAGCACAATTTGCCGTACATTGAGAGGGCCATGATTTCTTGCTCTGAAAGTAGCTCGGGTTCGTGTCCAAGGACGGTCCTCATCATCGCTACCCGTATAGACTCAACAGGAGCATCAAACACTTGAGAGTAGACGACGCACTTTCGAAGACTTCGACATAAGCAGACGGTTTCTGGGAACCCCCTTTCGTCTCGCGGCGCTCATCAAGCCCATCGACCTCTTCTTCAACCGCTTCTTGGTTCTTGATTAATCGTAGTACAGTGGGGGAGTTACCACCAAAGATAAGTTGCTGTTGCTGTTTCTTGGGAGTCGACATATTCAAGAATATGGAGCCTAAATAGTGTTCATTAAATATGAGGAAATTTGAACAATATACAGAAGAGATGAAGGTGAAGGCGAAGGTGAAGGTCCAAGCACAACGGCCGAGCGGGCATCATGCATCATGATTGGCCAGGGTTGAATTCAGAATTCAATCGGAGTCACGCAGCCACGTGAAAATGTCACGTCGCGTAAAGAGTCCCACGGTTTGACCCTATCCATGGTCAATGACTCAACAGACTTCGATAAATTCGTCCAGACTCTAAGTCCTTCTTTTTCTTTCTTTTACGAAGCAGTGAGCCCGTGGAGGTTACCCGATGTTTAGATTCAACATACGAGGTTGTTTTGCTACAGTGGAGTTATTCTAAATCGACGACATCTCCAAGCCGTGATACAAGCCTTCAAGGTACGTGCTTTGCTTCTGAGCAATATTTTTTATGTTTTCATCGTTCTTGGTGAGCCCGTTTATGTTGAGAAGACTTCTCGGGCTTCCCATCCGTCGCCCTTCTTCTGCAGTGATGGCGGCAGTGATTACAATGCCCTAACGCATTGTTCTGAACAAGTCCAGTTAGGGGTGGAGTCGGTGGCCTCCCTGTCCTCCAGCCTGGCATCGCCCCGATTTCAAATGGAGAGACACTGGTTTTCAACGCATTTTTGCGCCGTTGATACTTGCTGATGCAATAAAGAATGATGACGAATAGGCCCATCCCTAGAAACCCTCCCCCTACGCCTGCTCCTGCAGCAGACGCTATACTCGTACTCTTTGGTGGCGGCGGCATGCAGACTGAAGCCGTGGGTGAAGCTCCTTTTGTCGTTGACAGGCCTTTCCTTGTCGAAAATTCCGTCGTTCTTGAAAGCTCTGATGTCGGTGTCTCGGAGGGAGGTGCGAGAGTGCTGTCGTCAACTCTACAACAGCGTTCCCTTGTAATCAGGTACTAGGTTTTGTGTCTAAACTATACGGGATACTTACGTGTATATGGCATAGTCGAAGTTTACAAAGACCGCCATGTTCAGATTCGTGGTTGATATTGTCATCCTGTGTGGCGCATTATCCAAGTCCGTTCGTGAGAAGACCAAGGCATTGAACTCGTAGACTGGATGGGTCAGGTCTGGGAAGTGATGGAAAGGTACAGGTGGGTTTCCATCGACGGTGAAATTCACTACGGTTAATGTAGCGTGTTCTCCGCCGAGGATTGCTGGTGCAGAATTTACAAGGATGAAATACACGTAAATGGCCATCCCTGTAGCAGTCATAACACTGTGGGCAGCCGAAGCTCCAAAAAAACCCGCGTCGGAATAGCACTGATATCTACGGTATCTTGTATGCACCGTAAACTACTGCCTGTTGTAGCCTTATTTTAACCTGCAATACAACCGGAGTATTAGGGGTTTCAGGCACCGAAAAAAAGTGGAAACACGTGGCAAAAACCCCAAATTTCGGCGCCTATTGCAGATTTTTTCGTGGCGGTCGGGCAGGCATTTTTGGCGCCTACACCCTGCTGCTATTTTCATCGGTCTCATAGGTGGTCATAGTCCTGGAGCTCAAAGCAGTTGTATTTGTAGTTAAATATTACATCTGTACATAGTATCTGAGGCTCCCCACCTGACTGCTGAGTTCTGTCGCACCCGTGTCGAGCTCGCAGCAAACTGCTCTATTCGTCAAAGGCCTGGGGAGAGCGGGGCACACAATGAGTAATTTTGAACGGGACAACGATTGATTCATACCTAGCAGCTGTGGATGGCGTAACTGGCGTTTCTGAGCTTGAGAAAGTTCTGAACGACGTCGGGTCAGCGTTTATGTACAGCGAGAAGCAGCAGACTGAAACATACTCTTGCTACGGATTCCACATTTGCCACAACTATGGTTGATAAGGAATCAGTGCGGCGAGAGTCAATTGAAGGGATAGATGTACCGGACAAGCCAGTACGTAGGCCGTTGTGATCTTCTGCTCGCAGTTGCTCTATGGAGCACTGGCAGTCCCTATAGAGCTCTTGATAACCGGGGGTCCTGCAATCTTCCAATGCGAATGAGACTGAAACCCGGTGCCCCTCACCGAGTGTAATGGGAGCGTGAGCCCGCACTAGATGTTGGTACAACTTACTGATTGAATCAGTACCAACATGAGGGGGTGATGGAGGGCACGTACCTTGACACCTCCTTCGTCAACACCATAGACGCCAAGTTTCGGGTGTGGTGCGGAGTTAGCAATATTTGCGACATCGAACCAAGCACACGAACAGATTTTGAATCTTGTAGACGCGTCAACAAAATGGACTCTCAAAAGTCGATGAGCTCGGGAACAACGTACCTGCCGCACAAGAGCCGCCCACAGTATCATTTGCTCCTTCTCGCAACTGGTCTTTGCAACAATGATGCTGTGAGTGAGTACATAACAGCAAAACCAAAGGTGAACTTACCTTCGCCTGATGCTGTTTATAATCACCTTTGCTTTCGGTGTGGTTCCTATACCATGTATATGCCCTACGGCTTCAGGAGCTATCCTGCCAGTTGTGCATATGCCGATGATGCCGTGCTGAAAGATAGAGAGGGCTGGTACTCAAGAGTTGCTTCAACTTGCCAGAGATGGGGCCACGGTGGACGAATCGTGGATGAGTCAACTCCAGGTCATAAAAATCCAAAAGATGAGCATAAATGAACGCATACATTGAATAAGAGGCCATACCTACAGCACCAGTGTCACTTCTAGACGCGCTCAGGCTCCAGCGGCGATCCGATTTGTGATCGGCCAGATCGGAGAGCGGAATTTGTTCGTGCAGGTGTTCCATCTAGTTTTGAGGTAGTTATATGGCCATCTGTGCTGACAGATAGAAGATCAAGCGTGGGGAGGGGGTGAGACAAGGCAGTTGGGGTACAAGCTGCGGAAGACACATTGCGGCTCAGAACGGGACACGTACTGTCACGTGCTCAAAGTTGTTTGGCATCAGCTTGTTTGTTCCACTAGGCGTCCAAACAAAGTGAGGTTTTCTTCCTCACTTTGTTTGGACACCTAGTGGAACAAACAAGCTGATGCCAAACATCGGTCGACCTGAGGCCCAAGTCCGCTGTCCCTTGTCAGCATGCCAAGCTCTCCAGGTTTGCGCTACCACCACTGACGCTGCCCATTCGCCAGTGAGTACTCTTCTCCTCTCTGTGTATCTACAAGTAGCTAATCAAAGTGCCGTATTTGGTGCCTGGACTCATACCCCGATGAGCTGTTCAACCAGGCACTGCTCGACGGTGACCAACAGACTGTACCACCAAGGCTCGTGGTGCGTATCTTCCCACTGTGCCATCTGTGGACTGACCACTCTAGATCTGGAGCTTCAGACACTCCAAATTCCCTCTATAATGATTTGCGACACCATGGTTGGTCCTCTTCCAGCACCACGAAATACACGCCATCAGTACACATCTTGTAAAGATAGAGCACCGTCTTTGAAAAGCCTGCATATGTTGCAGATTGCCATCTGGACCTTGTCAATGGGCAAAATCAGGGTGTCAGCTTGGTCCATGGTGTTAATGTGTATCTAGGCATATTTTCGGCATATTGTTGAGCTATGTTTTCGATCCTCAACATGAGGATGCGGACAGATGGAGGGAATAACTCTGGAAGGCGAGATGGTGTCACAGCAGCAATAAGTCCCATTACTGTAGCTGAATTGTAACTACCTCATAGGGCATAGGCAGGCGATTCATCAAAAGAAGCCGTAACCTGGGATTTTACATGCCCTTGGTAGCAGGAAAATAGGTGGGTGTACTCATACCTGCTTCCGAGAGCAAGGCATTTAGGTATTTTTAGATACGGTTTAATCTCCGGTGACCGGAAAGTGCTGCAATGGCCCGCCTTTAGAGGCAGGACTACCGAAAGCAGGGAATTTCACCTATTTTTAGATATGACTTAATTACCGGCTACTGAAAAGCCCCGGAATTCCTTGCCTTTTGGGGGCAGGACTCCCCGAAGCAGGTATTTCCCCGGCTCCGGCTTCCCACAGTGATAAGGGATGTATGAAATCGGTGAAATAATCTACAGACCGGTAAACTGGAATGTGATAGACATATTCCTCGTGTCGGGGTAATACGTTGCTGCCGTATAGGTGCCAGTGAAAGCTTTGCGCGTAGCCGGCAAGATTGCGCAGTCAAGCGGCGAGCAATCTTGGTTCTTCCATATGGTCGGAGTATTGTCCGACAGCCTTGGACGGTACACAGGACGCACGCCAGTCTCTGAGTCGCCAAATCCGTCGTCGATTGTTCTATTCACTAGCTTGGCGAAAGCAGAGTAGAAAGAGAGGGCGAGGATAGGAAGTCTAATGAAGGGAGAGATCGAAGAAGGGACTAGCAGAGTACGTGCGAGCTTCAGCTTCCAAGGCATTGGGTGGTGTGGACAACAAAAACGAGAGTAGCGCCTCAGAAGAACTTGGGTTAATAACGGCTCGATATCTCCGTGATACGAGATCGGCCAGGGGCTGCGATGTGAGGTTTGCGGACTGAGATGTGCCCCTAAGACCTCACCTAGCAAATCAAAGACCCACCCGCAGAAATACTATTGTTATCCATGACATCAGATTCTGCTCAAATTTGAGTTCCGATGGTATATTGATGTACGTTTTAGCAGCTCATACTACTTATTGCGCCCATGCCTCTCGCCTTTCCCCCGGCTTGGTGCTAACCTTATACGAAAATGTTGCTAGTTCTTTGGCCCGGATGGATATAGAGTAGTGCAGGAAGTTCTCTTCGATTGTCGAATGAGAAACATTCTATCACCGTTAGGGAAAACGCCCTCGAGATTGACGCCCGAACTCCTGCCATTTCATGTCTGGGCCATCTTTAGAACCGCGGATTCCACTGCTGGCTACACAGACGCCACATTATCCTAATTTAGATGATGAACCATGTTCTCGTTCCTAGATAGGGTGCTACAAAAATATATACTATAGTAACTTGTTTACTTAATTTGTAAACAAGTCTAAGTGCATAAATAAAGATATCGAGGAAGGAGTGAGCAATACTAAGTAAATAACACGCCAGACTTGGGATGATGTTACCAGCCACCTCGCCCGCGTAACCTAGGTAATTACATAAAGATTCGAGATCTAGAAGAGGAAACTACAGTTAACTTTTTCCTGCATACGTTCCGTCCTCTCTGTCTCCGGTGTATGATCTATCCTTATAGCCAGAGCTCGGAGGCGGGTTGTTATCAACGTCCATCTGGAATTTGAACCCTCGATTTTTCATACCAAGTTCTTCACCATGCGCTTTCTTGGCATTTCGTCGATGGCGAAGAAGTCGCAGCAGGATGAAACCGATGATCAGGGTCGCAAATGCGATCGCGAGCCCAATGGCCACGCTCACACCATCTATACCTCTCTTTCCGGGGGTGCTGTTGTCGAGGGCTGCTGCCGCAGTAGCAGCAGATAAATCAGACGAGGCGGTTGAAGGAAATTGGACTTCGGTGGAAGAAGGTATGCCTGAATCCTCGACTCTGGTAGACCCTCAAGATAAACATATAGCGCAGAACGATACAAAATACTCACGAATAGATGGCATAGTCGAAGTTCACATAAACGTCCGTATCGCCGAAGGCAGAGATGACGAGTCGATGCTGGGTGCTGTTAAGACCGTCTCGCGAGTATGCCGGAACGTCAAAGTCAACTTCTGTCTTCATTGGGTCCGGAACGTGTTCATACAGGACTGGTGGGCCATTGTCCATTGTGAAGTTGGCAATCGTCCTTGTGGTGACAGCCGGCCCAGCATTGTTGGCATTTATGAAGAAAACCCAAATGGCAGTACCTGCAACACCATGAAGTCAGCTCATCATCTGCAAACGGTACTGACGAAACTTAGACATGCCGTTGAAATCCAATGTAATCGATATACTTTTTATGAATGGGTGATACGTCGCCGCCGTGTAGGTACCACTGAAAGCCCGAGATACGTCTGGCGTAATGGCACAGCGGTGGCAATCTTGATTATTCCAAGGGTTCGAGTCCTTCGGACTGTGAGGAAAGTATATCGGTTTGAAGCCTGTTACTAGATCGCCATACGTGTCATCGATAGTCCTATTGACGAGCGCTACCGCTACCAGAGGATTGAAGGACACCGATACCAAATAAACGAGGACGAGCAAAAGATGAGTTGGCCATAAGTTCGACATAGATGATTGCAGGCTACGCGAGGTGGGATCGACTGTTGTTAATGCGAGCTCTGTGGTTTCTCGTATTCGACGCCAGCTTTATCTAGCCGCAAACGTGACCAGGACAATGCAAGGGGGTGTAGAACTGCGAGTGTGAGGTATATTGAGATCCATCTGTTCAACTGTCAACAACACCGCCGGTAGATGATATGACGGAGGTAGTGAGGTCGTGGCGTTCGGGGACCATTTTTCTTTGAATTTCGGCTTAAAGAAAGGCAATGGACGGACGGCAAGACGACAACAACAATGGAACTGAGCCACGTCTGCGGAGGTTGGTGGATGCGGTAAGAGATGCCCCGGTCCGTTGATCAGCGTGGTCAGGCTTGTTTATGCAATGTCCTCGTGCCGGCTAACGTCGTCCTTCCTCACATCCACCATCGTCAGCTTACCTGACTGGCGTTGGTATCGTCTCTGGCAGGTATTCTCGCCTGCGCCTGCTGGTCAGCAGCGCCCACACCCCAAACCTTCGACAAACTCGAGCTCAAGGCTTCGACATCCTCTGATATCACTTACGGGCGACGGCAGTCCATAGTCGTTCGAACGGGAACAAATATAGACTATCAAGATGGATGGCCTACCCATCGTCGCAGATGGTACAGCCCCTCCGCGGCCACGGATGCTTCCCCCAATAACGCCGCCGATCTCCCTGGTGCCGTACAACATCTCCCTGAACCTCAGTTCCATCTTCGCCATGCTTCCTGGGTCTCGGTTCCTCGCTCGATGGAGGAAGGGGGTATTTGAGACCCAAATCGACCCTTCAGAGCTTCCAGCAGTTAGCATCGCTGAACAATTGGCGAGTGCTGCGTCCCAGCCAGTCGTCGAGACTGTCACACCTGAGATAGTAAAGGAACAACTTCAGGCATTCCCTGGGCCTTGGGGATTCTTCACGTCGGGATATCTTGTTGGTCTGTTTATAATGGTGCGCTCTATTTCCCTTGCAAAGCTCTCTCTCGCTCATAAAGCTCAGGCCATCCTATTGCACCGCATTCAGAACGTCATAATTCCATCACGCATTCCTACCCGGCGTCAGCGCCATGCCTTTCGATTTGCTCCCGTCTTCGCGTCTCCCTTCCAAAACACGCTGTTCCTACAACGCCTCTATGCCTCCATTTTGCCGCTCGATTTCACTCGCACAACAACTCGTCTCATCTTGCACCTACCATCTGTGTACTTTCTGACGAAGATGCTCCTTGTTTGGTGCATTCTCGTGTTGGAAACGTCGGAGCTCCTTCCTCAATTCACAGAAGAGCAAAAGAACGGTTATTGGGGAGCTCTGTGCTGGATCGAGAATCTATTTCAGTGGGGTACTCAGATGAACATGACGGAGATTTGTTGGTCGACATTTGTGGCTGTATGCGGCGCATTTTTGGTTGAAGGATTTGTCAAGGCCATGGATGGTCTGGGAGGCGGTTTTCCTCTTGGTAATGTCAACACAAGCACCTCACCATTCAATCTTGTGAGCCCTCTAAGAAATTGGACCCATTTCATCCGCTAACTGTACTGCACAGGTTGGATATGCTTTCTTGTTGCACATTTATTCTTCGCCAGTAACACACTCCTATCAACCAAACGATGGCCTACCTTCGAGGCCTGACAAGCATGTCATCATCACCATCACCATTCCCCTTCTCCAGGTCGGTTTCCTGAAGCTTTTCAACTATGCGATGGCTTACATGTCTCTAGCTTACATTATTCCATATACTTTCTGTGTCCAAGCGACTATCTACACACCGCCTGCTTCCAACAGCCCTTACGTCAATGCTTTCGCTCGCTCACTTCCACGGAACCCTCTTTGCACATTTCTCCCAGACACATTCACAGGCAGAACCCACAACGACGAGCTCTGCACCCAAAGGCCCACGTCGACCAACTCCTTACCTCGGGGCTCCCAACGCCAACTACCCTTTGCTTAATTATATTCCAAACATCTTTGAGACATTCCTAATCTCAACGATCTTACTGACGATATTTATTAACGCCCTTGTGCAACTACTCGTACGTGGACGTGTCGACCGTGTACTGAGCGGCCTGGGTATCGGACCCGGTGCTAATATCCACAGTGAGTTTTTTCTCAGAACCTCCACGTCATACCTACAGATATATGTCTAGATGACGACGAAACTCCGACATCTTTCCTCCAAAGCCTACCATACGAGGAAGACTTCGGTGTGCTCCTTCTACGCGTCGGCACCGCAAGCCTCGAAGCAACTGGCCTGAGAGGATGGGGTAACGAAGTTGCGCCTATCCAGCTGCCCGCCCAGCCCCGAAGACGGAGATCGACGACCCTCATCGACACGCACTCGTTTGACACTTCACCGACGTATGGCCGTGTGCGAATGGGCCGCCTCGGCGTCGGAGACGTCTCGTACGGAGCCTCCACCTCTGCCTCAACATCTCGGATGCTCGGTGGCAGCCCAGACGTCTTCTCCGACACGACCTCGCGCTCCAGACGCCCCAGAGGACCACCTGCTTCGACAACCACCGCCCAAGTCCGTGGATTCAACAACGACGTGCGCACAGTCGACTTGGGCAACTCGGACGCCGCCAATGGAGGAGGTTTGGGCAACGGAACGAATGGTTCGTGGCGCAGGTGGTTTGGCGAGATGGGCGGGTTTATCAGAGCAATGTGGGGCGTTCTGAGAGGGCTTGTTGTTTTTCTCCTCGAACGAGCCAGAGGGCGGGTCCGAGTCAGAGAGCAGGCGGCTGCCAGGAAGCCTATCCGTGCAGGTGTATCGGCTCAAGGCGCCACGGCCGCTCGGGATGCCGAGGTGGAAGATGCCGAGGACGAGGAGAGGAGAAGGGAGAAGGAGATCTATCAGAGGTTCTTGAGAGGAGAGGATATCAGTGACGACGAGGACTACCATTCTGGACAGACCGAACTCGAAGAGAGCGACTCTGAAGAGGAAAGTGAAAGCACGCACGACGGGGAAGAAGGCAGCGACGAGCGAGAGGCGGAGACTGTCCAGCTTTTTACCGACTTCATTCGTAGCGGCGGCTCTCGAGAGGCCGGGTGGTCAAGCTCCAACGGCGGAGAGATGGTTCTAGCTCATCTCATGCACGGGGCTTCTGCAAGTGGTGCCTCGCCTGGGCCCCTTACTCGCCGACGATGGGATGCCCTGGTCCAGCGTTCTCCTCATGACCTCCAACGCCGTGGTCAGCGTCGAGACGACTTTGATGATCTGAATGACGACAACTCTTGGGACCCTGCACGGCGAGCACGGACCATATTTGACCAATACGTAGACGATGCGAGCCAAAGAGAGAGACAGCAAGGCTACCAGCACCTTTGTGTAATTTGTACGACTGAGACAAGGGAAATCATTTGCTGGCCTTGTCGGTATGTTGTTTCCCACCTCTCTCTCTGCCCGCACTGATGATTGACTGTCCTCTTTTAGGTGTCTATCTATGTGTGACAACTGTCGAGAAGCCCTTGCGTCTAGAAGTGCACCAACGAAACACCGTTGTCCTTGCTGTCGTCAAACGTGAGTCTCATGTTCTCGTATTGTCGGGTCATGGCTCATCTTTTCTTCTTTGTGACAGTGTGGAAGGTTACTCGAGGATCTATATCCCTTAGACTTGAACCTGTTCTACATGTGCAATAGTGTGTATTTACTGAACGTAATGTGTATCCAAACTGTGTATTTCGCGATCCATGTTCTAGGCTTACTACTTTCCACTCCCGACTTATTTCTCAGCAGCAAACATGGATCTAAACAATGCCTCACTTGCGATGCCATAGCTCTGCAATTCGTGAATATCCTATCCATTGTAATTTCAGGGGAAGTGGACTCCATTGAGCCGCTATTATTGCTGCGCAAACCGTAGAACTCCGAGGAGCGGGCGACTATTTTGTACAAAACACGACTACGGGCCCAGCGGTACTCGTTTTGGGGTTAGTGAGCTAACTCTCTGTCTCGCTTTTATTTCACTGCTTTGAGCTTGAGACGAGACAGGGATTTATTCAGTTTCGCTGGAACCATTCAAACCTTGTCATCACGCGATAACCGACCGGACTGCATTCCCGCGTTGCTGCCTCGAGAATACCGCTATACAACTTGTCTTTTGAGAGTAGTGCGTCTACTACGGGTCAAGGTCGCCTCTGACGTTGATGTTTTACTCATTGTGTCAGGCTCCTCCTAATTTTCCCCTGCGTCTTCTGGCTCTGCTATTGACTCTAAACACGGATAGGAGGGATGTTTGTCAATAGACAACAGTCTTGGTGATTCCGATACCTATCTACGGCAAATTCCACTGGATAGATTGATTTTGGTTTAGTATGGAGAAAACAACCGGATACGGAAACCCACTTGCTAAAACGAGTCAGCTACAGACGCAGGCAAGGGTCCTCAAGCAAGCGGTTGCTTCAGTACGGGAGAAAAACACGTTTAGGACCGGGGCTGGGGATGATATGCATTTCCATCAACATATAGTGAACTTAAGACACGACGAATGACGAGAATAAATTAGCAATAGGAAGGTACGAGGGTATGTTAGAATTCGAAATTAGTAAAGGAAGTAGTGATAGATCATGAAACACGGGTGTTGTTAAGAATTATGTTGAGTACTCTGCGCCTGAGCGAACGCCTGGGGCGAGCAACATCAGAATCGGGGGTGGGCAAGGGGCGTGCGCGTTCCAAAGACAGAGGGCGAAAGGTCGGCGACTCCATCAATTCCTCCAATAATGCCTCGTCATCCTCGTCCAATCCAACGAACGACCCGAGAGGAGACATCGCCACCACTTCAACCATCCGCAGGTCTCTCCCTGAGTCCTGGTAAAGTGGAGGCGGCGAGTCATACACCACCCTCCCAGGCTCCGCGTAGATATTCGAAGCGATCCCCATCGCCTCGCTCGTTATCGGGCCAGCATAGTGCTCGATGATGCACTGGAAATACCGGAACTTCGCCTCGTCGACCTGCACGTCCCACTTCAGCACGCGGCAGAGCTCCATCTCCATCTTCACCAGCTCGTCCTTGTCGAACTTGCCCCGGCCAACGACTCGCCACCAGCGGAGCGTGCGCGGGTTGTCGCACGAGACCTTCGCAGCGACGAGGTACGCAGACATGAATAGCCGGTACGCGTCGTCGTAGTACGCGACGCTCGCGGGTACGGCGTCTTTGTACTGCCCGAGGAGGGTCATAGCAGCAACGACGATAGAGACGTCGAGCTGGGAGAATTGGAGGGCAGCTTTGATATAGGAGGGCAGGCGGGTTTGCCAGATGGAGCGCGTGGATGGGAAGGGGTACCGCGCGGAGCCGAAGAGGTGGTTAATGTATGCGGCACAGATACGCGAGATGGTGTCGTAATTGGGGGTGGGGGGAGCAGCGTACGCCGCAGTGTTAGCGCCAAACTGAGAAGAAGTATCAGGCGATAAGAAAGAATAGAAGGGTTTTATGAGTCTCACTGAAGTCATGTTAGTTGAAGTGAGGTATAGAAAACGAGCCTCATAAAGTGGTGTTTTGGGGCGATAAAACGAGGCGGTGATAGTGTCCGCGATAGTTCGAGAAGCGACGAAGCTTGCGAACCCCAATGAAAAATTCGAGGAATTTATACTCCAGAGGAAACCCCCTTTCCACCTTTCGATGCTCCGGAGCTGCTGCGAAACACCCCGTCGATAGTCGATCGCTGCGACATCCCGCCCTTCGGTCGGAGTAAGGGCCCGAGAATCATACGAGAAACAGCAGGCACGGTATCAGAGTGAATCCACATAGAGGCGTCGATAATGTAAAGGTGATCATTGGGAGATGGTGGGTGATTGGGAGGAAGCCTGCTAGGGCCGTTTAAAATTAGCCTGCGATTATGACGAAAACGGGAATTCCTATACTTTACCTAGCATGGATAGCAAACGTCTGGTCTGAAACACAACCGCGCGGCCAACGCCTTCTAAGCCGTGTGATTTCTTGTGTCTTTCCTATCGATCTAAACACCCGGGTCGTTAGGCCCTGAAATTTTGAAACCTAAGAGGATACATCCTCGATTGTGATTTCTTCTACTGGCGATAAGGTCGCAGATAAGCACACTGAAACCTCCCCCGCTATCGGTTCTATGTGTCGGTCGAGTGTGGTCTTGGACGAAGTATAACGTTTAGCGCTGGTCGAACTTGGAGGCGTTTACTCATATCCGGCAACCGGCAATGTCGATTACCGGAGATCAGTGACTAATTGGACTTGAAGGCTACGCCAATAAGTTTTCAAAAACAATTCTGCGCTTCTGAAGAGTGAGGCGGCCAAAATAATGATAGAATGGAATCAAATTCCTCCAGCCATAAAAGGACCGGCTAAATATGCTACAAAAGCAGACGTGCGTATGTACAGAAGTGCAATAATAAAAATACTGCGAAGCTGGTGTATCGTATCGTAATACAAAGAGTCCAGAGGGTGATGAGTAATGGAAATAGAGGTGATTAGGCGGGAGGGAGGGACAATTAGTGTACGAACGAGTGTGCGGTGAGAGTTCAAGAGTTCAAGGAAGGCTCGAGTAGCGTGGCGTTTAGTACATGAGTTGTCGTTTGGTGAGGGCGTGAGATGTTGATGGGGTGTCCAGGTGTAGAGGCGTGGTCCAAGTTCCAAGATATCCGGCTCTTGGTGGAGGTAGCAGAAGGGGTCGCAGTGGTGGTGGTGGTCGATGGTAGGTTTTGATCGGTTCGTCACTTAAAGGGCGGTAGGGCTCGACTTGAACGCAGGCGTCCCCTCAGCTGGTGAGGCGGGGCGCGACTCCTGCCTGTACCCCGGCATCGGTCGCGCCGGCGGAGCCTCGTGCGAGTAGAAGCTCGAACTTGAGCTCGCACTCGACGGTGCTCTCGAGAGGCTCGCCTTCTGCGCATGCACAGGCGTCGGGCTCGCGTACCTCGGCAGGCTCTCCTCAGGCTTCTGAAGGATGAACCCCCTCAATCCCGCCGCCTTCTCGCCCTGGCGTCCAAAGCCAAACCCGGCCTTCTCGGTGCTGCCTGTGCTCGCCGTGCTGTCGGTGCGCATCATCATCTGCGGGGCAAACGTGTGTGCCTTCTCATCGTGGGGGTGGAATACATTCGAGACGTAGGGCGAAGCGTTGACAAACACCGGTCGATTGTCCTGGCTGGTGGGGAGGATGCCCTTGGCCTCGGCGCGCCAGGAGGTGATGGAGCGCTTGGCCTTGGAGGACTCGCGGAAGATGAGGCCCAGGAGCATGTTGAGGCACCCGAGGGCGAAGAGGAAAAACGCAGAGACGAGGGCGAAGTCGTCGACGTGGTGCGAGAGGATCTGGGTCGAGATGAGGCATTGGAAGATGCCGAGAGCTCCGAGACCGAATTGCGTCCCGAGGACGGGGAAGAACCGGTCAAAGAAAGCCATTGGCCAGCTGCATTCAGAGACTAGAAAGACCGGTCAGTGAGCGAGCAATGGGATGGGGTGAAGATAGTGACGCACGGAATAGGATGATGGTTTGGAAGATGATCAAGAGGCTGGAAACGACGGCCCAGAAGACACCAGCGGGTTGGTTGGGCACTGTGCTTCCTTCGATGTAATCGCAGTCCACCATCGATGACGCTGCATCAGTTCCCTTTGCCGCCTCAAAAGCGTTAACAGCCTTGATGTTCGTGACCATAACGAGGATCGTGCTCGAGAAGACGAGGATAAGGGAGATTAGACTGAGAACGCGGATGGCATTCAAGCCTAGGAAGTACACTACACATCTGTAAGAATATCGTCGAGAAGAATGCAAGAGATAGAGCTTACTTGCGCGAGGTGGCAGCATATTGGTCAATTACAATCTAAGTTGAAGATAATTTGCGGACGTGGTGGTCGTTGACGATGACGGTTCGTAATAAAGTCGGTCTATGCGGCGTCCGAAGAATTAAGAGGTGTTCCGGCACCGATAAAAGAAAGGAAACGAGGCGGACACTGGGCCCTTGGAGCCTGGATGGCGTAGGAGGTGGTCGGGTGGTCAGAGGGGGGTAAGGATACCAAAATGGCTGAAAGAGGAGGGTCCATTATAAGAGACGCGGAGTCAGGGAGGCCGGGCATTGTCGTTCTAGGGTGTTTGGGCGCACCTTCCATCGCGAAGGCGGGCGTACAAACTCGTGTGAGGCGAGAAAAGACAATGAGGGAGCCGCGTGCAGAGAACAATGACATGCCATTGTTACATCACGTGACCGCTTCAGAACAATAGGCGCTCAAGTCATCTTGTAGTGACGCATTCCCATGCCCTTGTTTTCGTAGTCTAGGTAGCAGAGAAGGGTAAATATTATTCTGGCAGAGCTCGGATAGAATTTTCCCCCACCGGATAACATAGGTGTCGACAATTCTCCCCTCTGAGTCAGTCACCAATCGCGCAGAAAGAGTGCAGCAGGAGGTTCTCGTCCTTTGAGTTAGAGGTTCAGTATCCACTGGCATATCCGAGAAAAAGGTATGGGGATGATGTACATAAAGGAATGGAAACGGAATAATAGCAGACATTCGGATCACTAGGCAAAGTGCGTCATCTAACGTCGGTTCTCGAGCACCCTCGTTTTCATTTCGTTTTGTTTTCTCAAGGATTCCATTCCATCGTACGTCAGGACGAGGCGGTGCGGAATGATACCCGCCTTACCGCTAGCAGACGGTCTAAGTGACATGGCCACGTTTAATCTTGTACGCGTCCCGTTTCCGAAACGCCGGCGGGGAAAGAACGCGTTGAACATGAGGGGGGCCTAGAAGCGTGGTCGCAACGAGGCATAGACCTTTGACATTGACAGAATAAAAAACTAGAAAGTCGCCGTGATATGCTGAGAATTTACAACCTCCCAATACGCTATGAAAGAATGCAATCGAGAAGGCTTTTCTTCCAGTCAACTAGTCCGTTCGAGCGCCCAATCCTAAAGTCTTGCAATCATAAATACCTCTACATCCCTCGAGAAGGCTCCGCATACCCCTTGTACTGTCCCGCGAGGTGCGGCATATATTGTTGGGAAACGAAAGGATCATACGCCGCTTGACTGTGAGCATACAACGGGGGTCCAGCGGCCGCAGATGACTGGCCATACCCAAGCCCAGCGCCAGCGCCGACGCCCGCTGTACCGATGCGCGCTGGAGACGCGCCTGGCGGTAACTGGCTCATCCCCGTTCCGACTCGTCCACTGGTGCCGCTGCTAGCAGTGTAAGTAGACGATGGGGACACGCTTACACCAGCGCCGGCTTGCATCCCAGGACCGGAGCCCGAACCAGAGGCAGAGGAGGAGGAAAGTTGCTCCTCGATCTTCTGCGCCAGCTTCTGCTCGAGCCGTTTGGGGAGGCGGTCGGGTTTATAGTCCTGATAGTCCTGATAGTCCTGGTAAGCGTCCAGGAATGGGTTTTGGGCTTGCTCTGTCCCCGTCGTTCCAGCTGTCTGCACTTGCCCTTGCATCGGTCCTTGCGCCTGAACCTGCGCCTGCACTGCGGACGAAGCGCCCGGGTCTGAAGTCGGCACCGCTGCGTATTGATTGGACATCGTTCCTTGCGCCTGGTACGTGTATCCCTGGGCTTGACCTTGGTCGTTGAAGTTGTACTGTTGGGGTTCGCAGCGCTCGGGGCCGTCTAACGGTCCTTGCTGGCCTTGACCTTGTGTTTGACCTGGACTTTGCCCCTGCGATTGGGGTTGGGAGGTAGTTTGAGAAGTAACTTGTTGGCCGACAGCTTGCTGGTAGGCAGGATCGAGGAGTACATCCTCTTTGCCTTGCCCGTTGGTGTTGTTCCCGTTGTTCCCGTTACCGGATAGCTTAATAGCGCCTCCAGCTTGCTTGATACTATTCAAGATATATAAGAAATATAAAATCGGTCCTTGGGCCGCTGGAACGAAACGAACAGAAAACTTACAAGAAAAACCACCCCAAGAACGCCAACGCAATAGCCGCCCACATCCCTGCCAGTGCACCTCCAACAATCGCAGCGATCGGGACTTTCCTCTTCTTCTTTCCTTCTTCCCCTCCTCCCAGGCCCTGCGCACCGATCGCCGTCCCCGTTGCCCCAGGCGAGACCGTCCTCTGCGAACGCGAAGTGACGGCCCTCGTACCTTCCGTCGTCCTCGTTGGGGCACTCGTCGTTGGAGTGGGTACCGGCTCGGTGGATGAGGGTGGTGAAGGTGGACTTGGGGTGGGTACTGGAGGAACGGGGTCGGTCGGGCTGGGGCTTGGAGGGTTCGGGGTTGGAGGTGGCACCGGGCTGGGAGTTGGAGGAGAGGGTGTCACAGGCGCTGGCGTCGGAGGGTTTGGCGTCGGTGGACTTGGAGTCGGTGGACTTGGAGTGACCGGTGGACTGGGAACGACGACAGGAGGCTGCGGCGCATTGATAACGGTGCAAATCGTGCCGTAGAACGTGGCTGCCTGAGTGATGTAGTCGTCGACGGCAATCGTGATGGGCACTTGCGTTGTGTACACCGGACCTACATATGGTGCAAACCGTTAGAAATCTGGAGAAAAGCATATCGAGAGGCGCTGAAGACGCACCGTGAATGGTGTTATAGAATGTCGCGTACGAGTTGGAGCATGAGGTGTTCGGCGAGGGCAAGGGGATGCATGTGCTTAGGTAGGACGTTGAGACGATGCCGGGCTCGGTGGTGAGGATATTCGTGAATGTCGTGATCAACTGGCCTGTTGGGATGAGTGTTGTCTGGGTGAGCGTTGGGGTCGTAGAACATATCGTCGACATATGGGCTGGATTTTCAGGATTGCACGACGAGGGACGAAATATTTACAGAAAGTTCAAGGAAGGAGGAAGGAGAGAGAACGATCCGAAGAGAAGTTTAACGGAACAGCGCCCACTGCCCAAACGGTACCACTGAGACTCAAGACCAAATCAAAGGGGAAGAAAGGATCCAGTGGCAGGCGCAGTGGCCCGTATATGAACGGACGCCCATTCAGTCTGGCACAATGAATAAACACAGTCCAACACGCAACGAGCCAGGGTGTCATTACGATACGAGTCAACTGCCTCGAGGAGAGCGCGGGCGGGCCAAGGATACAGCGTCGTTGATTCAAGGGCTACGTCAATCCAACACAAACGTTTGAATTGTTGGTCCCAGCGCTGTTCTTGGCGCCCTTTGAAAGGTAAACATGTCATAGAATGAACGAGATCGCCACTGCGTCGGAGGACATGGGAACCGACAACTTGGCAGAAATGAGCAGAGCAGATTCATAAGAATTGGAATTCAGACCGGATAAAAGCGGTCGAAAGGTACAGGGCAAGGCGAGGCGTTGCAGCAAGCCTGCTTTCGCAGGGAAATTGCAGGTGAAGGCCCGTCTGGAAAAGGATTTTCGTTGCCAAATTTGGGGCTATCGTCGACGGCGCCGATCATGAATCAGAGGTTTTCTGGGGCGTGCCAAGGGTTCGAAGTTGGCTTTAGATAGTCCCATAAGCGAGACTAAGAAAATAAACAGGAATTTGTAACAGACATATGTGGAGGCACTTGGAAGAAACTTGGTGTCGATTGGGCGTCACGCGTCAAGAGTGAAAAGCCCGATTTTCACACGAAGAGGAAATCTAATCTTATCTGAAAGACTGGCAAGGCGCGCCTTTGAGCGCTCTCCGTCAACCACCACGTCGAACAACTTGTTCCACGACATTCGGAGCCTGAGGTAATGTAGCTCATCTTTGAATCGAAAGTTTTTTGTCTCTAATGTCGAGCATCTTGACACTCTCACTGTTACATATGCATCTTTTCCAGTTTCATACAACTGGCCCCTGGCCCCTCCTAGTCGTCGAGTCAACGTCGACTCCTCAGTGCAAATTCGGGGCTAACGTCAACGCTGCAATGTTCAACAAACTAATTCACCGCCTCAAACTCAGAGGCAAGGATGAATATTACTCTTGCCCTGGCTTTCATAAGACAGATACATCTCCAGATGGGAACGTGAAAGAGTGCGAATAACCACGCTTCGACTCCTTGGGCTTGAATGTCTATAAAGACCTCGTCAAGACCAAACCAATTCGTTGCTTCAAGCTACCAAAGAGCTACGAATGGCAGCCGCCACTTCCCTACGACATCCTTATCCTCATCCTTGACACCTACCTCGTGTACGATGCACACACCATCCGCGCTCTGAGCACGACCTGTGCCAGCCTCGCCCAGTTCTGCTGCCCCCTGCTATTCCGCATCTTGACCATCAACACTAAGAACCGTAATGCACCCACATCGCTTGAACGCACTTGTTCTCGAACCCGTCTCATCTAGATCCATTCAGCCTGATGTCTTCCCGGATCCACTCAGCTGTTCACCCGGTACGCTGGATCGTCTTTTGTCTCCTCGTCCTCAACACCTCAGTTCCATTGGTAAAATGTGTCGATCTCCTCCAGTTGAGGACTCCAACAAGAGCCGGCGATGACACGATAGCGTAGAAGGCACCTTCTGCGCCACATTTCCAATTATAGTCAAGGCCGTAGTCTGCAGCTTCCCCTTATATCGACAGAATCGCTCGGCGATGTCATTCGCCACCTAGTCCGCGGTTCCACCCCGTCAGTGGACTCCGTCGACGATCTGGCCCACCATCCCGAACTAAGCCCATCGGCATTTCTGCTTGGTCTGCAGGGCGCCTCTGAAAATTGGAAGGAAGAAAAAAAGGGTATCTGGTATCTACACAATTTCATAGGAATTCGTAAAAGGCGCACTGCGAGAAATCGAGGACGCCCAGATCGTTAGGCTGACAGTGAATAAACTAATTGTAAGTAGGTAGGTACTTCGGTACGGGTAGATGGCACATTGGAATAGTCAGGAGTCGGATGGAGCAGTGTCATTCAAGTTGCTTTCGACCGCAAGCTAGCGTCCTTCACAACTGGGAACGAGAACGAGGGTCTGAGGAGTGTGGTATGAAATGAGAAGTGAGAAGATGAAGGAAGAAAAGGCGAAGGATAGATAAAGCTTCAAAGAAAGTCCGGCAATGCACTATAATTCAGAAGGTGGAAATGAAAATGGGTAATGAGTGCGTACAACAGAAGTAATGGTAGTAAGTCCATAGTGAGTACGCAGTGAGCATGGGATTGGATCCCGACATGCAATTAACAGAAAAAACATGAAGCACAGAAAAAGAGAGACAAAGGTTTTGAAACCATCCAGTATACCACATCCCCGAAGCATGATGCAAAGAAGAAAATCGAAGGCAACGAGAAAGTAAAAGAAAAGAAAAGAGCGAGTCATCGACCACCATAAATCGAGCGCACACCTCGGCTGAACGCGAGAGGGTAAGTAACCCAAAGATCCGACCCAAGCATCATCCGACCATTCATTCATCCAACCGACCCAGTCAATACCCATCACCCAGCACTCAACACCCAACGGCACTACGCATCATAAGCAGGGGGCGCAGGTCCCGTCTGCTGCCCAGGCTCCGGCAGCTGGTACTGCCCCCCATCCAAATGCACAAGCGGTGCCTTCTCGCCCAGCGTCCTCAGCGGTCTGCCTTTCCCGTCCACCGCCCCTGCTGGCGGTGTGCCACTCGGTGCAGTAGACGTTGGCGGTGTAGAGGTCGCCGCTGTGGATGAGGAAGAGGAGGAGCCGCCAAGTGCTAGGCCGAGCTCGGCGTAGGGGGAGTACGTTGATTGGCCCGCTGCTGCTGCTGAGGAGGAAGAGACGCCGGCGAATGACATGGTCGTTCTGTGGTTTGCACCGGAGCCTGACGCTACGCCCGATCCAGAGCCTGATCCTGAGCCGGAAGGGCCGGCAACTCCAAAGCCCACCACCGAGGGAGACGACGGGTCCGCGTTCGTCACCTGTAGCACGCGCTGTTCTTGTATGCTCACGGGACTGCCCGAGCGGTTGAACGGGTCCTCGTAGCGCTGCTGTTGTTGGAATTGTTGGTGCAGTGGCACCGGTTGGACGGGTTGGATCGGCGGATGTTGATTTTGGTGTTGATGTTGGGAGGAGTAGGATGGATGAGACGGCTGTGAGGGACGCGGAGCAGCACCGACAGCACCGCCAGCGGCCATGCCCGCCGCAGCGCCGAGGACGGGCACCATGCCCGGCACGCCGGGGTTGTACGCCCCAGGCGGCATGCTGCTCATGCCCGAGCTTGACCCAACGCCGGAGCCAGAACTCAGCCCCGCACCGCCGCCACTCGACGACGGCCCGGCGGTCCACGACGCGGTGCTGTACACTGACGGCTGCGAACTGGCGGTCAGGCTGCTCCCGACGCTCATATTATGCGTGAGCGTCTGCTGACCCTGCGCCTGTGTCTGCGCTTGTCCTTGCTGCTGCCCGTTCCACCCCTGGGGCGGGTACCCATGCCCTTGCCCTGCGCTCGTACTGGCGTGGGTTACAACCGGCCCCAGGCCATTATGAGAACTGGAGGTCGTGGAAGGTCTTGAAGAGCCCGCAACAACTGCACCTGCAGCCGCACCTGCCACCGCCCCGCCCGCTGTCGCTGCGGCCGTAACACCGACAAGCAGCGGCGTCAGCGAGGGGTTGCGGATGTGCTGCGGCGGGGGCTGGGACGGCTGGTACCCTACATCATTCCCGCCACCCAGCGGCTGGTACCCGACGTCGTTGCCCCCACCCAAGGGTTGGTACCCCATGTCGTTCGTCCCGAATGTGGCATGATTCGCTGGGGGTGAGTTGGGCGGGGAGAGCCCGACGGGGTTGGTGTGCTGCTGCCCGAGGATGCCGTAGTCGTACGGCTTAGGCTTGTCGGTTGACGGATTGGGTTTGAACGGCGAGGAGCTGTTGGTGTGCCGGTCATCGTCGCCGCGGTTGAAGAAGTCATCGAACCGTGACTGTTTTTTGCTGTTTCGGACAATGAAGGGGCAAGAAGAGAGCAAGAAGGGGAAGAGATGCCTGTCAGAAGGGTGAAGAGGAGGAAATGAAAGAAGACGCACATCAGCTTCCATGTTAGAAACCCGAGCAGCACCAGCGCCGCCACACCGCCCACAACACCCCCAACGATGGGTCCAATGTTATTCGACGACCCGCCGCCTGGGTCCGTCGCCAGAGACTGAGTCACGCTCGGCGCCGTCGAAGCTGAAGTCGACGTCGACGTATCCGTTAGCATTGAAGTGTTCGAGGTTTCGCTGATGCTCGTAGTCGTCGGAGGAAGGGTAGTCGTCGGCGGGGGCTCCGTAGTGGACGTCGGGGGCGGTGTCGTGTCAGGCGGCAGCGTCGAGCACAACGAGCCCCATAGAGTAGTCGTCTCCGTAATCGGGACATCTATAGTCACCGTCACCGGGACCTCGACCGTCGTCGTGTTCCCTGTCCGCCCGCAGAACCTGCGTGAGCCAGATGGCGGGCGATAGAGTCGCGTACGCACCTGGGAGGGTGGTGACCGACGTCGTGAGCGTCGGGACGCATGTGGTGGTGACCCCAGCGGGGACTGTGCATGTGCGGAAGACGGTGGTGGAGACCTCTCCGGGGAGGGTGGTTACTGACTCGGTGACGGTGGTGGAAAGGCTCTGGGAGGTGCCGACGTCTGTGCGGGTGAGGGTGGGCGTAGGCACACACGTTGTCGCCATGCTTGCTCGCCGCCGTCGATGTCTGTCACGTTGGGGTCGAGAACAAAGGCGGCTTTACTAGTTGCACAAACGGACAAACGGAAAGACGCGAAACTGTAGTGAGTAGAGAAGCCTATAAGGAGGCGGAGCAGGGATGGGCGGGCTGGAAGCGTTGGTTGAAGCAGCCGCACAAGGCAGAAAGCGGAAAGGAGACTGGCCCTGGCTTGTCTTTTCTCAACAATCTTTTTCTTTTTACAGAAACCGGCACAGCCACAGCCACAACAAAATGAGGCTTCCCAAATTACATCAGCACTCCCCAATTCACGATAATTCCGGTGGAAATCCAAGGAAATCCCTGAAATTGTTTCTTCTAACGTGAATTCAGTCTCTTGATTTTCCTCTGCTAGAAATTTCCAACGACGCTCAGCGCGACGCACTCGACCGGAATGGTCGGCATCACCGTGGCGGTGCTCATGCCGCAGACGGCACTGCCAAGCGTGCACAAATAACGCCACGCGCTGGGCCATCAATTCAGTTCTCCAGCCTCTTGCCACACCGCTGTCTGGATCCAATTCTCTGCGTGCCCTTCAACCGATGCATAATCTCCGTAACGGTGCGGATCATCATAAAGCGGTTCTTCTCTACATGTTGCTTGCGACAGGCTATGCTTCGTACAACAATAAACGAGCGCCCATTAACCCTCGAAGGGGACTGAGTCTCCTGAATCCTACAGGATCGACAAACCTCTGACGTCGACCTTTGAAGAGCCTGCTAACCCGCGTGCAACAGTGCGGGGAACATCACTCGATATTCATTATTCTGCTCGTCGAGGCTGTCTTGATGCTTTCGTTACCGCCTCTTCATGACATGATCCACCGGGGCCTCCGTTCCGTCTTCTTCTCTCGGACCACAAGCGAACCGTATAGACAAATTCCCGGTCCATCTTGACCATCCAAGCTATATCCTCCTGGCAGATACTCGGGGCTCTTAGCATTATTGATACGATTGTTCGACCTCTTGCTGGAGGCTGCCCTTTCTTGCTCTCTGCACCCGAAATCCTCTTATCTTGAGCGGTCTTTCATGTATTATGTACTTATCTTATCCATCCCACCACAATCCCAGCCCTCTCGGGACCTCTTTCAAGCGATCTATCGTCTGGTAAGAATCTACCTACCACCTCGCTATCTCCCTTGAGTGCGCGTCTACCCCAGCCTCTCTCCCTCCTATATATTATCCTTCTGCAGTTAGACTTGGTAAAACCTCGTATACAATTGGTTTACACCCTCACCGACGAACGAATAAAAGCTCGAGGCACAATCACCATCTGTCAACCTTATTCGATCCCAACTCAATGCACAAATCTCCAGATTTTCTTCGCAGTCCAACTCTAAACGACAAGCCAGGACTGCATAGTACTGACTATTTGTAGCGCATCTGATTACGCTCGACATTTGCCTCCGAAACCTACCCTCTCGCGCAATGTGCAGGCCACCAGCACCAATGCACCAATCTCGCATAAAATCAACGAACGGAAACTCTGTCTCCCCATCTTATCCAAGAATCCCAGCATCCCCAAGGCTATTTTCCTCCAGCGCACAGCAGCGCACTCGCACAAGGCCTCTACTGCCCTCTCCCTTCCATCTTCCATTGGTATGTTACTTCCGTTGCTCCATCCTCTCCTCGGAGACTCTGAACGCCGGAGCCTTCCTGTGGACTTTAGCCATCAGCGTTGATCTTCGTGACGACATCGATCGAGCGTCGAGGGTGTCGTAGGGTCTTTTCTCGACGGACGGCGATTCTACACCGACGACGACGTGGAACAAGGCTGTCTTCGGGGCCCGAAGATAATCGTATTAGGTGGTAACTTGAACTGCCTTCACAAATGACATCTGAATATTCCCAGCCGGCGGCATGCGGAAATGATAAAGGCCTTGCGTACATTGTCGTGTACTGCCCAGACGTTACATCGAAGCTCAAACGTGCGCCACAAAAGTAGCTGGTGCGCTTGCATTTGCCGTGGTCTTGTTCACTCACTGTGGGAGATAGTCCATCCCAAGCCCATCAAGTTGAAAAATGCAATTCGAGTACGTGAAGATGACAATGGAGACAAGCCTGTTCCAGATTCGAGTTGTGGGTCCAATTAATCCTCTCAGGATCAGGTCTGCGCACGTACACCCCTAATGACCTCCAGATCGACGTCAACAACACATCGGCAGAGCATTTCCGAAAAACCCATTTGATTCCACCATATACAAGCTAATTACTGTAAGGTCGATAGCGTTCTAAGGTACTTGTAGCTTGCGAGCAGCCCACCAGTACTGACTGTGAGTGGACTCATAAATACCGTAAATAAAAAACATAGAAACAGAAAAAGATGTTCAAGGAAATGAGAAATTGAAACGAGATGAAAAAAAGGGAATAAATGCGTCGTAGGGTACCAGTAAGATGTAAGGAAAATGAGGTTCCGTTTTGGGTAGTAGATTGTTGGAGGAAAGAGACGAGAAGAGAAAGGAGAATCAAAGAGAGCGTGCGGAGGTATAAAACAGTGATCGACGCGAGAGCAATGATTGAAGGTACACATCGTGAGATGAGCGTTGTTGGAGGTCATTAAAAGAACCAAGAAGAGCAATATCAACGCGGAGGAGCCGTCGATCCAAGAAGTCGAAGGTGAGGCCGGAGAGCGGAAGAGTCGTAGTGGAGTCATTACGACTCGATTTGCGTCTTCTGGGTCTTCTTGACGGGCGCTTGGGTCGAACATAGTCACGCAGGTCTTGAGTCAAAGTAAACGCAAGCCTTAGCGCGACCATGGAACAGAAACCCACAAACCTCGAACGCCCGAACGTTGCATGGACGTGTCATGACTTGGTCGCCTTGCCATTGACAATCGGAAGACTGGGGCTCGCCGTCCTCGAAGTGAGCGACTTGACGAGTGATTTTGCACCTCTATCTCCCCTGTCGCCTCTATCGCCCTCCGCGCCGCCAAGCTCAGACGTCGGCGTCCCAGGAACCGACGGCGACTCGTCTCTGGCATTCCCGTTCGCAGCCGCAGAAATCTCGACCTTGGTGTACACCCGCCCATTGCCCTCGACGATCGTCTCGGTCTGTCCGATGTTCTTGAACATGTGCCCGATCTCCTCCTCCCAGACACCGCCCTCCTCGTCGTGCCCTTGCGAGTGGTCGTCATGGCCGTCTGACGAGTCTTCGGTGCCGTCAGTCCCGTTGGACCGCCGTCGGTCGAGGTCGGAGTCTTCCTGACCCTCTGGAGGCGGAGACCCGCGCTGGGCCTGCCCATTCGACGGAATTGTCGCAAGAATTGGTCTGAGTGGGACCTGGGGTTTGGGTGTTGGCGGAGCAATAGGTGACGCGGATCTGTTTGCCGGGTCAGTGCTCGACTGGCGCCTCTTCTCGTCGCCGCTGAGCAATCGGCTCCTCTTCTCCGCCTCGTCAATAGCCAAATCTTTGTTGGAGGCGCGGCGCCAGAGGCTCTTACTCGCACCCTTCATCAGCCGGCTGAGCGTGCCGAACTTGGGGTCCAGCTCCTGCGAGCCTTCCTTCCTATGTCCTCTCCCTCTTCCCCTCTGTTCCCCTCCTTCCGGGCCGGCCTTGCTGGTAGCCTTCACCCTCTCTCTTTCTCTCTGCCTTTCCTGCCTCGCCCGTGCCTTCTCCTGTCTCTCCCGCTCCCTCATCATCTCCTCCTCTTCCTCATGCCTCGCATCCAGGGCCGCAGCACTCGCCGAATACTGCGCATGTCTCGCCGCCAGTGCCTCCAGCCTCCTCCGCTGCTGCTCGATCTCCTCGTCCGTCCAGAGCGGGTTGGACACCGCGTACGCAGGCGACATCACTGGGCTCCCGTCCGCATTCACCCCGGGCCCATCCTGGTTCGCACCGTTCGGGTTGTCGGCGTACGCCCCGCGGCGTCGGCGCATGAGCTGCCCGCGCGCAGCCATCCCCAGAGGGGCGGCGCTCCGCCTCTTCCTCGGGGCGAGCTCAGGGAGCGGGGCGAACCGCACGTTGAGGGCGCTGTTGCTCCCGTTCGGGTTCCCGCTCCCGCTCGACCCAAGCGATTCAGAGCGGATGGGCACGGGTAGCGAGGAGGTGGAAGCTGTCGCCGATGACGACGAGCGTGAGTGGATCTCGGAGTTGGTGCCTGACGAGGGGATGAAGGTGTCGGAGCCTGTAAGAAGCGGGCTGGGCGAGGGGGGCGCAGAGTCAGCGATGGACGACGGGGGCTGGCTGTGCACTGGCGTCGTCGTCATCGGGATGTCGAGCGAGAGGACCCGCGCTTGTGATGTGGAGTTCATGTGGGTGCTCGGAGTCGAGTGTGAGTATATGCGGGGCTCGTCGAGCGCTTCAACAACGTAAGTTGCCATGTCGGTCGGTGTCGGTCGTTTCGCTGTCGGTGGTCCTGGTTGGTCGGCCCAAGTACAAACGGAAATTCGTGTTGTGTCGTCGAATGTACACTTGAAGAGGGCGTTGTCGTCCCTCGATCAATAGATAGCGCCTTGATAGCCCGAATCGAAATGAAGGAGGGATGAACTCGTCGTGCGTGTTCCGTCCGACGAAGATGAAGGTGGGAGGTGGGAGGTTGCCGTCGATTAAACCCTCGTCGTCGCGTGCAGGTGTCTTACTTGTGCGGCCTTTTCCCGCACCTCTTCTTCTCTCTAATAAGTCTGCGTGGTATCTTCCGATGGGATTGAGCGTATGTCGCTCTCGGATCGAGGATCTAGGTGGAAGCCGTAAACTTCAGGGGGCTGGCGGTTGGGGGCTGCGGGGCTGAGGGTAAAGAACCTTCACCACTCGGTAAATAGCCAACGAAGTTTGAAAAAGAAGCAAATGATTGTCGTGCAGAGCGTTAACGAGAGTGAGGGCTGTGCTGGATGCTCCGTCGTCGTCGTGCTGCGTTGGTGTTGGTCGTCGGTGGCGAGGTCGTAGGAGACTCGTAAGCGTAGTGGTGGAAGCGGGTAAAGGATCTGGTTGGTCCCCCCGTTGGCAAAAATGCTTGGTGCTTGGTGTTTGAACCGACGACCGGATGGGGATTTGGGTATCCGGGCGGCGGTGCGGTAAACGCAAAAGTCAAAACAAAAAAGCTTGAGTGGGTGATTAGGAGGAGGAGGTGCGGGAGAAAGACGACAACGAAGACAACGACGGCGACAGTCAGAAAGAAACGGTGTGAAGATCGAGAGCAGAGAAAAATAGAAAGAGAGCAGGCAGGTCTGTCAAAACAGAAATGATGGAAATTTGAACAACGTTCTTGGCACGGAACCTCCACATGGGCTCGTCATCCGGCGTACCTTATCTCATCATCACTCGGTCATGCTCACTTACTACATCGCTCAGGCAAGAGGTCAAGCCAGCTCGTCTTATTCTTCACTTACGTTAAACCTTCTAAACTCCGTAAAACCAGCAAAGTCTCGCCAGAACAGAGAATACCGCAACTCAATAAAGGTAAAGTTCAAAAAGGAGATTACAGTCGAGTAAGCAGTAGTATCGTACAAATGAAAAGGATGGAACTTGGAAGGAAATGAAAACAGAACGTTCTGCACGCCGTGCACTCGGACGAAATGAAAAGGATCGAAAAATCGACAAAGGAGGAGAAGAAAATAAAAAAGATACCACCCGAACAGTCACGATTGCAAACATCAGGATTATGTATGAACGCGGAAGGGCGACTTGATGTAAGCGCGTACAGAGCATGTCGCCAGACGCAGCTGATGCACTCGACATCGTGTCTCATCGCGTATGTTGGATGACTAGAAGCGACAGTGATGAGGACAAAACCAGCCCAAGGAACGAGCCAGTGACGGTCGGAGACGCAAGGCGACCCCGAGTGTGAACGTCGGAGCAGCCAGGGGTATGTAGAAGAAAAAGAAAGTTGGGTTTTGTTGTGTAGTTTGGTGGTGGTTGGGCGGGCGTCGAGTCCATTACGCGCCATAATGCAGAGCATATGGGCAACACAGAACGCGACAATGTCCAACCCAAGCGGTAGCGATGTGCAGCACCACCCCACAGCGGATCCGTGTAGGCGAGCCGCAGGGTGGGCGGCCAACCCGCAAGCACGTCCGTGCTCGCACAGACCACACCAGAAGGTGGTGGGATGTGTCAAGTCAAGCAATCAAGGCAGGGAGAGATGCATCCAAGCTCCGGGCAAACACCTAAGTGTTCACGAGGACCATGCAACTCGTCTCAAAGAGGGTCGGATCCAGTGCTAGAACACCGTCACCCCGCTCTGCGTGCCTGCATACTGGCTCTTCACATCATCCAAGTCTGTCGTGTCGTCCTGGCTCTTATAATCGTACTGCGAGAGACTGCCGAGGTCACTCTGGCCCGCGACCGACGCAGAGCCAAACGACGATCGGCGGCGGAGACGGTCACTCTGCGAGTATGCGATGTTCGGGTTGCCCCCCACGCCGGCGTTCCCGTTGCCCACACCGTTGGCGCTTCCGGACCCGTTCTTGGAGTCTCGCTCACCGAGCCCGATGACGCTGCTCGCATCGGTGACGCTCGGGCCGGCGTCTTGTGAGACGATGGAGGAGGCGTAGCTGTAGATACTCCGCTTAGCGCCATTGACGCCGCGAGGGATGGCTCCGCCGAACGGGCCAGGAGCAGTGAACATGGGCAGGCCGGACGAATAGGTTGCCTGGGAGCGGAGGGACTGGACATCTGAAGGGATGTATCCGAGGGTGTCATGGGTGCGATAGAAGCTGGCGTCGAAGCGACTTGGAGTACCAGAACGGCCTGAAGAAACTGGGTGGTTAGTCACTTGGCACAACGCACAGGTAGGTACTTACGATCAGAGGGTGACAACCCAGCTGGTCCAGTAGGGAGGAAATCTCTCGCTGTGGTCTCATGCCTGCGGAACTGCTCCATCGATTTCATGAGGGTACGACGGGGCTTGCTGAACTGGATCATGGAGACTTGCAGGTTGCTCAGAGGGCCTTCAACAAGTGTGTTTGTCTCCTTGTAGTGAGTCAAGAGGTAGTGCCAGAGAGGGTGCTAGACGGTACGAGGAAGGTCAACAAATATAGGAAAGCAATCAATCCCGAAACACACCTTGCTCAAGACCTTTGGATTGCCCAGGATCACAACCCCATACTTCGCCCTCGTCAACGCCACGTTCAACCGCCTCGGGTCATTTAAGAACCCAATCCCCTGATGCTCGTTGCTCCTCACACAGCTGAGGATGATATAGTCCTTCTCCCGTCCCTGGAACGCATCGACGCTCGCCACCTCGATCTCCTTATACAGATCCTTCTTCAACGACCCATTGAACTGCATATAGTTCACAATGTAGGACCTCTGCCCCTCGTATGGCGTCACGACCCCAATCTGGCTGGGCATCACACCTGACTTGAAGAACTTGGTCACAATCTTCTCGACGTTCGAGGCTTCGGTGCGGTTGAGGAAGGATGTGCCGCTGCTCGAGATCTCCTCCTGGCCGAGGTTCTGGTAGAAGAACATGGGGGTGTCGGGTACAGGCCACGGGAAGTCAACGTTCTTCCGGAGACGTTCAGGAGCGGTGACACCATTCTGGAGGGTGCCTTCATAGAACATGTTGGATGGGAACTCAGAGAGACATGGATGCATGCGATATTGGACTTGGAGGCGGATTGGCCGGTTGCCGAGAAGGACGAGGCGTTCGAAGAGGGATTGAGTGAGGCCGGCGCGGGCTGCCTTCTTGTTCATGATGACAGGGCCAAGTTGTTGATGATCTCCGACGAGGACGACTTGCTTGCAACCAAGAACTAGAGGAATCATACATTCTAGGAAGAGAGGTCAGCAGGTGGTCGATGAATTCAAAACATCATAGAAGGCGTACCTGGCTCAGCAGCTTGCGTAGCCTCGTCAATCAACACCGTCCTAAACTTCAACTTGCTCAACCTCGGATCTCCAGCACCCACACAAGTGCAACAAATCACATCCGCAGCCGCCAAAATCTCCTTCTCGCATTGTCTGATCAACGTCTTGTACTTCCTCTCGTCGTTGCTGCTTAGCTCTCCTTGCTCATTCTTCAGCATGATGAGCTTCTGGAGTTCCACATGCGTGGTGCTGTTGGCGACCTGGTTATGCAGGGTGAGGAACGCGACGCTCGAGTCGAGGGCTTCACGCGATTTCGCAGTCAGACGAACGACTTTCAACCCGGTGGCATGGATCTTCTCCGTCAGCTGGTCGACGGCTACGTTGGAGGGAGCACAGACAAGGACTTGGCCTGGGTTCATCTTCGCGAGATGGTAGACGATGGAGGCAGAGGTAACAGTCTTTCCGGTACCAGGTGGTCCTTGGATCAAACTGATAGGCTTCTGGAGCACGCTTTTGACCGCATACATTTGGGAATGATTGAGTTCGGGAAGGCCTGGGGCCGAGAAGCGTTTGGGCATCTGAGTCTTGAGGGACTGAGGTTCGAGTTCATGTCCAAGAAGTTTATGATACTATGAAAGAATGTCAAAATTGTGCATATATGCGCTATTTCGGTCATGGTGCTTACGATGTATCCGCTGACACTTTTCTCGTCGACAGCAAAGGTCTTCATCGCAAGCTGCATGCGGTCGAAGCTTGTAGACTTCCAGACGAAGTCAGCAGCAAAATTGTGGGTGCATTCGGCAGGAACACCGTCGGTACGGCGCAGCTCCAATCCAATCTCATCGGAGACATCTATCAACTTCAGTTAGACATGATAGGCAAGCTAGTAAAAACTACTCACTGTTTGGAATCTTGATAACATGGCCAACACCCTCCCAAGGTTTGTGCAGCTCGCCTTGGTACCTCAACCTCAACTCATCTCCAACGGCCAGCCTCACTTCTCCGCTCTCCAGCTTGGGGAGACAAAACCAGGCGACACGCTTCTGGTTCAGACCAAGATCCCACCGTACAGTAATATCAGTTTGGGTCTGACTCTCCTTCAACCTCTTATCGTAATCAGCTTCAATCTTCACGAGAGGTCCGAAGATGTTCTGATATTGGTATGCATCCTCGTAGCGGAGCAGGATGGGCTGCGGTTCGTCGTCGACACCCGGCTTCTGAAGGTCTTCGAGGGTGGCATTGGCATCCTCGCGCCAGAGATCTTCAAGACGATTTATCTGCGCAAAGGAGATTTGGCGGGAACGAAGTTGTTCGGTCTCGCTTGGGGGCTTGACGAGCCACGACAGGAAAGAGCGGTCGTCAATCAATGGTGCCCAGAGCGAGGCATTCCACGAGATATCTTTAGAAATGGCCGCACAGGGTTGGCTTTGTAAGGCGCAGTCAGACAGGTAGTCAGCTAACTCTATTCGAAATGTGACGGGTAAGGTGGTCAACTCACCGACACAACAAGACGACGACAGTATCGCTCTTGGCTGGGATAAAACCGAGCATGAAGACGTTCTTGCTGCCGCAGTTGTAGCACTCCGGAGTTGTCTCGCCCAGAGGAGACTCGGCGTGGAGGATGACCTCCTTGTGCTTAGCGCGCACAAGATGGTTGACAATATGCGATGCAGACGTGTTTCCTCGCGAGTTGCAGAACCACTTGGAGCAAACCAAGCATTTGACAACAGATGCGGGTGAGTGGATGCCGCAGTAGCTAGTACACAGTAGAACATGAGCAACGACTTATCCAGCTGAGAAAAAAAAGTTGACGTACCTGCATGCGTGGGGCGGCAAATCCACGGCAGACTCGTCCTTCAGATCATCTAGGACGGCGTCAAAGTCCTCATCTATTCCAGAGCGAGCTTGATTCTGGGAAGAGTGGTGGTGGTGGTGGTGGTGGTGGTGGTGGTGGTGAGCATGTCCATTGCCCACAGAAGATCCACCGTTGTACTCAGAGAGCGAGAGGCTAGATAGATCGACTGAGGAAGCGTTGTCCTGGGTATTCGCGGTGTATACTGAGGATGTGTCGTCTACGACGTTGAAACCGCCGTAGGACGACGCTGAGTCGTTCTGAAAGTTGTCGAAGGAGTCCATGGTTCAAATGAGAGCCGTCGAGTTCAACTTTGCACTTTCATGCACCTGCCAAATTCGGCACCGCCCCCGCTGAGTCAGATACACTCACCGCAGTCCAAATGGAAGGCTGTGGCATATTAATATATTCTCAACCTTTCTCGAATCTCAACCACCAAAATAGCACATTCTTGCATCACCTTTGGACGAACAGAACATGCCAAGGGACCCGGAAACGAAGACAGGCTATCCTCCTGGATCAAGATAAGTACTTACTACCGCCAGAGATGCTAAAAAATGAGAAATCCGTCGAACAGTGGAGGCGAAGTTCTTCCAAACTCTTCCGGAGATGTGAACAAAGATATATTGACTATGCTGAGACCCTCTACCACTGTGGCGGACTCGAATCTATCTCTCTCTGCAATGCAACCACCATATATCCTATATTCTCCCGGTTTTTCAGGCTTGCGGTGTTTGGCGTCAATATCCGACGTTCAGAATGCGCCGGTGCAAATATTCGACCTGGCTGGATGTCTTGCTAAGACTGACCTCACCCCCCACCCAATCCCATGCTCACTGCGTACTCACTATGGACCTGCTACCATTACTTCCGTTGTACGTACTCATTACCCATTTTCATTTCCACCTTCTGAATTATAGTGCATTGCCGGACTTTCTTTGAAGCTTTATCTATCCTTCGCCTTTTCTTCCTTCATCTTACCGCTTCTCATTTCATACCACACTCCTCAGACCCTCGTTCTCGCTCCCAGTTGTGAAGGACGCTATCTTGCGGTCGAAAACAACTTGAATGACACTGTTCCCATCCAATTTCCAAGCACTCCCTTGTGCCAGCTTCTACCCGTACCGAAGTACTTACTTACAATTAGTTTATTCACTGTCAGCGTAACGATATGGGCATCTTCGACCTCTCGAAGTGCGCCTCTCACGAATTCCTATGAAAGATGTGTAGATACCAGATACCCTATTTTCTCTTAACTTCCAATTCCTGGAGTTGCGGGATCGACAAAGTGGTTATCGGAGTACGGTAAGAGGTACTAAAGGCCAGAAATTGGTGGTGATCGAGCTGTCCATATAGGCGGAAGCTGTGCGCCGCTGTCTGCGCTGCATTTGGAAATGTGGCGCATGGGGGGCAACCCTTCCTCTCGATGTTTCGATACAAAGCAATTCAAAGTCCAGCCTCTCCATCTGCTCAAGTCGCTTCTCGTGTACTTCCGTGTCGAAGGCTCCAACCCTAACTCTCCTTGAACCTCTAGGCCATTGCTTCCTCACCGCGCCCAACAGGAAACATGTCGGCGCAAATAGGTGCGTGAGGCACTGGGTTTGCGTCTCTGGTCACCAATAAGGCCATATCACGCGAAAGACAGGGGATTCTTCGTCTCTATCTTGAGCTTGATGCACAAAAGGATTTTGTCCAGCTGCTTCGGAGCCGGCAGGGCAACGAACGCTGGTGTGAACATGACGAGTATGAAACAAATGGCTGGGGAATGGACACTGAGAGTCATGTCTTCAACGGCGATCAGCACTACCTCTGTGTCTGGCAGACCAAGTGGCAGGTGCCCCAGCTCCGAAGGTCGATATGCATATGGTGCTCGGCAGATATGGCTTAAAGTATTCGTGTGTTCACATATCCTAGCCTCTTAGGGCTAGGGTGCGGGCGTCGACGTCAGACTTCGCTCAGACCAGCTAAACCAACTTTGTTGAATACCAATCGTCACAGAAGTGGTACCTAGACTACCCTGCCTTCACACTTCGTATAGCTAACGTGGATTCATTAGGCAACCGAGCCTCATACACCTCGGTCCAATTATAGCGCATATTCTCCGTTGCATCGTCAATCAGCTCATTCCAAGGATGAATCCTCGCCCAAAAATGCCTATTCGCAATGTCTTCAACTTCGTAGAGGTATTTCTCGACATGACCGGCGTGGGATCCGCTAATTTTTGCACTGAAGCGTCGGAAACGGTGTGCATCCTTCGGGAGGAAAGGATATTCGCCCTGCGTGACAACGATTGTGCCCATTTCGCCAACTATCACGTTGTTGTCGTTTTTGTATTTTTCCTTGACTTCGTCAAGAAAAGCCGCCCACTTTCCCTAGATTTTGCAGACAGTTTGGTGGCATCGATTACTCTGGATGATCAGACAGTGTACTTACCTTGTCTACTTCGGATTCAGTCAGAGGCGGAAAGAGATCAAATCCTTTATCAATACCCATCTCGCGTCGTGCAATCGGGTGTTAGGGCAACGAGACTGTTGCGTTTTGGTTGCGTTTGCTATAGCCTATGGGGTGATGTAAGGTGGGTTTATCTGATGATTCTTGAGCTTGAGATGTCAGTAAATATGTCAAGACAGTCCTGATTAGACAGCCCTGATTAATTGAAGGAGACTGCCAAGCCAGTGTCTATAGTGTCCTTCAATCAGATTAGATTAGATTCTCTCTGTGCGAAAGTCAGTTTTCTTGCCTTCTTGCAGTTCGCCCAAGTACCGCGCCAACGCTGATGACATGCACCGATACCCTCTCCAGGACCTGGTGCGAGAGGATCACAATCCGCGCACAGAGCCTGACCTGGTCGTGTTACACCTCGATAAGGTTACGCAAAGCCTTCGGACAGGAAAGTATGGGCGATGTTCTCTTTGGGACAATGCACTGTGATCGATCAGCTTTGAGGACTACAAACGAGATGAGTATTCTTGATGAATCTTCAATCAATATGAATGGCGCCCTAAGCTCCTTCCACCTCTAGCGTATATGCTCCTGCTGTCATGGCCGTCCAGTTGCATCCACAATGCAAATATTGTATATTGCACCACAAAGTGGAGCACCCACGGGAGTCAAATTTAAAGTAAATCATCTAAACGGAAATTTGCATTTCCCCTGGCCACCGGTCTCGCCTTCGGTCAATTTGAACTTCGTGTGCAGCTGACCGTATCAGAGTCGGACGGTGCCAATGGCATTTCAGTGTACGGGCTAAAAGGCTGATGTCGACGCAGGCACTTTCCCATTCGATTTGCCTGATATATAGCTGCGTTCGAGGGCGTTTGAAACCCTTGCGGCCGCCCATCCATACTCAAGTGGTTTCTGTCTTTCTCTTGGCCACGAATTTCACAAACAATGCTCTCCTCGCGAACGTTCACGGCTGCTCTGATACTCCTCTCTTCAACGATTTATGTGCGCTCTTCCCCAATCTATCACAGAACGCATCAGAACGACGATGTGACTGTTGCTACTGCCATCCTCGACGGTATTGTCTATGTGAACAAAGTACGTTCTCGTGGACCTCAGATATTTCTGTGATCCATTCACAATCTGCTATAGGAAATCGTAGCCTTCGGCCTCATCCAGTCCAACCTTGTTGAATCGACTGGGGACACACTCGGAGGCTACGGCGGTGCGATTGCATTCAAGCGGGGAACGTGGAAGACAGCGAACGACGGGGCCTTCTCTGGGACCATCGTAGCCAGACCTGACCGCGGGTTCAACGTGTGCGTTGCTTCCGTTCGTGCGAGCTCTATGAATATCCTTCATCTCTAATTATTTTTGCTCGCAACTGGCCCTTCTGGCCTTCCATGCCGCATGCTACCTGACTATCAATAGAGACGGAACAGTGGACTACCAGGCACGACAGCACGAGATCGACTTTGTTCTCTCGCCTTATTACGGGACCGCAAATTTGTCTTTCTCCAATGCTCAGCAGACCCTTCAACTTCAGTATCGGAATACGACCCTCCAGTTCGAGCGCGAGCATAAGAAGACGAGCGGGCTCGACCCAACCGGCGTGCGGAGTGCTCAGACAGGCTTTCAGGAGTTCCCTTTCCTCGATCCAGCCATGCCCATCGTCGGATCGACCTAACTGAAAAATAGGCTTGTGTTGGACGTTGAGGGGATGGTGGCGAATGCGGACGGGACGTGAGTTATTTTTAGACTGCACTATACTTGCCCGATTTATTGACATGTCATCATTTCTTTCGCGGTTGGATAGGTACTGGATCAGTGACGAATACGGACCGTATATCTACCGTTTCTCCAGTAGCGGGAACTTAGTACGGGCGATACAGCCACCAGATGCGGTTCTGCCTCGGGACGCGTTTGGAAACTTCAACTTCACCTCCGCTGCCGATCCTGTCACGGGAAGAAGTCCCAACCAAGGTGCGTCTACTGAATACATCCGCCTTTCACTACTTATAAATTTCAATATCGATATCACACAGGCTTCGAAGGGCTCACATTCGACCCCAGCACTAACACGCTCTTTGCAATGCTTCAGTCCGCCACAATTCAGGACGGGGGCTCCTCCAAGGCGACATCTAGATACACACGTCTCTTCGCATGGGATGTCTTTAATCCCGCAGTCAACCCACGGCTGAAAGGAGAGTGGGTCGTTCCGCTGCCCCAGAGCGACAAAGGGAATACTCGATCGTGCAGTGAGATTCATTTCGTCGGAGACGGATAGTTCTTGGCGCTCTCGAGGGACGGCGATGGCAGGGGTGGGGACGATAACAACTCGAAGTACAAGTGAGTTCTGTATCTTCAGAGTTAATCCCTCGCTAATTTCGGGGTAGACAGGCAGACCTGTTCTCCACCGTTCACGCAACCGATATCCACGGGACTAAATTCGATAATCCTGCAAATCCGATTGCGGTGGATGGGGTGCTCGATAGCAGTATCACTCCAGCCACGTATGTTCCATTTGTGAATTATGTCGACCCCATTCAACTCGCGCGGTTCGGGCTGCACAACGGGAAACCAAACGATCCGACGCTGCTCGACGGCAAGTGGGAGTCACTCGCTTTAGCTCCCATCGGCGACCCCGCTTTCCCAGCTGATTATTTCCTCATCACTGCCGTGCGTCCGAGTATTTGCTTGCTTGATTCGGATTCTTACCGTCCTCGTCGATTCGCAAACTCATAGGCTGACAACGACTTCCTCAGCACGCAGGGAATCTCGCTTGGCGTTCCGTTCAACGGAGGAATTGACGTGGACAATCAAATGCTCGTGTTCAGGGTAACTCTGCCCAGTGTGGTTAGGGGAAGCGTTGAGCGGACCCTCGGCGTCTGAGTAGTCAGACTGCTCTTATTTGGTTGATTAGGCGGCCAGACCCTATTAAGAACAATTTCCGGGGGAAAAAAGGCGACTGAAAGAATACATATACTTTACCCCCTATTCGAAATTCAGTAAAGTGACCATTTAATGGGAACAGAAATCAGATCGATTCCCGGTGGCCTGTGAGAGATACCAGAAGCCGAGCCCTGAGCGGCCGCCTCTCGGGGCTTGTTGGTCTACGCAGACTATCGGTGCAGTCAAAGGGGGGGACCATGGCTATAATGAAGTATCATTGCGAATGTCGAGTGACGAACGGCGCTGAAGGGTTGCAAGCGTGCCGGCATAAAATCGCGCTTGGTTCAGTGACACGATCTCTCGTAGACTGGGTAATGAGAACGTCCCATAGAATGCCTGCTAAAGGTGAGGAGGCATTGCCGCCTATACAAACCTAAAAGACAACTCTGGGTGCCTTAGGTTCAGGTAGGGGCGTGTAAGGACGAAACAGAGTCTTTCGTCTTCTGAAGTCATGGAGGGCACTGGCATTCTTCAGTTTGCAGCCTGTGAAACATCGAAAAACTTTGCAGCTGTTGAAGAAGCCAGTGAATTTATTCTTTGAACCGAGGAAGACATCGACGTACATTTCTGTATGAGCAGAAGGACACGGAACACCTAGGTCATCGCGATGGATCGTAGATGAGATGTGGTCACTGGGTCAGCATTATGACTGTGGGCCACGGAACTAAGAATAACAGCATTGAGAGCAGTCATGACACTTTTGAGTGACATAATTGCGCAAGAAGTATGTGAGCCTTATAAAACGCATATTCTGTTGAGCACGAAGGTTTGTACAGAGTAATTAGAAGTCCCAAAATTCGAGCGATTGAAACGACGAATGGATCTTCAATATCCGTGCATGGTGTAGACCAGGCATAAGGGAACCAATCTTCTCTCTGAGCGAGTATTGCACGTACCGCCTCAGCCTGTCCCGTACGGTTTCGTGCATGATGTGAATGTTCATGTTTGCAAGTTTTGGCCATTCTGTCTCCAGAGAAGGAGCGAAAAGCGCGTTGAGGCGGTCCCATTTGGGGTATTTTATAAAATCGATATCGTTGTTGCGAAAGACGAGGGTAATTTGTAATAAATGTCGATGTCGGACAGGAGCTGGTTGCGAGCCCAGACGGGAAAGTGCATCGAGGACTTGAGAGAAGTGATGCTGGGGACCTTTCGTGAGGTCACAAGTGAGCAATATGTCTTCCAAATGAGTGAGTAATCCCAAGTCGATTGTAGCCGGAACTTCCAATGTGCGTCGTTTTTAGTACTTATATTGCGGGTATTAAGAAAAAGGAACGGACTTGCGTTGCCACTTGCACCAAGGTAGAGATGCAGAGATGTTAGAGTTCTTGCGCACATTTTGAGCGGCAAGGCAAGGCTACCCGCTTGCACATTGGAAATGTAGGCCTCCATCTTCTTCAAGCGGGTCAACTTCAAGGGCGACTCCTCGTGAAACAAATTTCTAGTAATGATGCCGGTATTGCTGCTATCACAGAAGACCAGATGCTCAGGTGTGCAGCAAGAGTCGCTTCTTCTGGAGAGCGGCAGCGGTTGTCGGTCGGCATCCCCTCGAATTTCCAGGGAAGATATGTTAGGAAGATGCGATAGCATGTCAACACGGATGCATAGTCTGTTGAACACTACCTCCCGCAAGGCAGGCTGACTAAACATTGAATGGCAGGCATGTTGGAATTGTTTAGGAAATGATGACCATGGCGCCCGAAAGGACATTTCCAGGCGCGTTAACTTTGGATACGAATGAGTGAGGATAAAGTGGAGCTGCTCCGCGAATGCAGCCGGAAAGGATGAAATGTTGTCTCCGACAATGCACAGGTCTTGGATAAGCTCGTGCATGTCGGAATACCTGCGGAGAGAGGTGGCAAAGTCCTGGAGTGGCTCGAGAAATTGGGTATCCACGGAAAGAGCACGGAGCCGGCGCGAACGACATAACTGGGCGAGGCTGTGACAGCATAAGCTCAGTTCGCCAATGGTTGTAGGGTTTTGGAAAAAATATGTGTCGAGGATGGACAACACGACATCGGGTGGGAGGGGAAACTGCCATCCTAGCCCGAGGTGGTGGATGACAGGCCTACGTATACGCTCCACGTGGCGACGAAAGAATTTGCGAACCATGGAAACACTGGATAATCCATGAGATCTCGAGTGTTAAGTACTGTCCTTTAGATTCGGACACGTACCTTGGTTGGGTCTGTATTACAGCTTGAGAGTTCGTGTTCAAAGTTCGACTGAAGGATTAATCATTCCTGACAGGCCGGCTGGAGATTAGATTACAAAGCACTTAGAATTTATGATTCCGGTCTCGAATGCTATCTACCATGTCTCCACGATACATTGTGCACGAAGAAGTTCTAGATTCCAGAATTTTAAAGATTTAGTTGAAGCACGGACTTTCAACGCACCCCTATGGTGTAAATAGATTATCTTCTCGAACGAACCATCAACATACCACCCTCTCATCTTGCCTGTCTTTGGCTACAACGCATATATATGCGCAACTTCGGGGATCATGTCACTGGCACTAGGAAAGGGACAATGGGAGCATCGAGGCGCTACGAGACATTTCCACCGAGAATCAAAGACGCCAAAGGTCGAGAGACTCGACCGACGCATGGATGTTCAATACCCCAGCACCGTGTAGAACGGGCATCAAGGGTTGGATTTTCTTCTCCGTTGACCCTTGAACATACCACCTCTCGTCGGACTTATCCTCAGTTACAATGCGAATGTTCACTTTGCCGAGCTTTGGCCATCGTATCTCTAGAGAAGGGGCGAAGAGGGCATCGAGGAGGCCCCACCTGGGGTATTTCGTGAATCCAAGACGACTTTTGCGTAGGATGACCGTGATTTGGATCAAATTGTGGACAGGATATGGGTCCGGGCCGAGACGGGAGAGCGCATCAAGCACTCGAGAAAAGTGATATGTCGGGGCTTCGGTGAGGTCACAGGTGAGTAGAATGTCTTCCAGCTGCGTGAGTGATCCGAGGTCAATGGCATTCGGAACTACCAGGAAGTCCAGGGTTCAGCTTATTGGAGATGTTCCAATGAGAAATAGGGACCGACCTGAATTCATTTTGCCAGTGTAGAGGTGCAGTGACGTTAGGGTCGTTGCGCACATTCTGAGCGGAATGGCAAGGGCACCTGCATCTAAGTTGGCAACGTAGGTCTCCAACTGTTTCAATTTCGTCAATTTCAGTGGGGAATCCTCGTAAAATAAACCGTGGATCACATATCCATCTGGAGTGCGATCGTAAACGAGGAGACGCGTTGGAACGCAGATACCTGAAGTAAGCTGTGGCGGCCAGGAAATGTCTCCTCGGATCTCCAGGGAGGATATCTGGGGAAGATATGCCAGCATATCGACGGAAATTCGCATGCGGTCGAAGACTATTTCTCGTAGGGCGGGCCGCGCAAACAGTACTTGGAATGCGTGTTGAAATTGTGAGGGCATTGATGCCCACGAAGCACCAATTGAGAGCTCCAGCCGTTTCAGCTTCAGATAAGGCCGGGTTAGAATAAAACATAGGCGCTCATCTACGGAAGTAGAATACCAAGGAGGGTTATCCCCGGTAATATGGAAAGATTGAATGAGGTCGATTCTGTCGGGATATGTGCGGAGAGACCAGGCGAAATCCTCGACTGTGACGCGAGCTTGGATATTCAGAGAAACGGTGCTCAGGCGGTAGGGGCGACATATCTTAGCGAGGCTGGAGCAAGCCAAGCTAAGATTGTAAACCGTTGTCATGTCTTGCA
This sequence comes from Cyclocybe aegerita, assembly GCA_902728275.1. Taxonomy (NCBI): domain Eukaryota; kingdom Fungi; phylum Basidiomycota; class Agaricomycetes; order Agaricales; family Hemipholiotaceae; genus Cyclocybe; species Cyclocybe aegerita. Next base: position 277,953 of record CACVBS010000101.1, read on the forward strand.
CGAAATAGTCGAGGATCAAGAGGATGATGTCAGGGGGTAGAGGAAGTTGCCATTCTGCAGGAGGGTTTCGCAAAAGAAGCTGTTCGCTTGAAGGTTTTAGGTCATTTAAGACGCTTATCTTCTCGTCGGTGGGTTGGGAAGCAGGACTTGTGGCAGAAATATCTCGAGGCCCCGCTGTGCTACGTGCCTTGTCCTCCACTTTCAGTCGGCGGAGGAGCTTAACGAGCATGACTCAGCAAACACTAAATGCTTCACTGGTATTGTCAGATAGTTGATTTTAGTTTTTAAAGGGAATTACTTGCCGCGGTCTCTGGAAGGGAAGGGGAGTAGAGGGAAGGAAGAAAAGAATGAACGAATGTTTGCTGGCGAAGATTAGATTAGATTAGATCCTACAGTCTGCATCGCGTCGAGCAACTCGAGCGATAAGGAGCATGAGGAAATGTGTAATATCATGACAATCGGATACAATGCAATCCTGTAGGTAATACAGAAGTAATGAAGGAGAAACCGAGGGAAGGTACAGAAAGAAATAGTCCGAGTTGAGAGAAGCTAATGAGCGATGTTGACGCGCTTGTTTTCAAACTCACTCCACCGATTGAGGATCGCATCAGCGACGAAATGCGCTACATCCTTCCTCGACACCGTCCAACCGCCAAGCTCCCCTTCCGAGACGCGATACCCCGGCTTGCCTTTCTTCTTCTCCTTCTCGTCCTCAGCCTTGCATTCGCCATCGGTCAAGAACGCGGGGCGGATGACCAAAGCCCTCTTCAGGCTCCCCTCGGCTGGTAGCCCCTCCCTCTTCTTCCACTCGTCACCCTTGGCGCCCATAATGTCATCCTCGGGCTCGCCATCATCCTTCGTATTCCACGACCATCCAGCGCAATGTGCCACGAGTCGTTCCGCGCCGACTTTGTCCTTGTGAGGCAAGGCAAGGAAGTGGCCGTAAAAGGGCTTGAGAGGGAGGGGTAGCTTGGCATGTGAGGTGCGTGTGAGGCCCGTTGAGGAGATGGTGATGACGCGGGGCTGGGGCTCGGAGGTGGGTATCGTGCAGAGTGCGTTGAAGAGAGATTGGGTGACGAGGTTGGCGGGATCGATCACGAAGCCTTTTGTGAAGCTGAACTTTGGTGTGCCGCCTGTACAAAGTTTCGTCAGATGACTTTTCTGGGATGTGCTGATTTCGATGAGAGAGGTTACTCACCGACTGTGAAGAGCAGTACGTCGACCGGGCCATGTTTTCCCGCTTCGTCCCACACGCGTTGCACGTCTTCCTTCACGAGTGCATCTCCTTTCACAAGATGAGCTTTTCCTGCCTTGATGTACTTCTGGATTGTTTCATCTGCGTCAAAAACGCCCGGTGAACGCAGTAGGAACGTCACGGTCGCTCCGCTATCTAGAGTAGAGACCAATGAGAGGATGGTTAGCATCAACGACGGACGAAAACTAAACACTTCGCCACTGACTGAGGAGCCTGATGGACGAGTAATATCCGATGTTACGAGAACTTCCAATCGCGAGAACGTTGAGTGACATAATAATTAAGTCTTGAAGTGCTGTGTCTTGAAACAGGGGGAGTGCTGGAGGATGGCGGCGTTGACGTTGACGTTGATGACGCCCTCTTTATACCACGCTGCTCCTACCTTCCTTCCAGCCCTGTTGCTTGCGCTGCGTTTCCGATTGCAGTGAAGACCATGACTCGCAGCTTCTATCTTGTTTCCGCGAGATCCGTAGTTGCTGATTTCCATCAATCGCATGTGCAAGTACGCGCTCATCGCAAGGTTCATGCCTGTTCATGCTGCTGCGCGTCCGTCGCGGAGAATAGACTTTTGGCGTCGGACGCTGTGATGAATCCATAGGTCTTATCTAAACAGACGCCCGCGATTAGGCACAGGTTTGAAGCTGTGTCCAGCCAGCTCGCAGCTCCACAAAGGGCAAGCAGACATCCGACGAAAGTACTTGATGGAAGCTCCGGTACGCTCAACACTGAGGCGCAGCAGGGCGAACGCAATTGAACTCGTGGGGTGGGGACGTCTCCAACGGTGCATAGCACAAGAAACTGCGGGGAGGTGCACAGGCGGAAAACGACCTGAAAAGTGACGACAGCATCTGAAGCTGGAGGGTAACGAGAGATTGCGGTCAACGATTTCATAGCAAGTAAGTTGAGATAAACATGCGTATCATTACTCACTTTGCATTCGCCTTAGGCGTCTAAAGAAGATAGAGTACTGTCAGGCCGTCAGATAAGGCCGCCGTCGCATTCCTTCGATCCTAATGAAAGAATGGGGTATCGGTACAAGACGTAAATGAGAGGATTTTTGGACGAGCGAATGGATGCCAGTGTGAGAACCAGCCACGGCCCGGCATTCGTGGCGGTGCTTCTCGTAACGAGCCTATCCCAACGTCTGCACTCTCCCTCACGATCCACACCAACTTCAAGGTGGACGTCCTCGTCACGCCCTTATTGATCAGAGAATCATTATTTTCCTCAAAAAAATCGCAGGGCTCGCCTTCCTGCGCGATCGGCTTCTGGAGGAATTCTGGAGTCGTGAAACCCAGGTGAGTCGCGCGAAACATACTTTCTTTTCAATAGCCCTAACTTTCTGTCAATGGCAGTGTATTTCTAGACGAAGCTGCTTCGTTTCGCGAGAATACACCTTGTATACTGCATATCTGACTTGAAGGCATCCATTCCGGCAGATTCCACCAGGGAAAGGGAGCAGTTGAAAAACAACGCGCTTCTACTCTAGGTCAACACGACGCCACGGAAAAACATCTTTATAGTGCTCACATATCGTAAACTCCAATAGTAGCCTTCTTGGCTTCGAACGTAGCCAGGGCAGAGCAAGCCGCCGTTTATTTAGGTTGATTCGCTCGGGAAGCGCCCGGACATAAGCGCCGGCTGAAGCCGATGACCTCCGAGGTCTCGCTTTGTTTCAAGCGTTACGAATATGACGCCCCCTCCGCCTACTACATAGATGTCATATGGGTCGGTGGCGAGAAGAATCGAGGATTTTATCTTCTGGAAGTGCACTGCGGAGTCCATTTCTGAACACCAGAGTCCAATACTACTCCAATGAAAACCAAATTCGCTTAGCTATCTCGTAACAAGCGCCGGTTGACCAACTCGCTAGGTCTGCGAACTCCTTCACGAAATGAGAGCAGGACTGTTTTTTTCTCGTGTAAATTGTATATAAACCATGCCATTCTGCTCAAATCACCTCAGAATCGCATCTCCCACTCACAGCGCATAGTGAGTCCCTTCTCTCCGCAGAGAAAACTCGCCCTTACTCCGATTTACAGAGCTAACCAAATAACACACCGAATATCATCCATTGATCCACCAGAGTTTCTCTCAAAGGTGATTTTAATTGGTCTTTATGCTTTAACCGTCATGATGCTGATTTCCTTTCAGTTCAGAATGAAGATTTCCGCCACCTTCGCAGCTTTGGCCTTCGCTCTTGCCACTACCGTGGCCGCTGGGCCTGCCAAAACCGTGCCCGTTAGGCCTGCCAATACTGTGGGCAGTGGAGCTGCTGGTACCGTGGTCGCTAGGTCTGCTAGCACCGGAATCAGTTCCCTTGAAGTCGAAGCACTTGAGGCGCGCGCTAACGACGCGGAATGCTCGTACGGAAACGTCACCGGAAAACATTGCAATGATCAGCAATGCAAGGACGGCGGGGGTTGGTGCAAGTACAACGCGGCCACCAAGCGCTGCTCGATGCAGAACATGCGTGGTTCGGGCTCCCCAGTTGCTTGCCACTCGTGCACCTGCAGGAAGAGTTAAAGTGTAGAGGCATGGAGTACGCACACACAGTATACAGCGCGGACGGTGGTGTCGAGACTCGAAGCGTTTTACGCCTGCAAATAGAGCAAAGTAGGCGATAGAGAATTAGTCTGTGCAACATGTTACGTTTTGCGACCGAATTCCATGCTATCACATTGGATCAGCGAGCCTCGATTACACCATCTTGTGTCACCCTCACTGATTGAAACTCGAGTTTTGAACGGGGCCCTTCGAGCGTCCAGGAGGATAGTTCCGCTAGAGGGCTCATAATGATGGGATGACGCCACACAAGTGCTTTTCATATTGTCAGCGAGCTGGGACATACGGATCCGATGGATCGAGGCGCTGGTTATCTAGATTCCTTTCTTCTTCCACTCAAAATTGCAATTTACTTGAACCTATCGTCACCCCTCAATTCCAACGTCCCCTTCTCGTTTCTCTCCTTGATCAATTCTGTAATTCTGTCGAGCGTCAAGCAATCGCTCGCACCACGGAATCGCAAGATTTCTTCAGGAGAGAACCCCTTGGGTGGGTCGTAGCTGCAAAATCCGATCGACTCGTTGGTGAAGGTGATGACTGCGATGTCTGGAGGAGGGTCACGCTCGATAGTCCAGTGTTCCGGATTCTGCAATGTCAAAAGAGAAGGCAGTTCCTGGCGTCACTTCCACCTTGAACTCATGCAAGCGGCAAGATGCAAATAAAACGAACCTTGTCGATGGTAGGATCGATGACTGCGCCGTAGTCCATGATATGGGTGTTGGCTGCTGGCTGTTGTGCAGACATTGTGGCTTCTGGGATGTGGGATGGAGAAGTCGTCTAGTTTATGTGTGCATAAGCCGATCCACCCACAGCCTTAATAACCCAAGATGATCCAAGTGACGCTCATGGGCGCAATGTGGGTGCCGCACAGCCTTTTCTCTTGATTTAAACCTTCAGTTGCTTGCGCTTCTTTGCGTCCCGCTTATGCTGAGAAGTTCAACAACACCCATCCCCGTAGTCGGAGTCGTGCGGTAACGTTCAAATCAAGTTGCAGTCTAAGCCGTCTTAAATATTTGGACTTTCGCCCTTCATTTTCAACCGGCTGTCGTTCTTGGGAAAATCGAAGGTCCTCCTCTTGAAGTCAGCGAACAATCCGTGTTAATTAGCCCAAATAAACCTCTTGTCGCATTCTAGTCCAACATCTGGCAAAATTCAATCATCAGGTGGTCATTTTTCAATCTGTAAACGGGGCCAGAATGCTGAGAAGGCCAGGAAACTCCGAAGCCTGCTGATTCAATCAACGAGATAAGCACCAGAGCCTGTATCGATAGCTCTCCAGAGACAGCCAAATGTGTAGCCTACGACAGGAGGTCACCGATGCCATGAATGGCACTAGAACAATTGGATGAAGGTGGATGGCGGTGTCAGAGACAGCTTGAAGCGGATAGCCGCGGAAGTTCCCACGGGGTCCGTGTTATCAACATGTTGTTGCTCGTTGTGACAGCACTTCGCCCACCTCCCGTCACTGCTCGTCACGAAATTGTCACTGGAAGGCCTCTCAAACCGACGCGCAGGTCACGCTGCATCACGCCGAGCAGAATACAGATTCACGTCGAGGCTGTCTGCGTCGAGGAGAGCGTCAGCGAGCAATAGAATCCAGGTGGAAGTTTTCACGGTGACCCCAGCCCCATCAGTCTCAGAGATCAGCAACAATGGACGACGGCGTCCAGACATCGAGCACGTCCCGCAGACGGACAAGGGAGAGTGAGACCGAGAGCCAGAAGAGCAAGCGGGAGAAGGCAGCGGAGAGACAGCGCAGAAAACGCGAGCGGGATCGCAGGAATGCTGGTACGTCGTCGCCACTCACAGTGAGCACCCACCCAACCGCCACGCACCTCCAGCGGCCCTCCAGGCCCAGCAGCAGCAAGCCCAGCAGCAAGCAGCCGCCGTCGCTGTCCAACAGCAACAACAGGCTCAGCAGCAGCTCCAGCAGCCACCACCACCACCACCCCCGCAGCCCCAACAGGCGCCCCCGCAACAGGCCGCCCAGGCCGAATACTCCCAGCAGGAACTGACGGCGGAGGAGATCATACGGCGAGACCGGGTCCGAGCAGCCGCCCGCGAGCGGCAGCGCAAGCACCGGTTGCTCGTCAAACAGCGGCGCATGCGCGAACTCGGGCTCGACATGGGCAACGAGATCATCCCCGGCATGGAGGAGGTCCACTACCGCGCCGCACCAGACGGCCAGTACCACCAGGTCCTCCCGCCCGAGCTCCAGCAGCAGCTCCCACAGCCGCCACCACCCCCGGCGCACCACCCGGGGCAGCCACCCGTGCACGAGCCACCGTTCCCGCAGGGCGCGCCGCTCGGGGGGCAGACATTCGCCTCGACGCTTTTGTTGTCGTTCTCGTGCGCACCGTTACTGAAGCAGCATCTCCTACGGACACTCGCAATGACGAACGAGGAGCTTGCCTCTCTCGAACCCATCATCGCTGAGGCATGGGACAGATGGGACCACCAAGTACGGTTACTCTCTTCTTTCTCTCGGGCTTTATCTTATCTCATTTGTTCCCAGCGCCGATTGCACTACGCCGAGCACGTAGCGAAGAACGGCGGGCCACCTCCAGGAATGCCACCACCACCCTACGCCCCTCGCGACCTCACCCAACACGACCCCAACGCACACCCATTCCCGCACCCGAACGGCCCGGGACCCGCAGACCCTTCGCAGGCACAGGCACAACTTGCCGCACAAGCACAAGCACAGGCGCAGGCAGTTGCAAACGACTTCCGGGCAAGGTTCCATAGGTCGATCATTGGCCCGCCGCCGTTCCGTACCGGGGCCTTCGAAGGGCAGGGCGGTGGGAGCGGGGCGGGGACACCGGGTGCGAATGGCACATCGGAGGCGATTGACCCGCATCTCGCGAATGGGAGCAGTGCAAGCTCGACTAGTACGAGCGGAGCGACGAAAACTGAACGTAAGCACGTTCTGTTGTGCATTGATGTTGTATTGATCTGTGATCGTGTAGCTTGAGAGTCGTAGAATAAGAGTGCAGAACATCGCCATTGTGACCTCCTCGAGGGCGCATATATGCACTGCGGCGACCAGAAAAAAAGAAAGAGAATTCACCTGCCCATTACCTACAGCTCTCCTCCTCCCTAAGACGCTCTCGCTGCCCCATTGAAGTTCACCTTACAGTTTCAATCGCCCACTCCCTGAGCGGCTTCGTCGCATGATCAAAAGTACACCCAACCTGCTCGACCATCGTCATCCAACGCCACTTAACCTTCACCCGTTCCCTCATTTTCTACCTTCCATCCGTCCGCCTTACCCACCTTTTTACACCCTTTCTTCCGTAATTACCTCTCGCCGCCCCTTTTCCTCTTCTTTACCCTTCCGGCGACCACTACCGCCGCCTCCGTTCCTCGTTCCTCGGTTTCTGGTCTGGTCTCTTTTTCGTCTCGTCCTTCGTCGTCCTTCTCTCCTTACGTATCACGTCCCACCACGCGTTGTAGTCTATGGCACTGTAGGTATCATGATCAGCTTATAATATCGAGCGCTGCACTCCTTAACAGCCTTTCGATCCTCAACGTCTCGCATTTCAGCCGACCTGACGAAAGAGGAGCCATGTCGATCCTGATGAGTTTACGGCTAGAAACACTCTTTCTAAATCTTCAGTCCGACGTCGCCGTTTGTCAAGGTAAGAGGAGCGCTAAATTCCGTTGCCGTTTTCGTTATACTCATACAAAATTCTATACTCGTACACTCCACACATAGTAGAAGATCCTGGCTTCGCTCCCCTTTGGGTGGAAAAAGGAGGAACACCAACAATGGGAAACGTGAAAGAGAATGAGGAAAATAAACGAAATCTGGGGAGGGTATGAAATTGACGACGAAGGGACAAAGAGTCTAAGTGAGTGAATTCGAGGGACTGGGTTCACAGAAGAGGGGAACTGAGCATAGATCATCAAACGAAGGCAAGTCGGAATCGAGGAAACTTGATATAGCTTCACGCAAACTGCGGATAATCATTAGAGAATTGTCATTGGATCTAGAATAAATTTGTTAACGAGATGAAAAAGGAGTAGGGCCACCACTGACTTGATAGTGAATGGCCAGCTTTGTTCTTGTGTGATCGGTTGTGTTTTTCCCGTACGGGAATACCACAATTACATTATTGCGAGGCCTTCAAGCGCACGAATTTGGCAACATCGATTAAGGGAATCACTGTTAGAGTGATGGCTAGCGTTTGGCCAAATGTCCAGTCGCCCCCCCTAGGCCTTGCTATACTCCGGCCTAGCGCTCTTTTCCGCACTTCCGAACTCTTCCACTATCCCATCCAGTTCTCGGAGGATGTTGCTTCAACATTCAGGGCTTGCCGGTGTCAATAATCCCCATTCCCGATCTAATTCCTTCTTCTTCTCCTGGAATTCGACTCTTCTGTTCCACCATTCCCTCTCCTGCTGATGAAACATCATCTGGTCTCCCAGAACAAACATAAAGAATGCCAAGGCGCTTATGTTGTTGATCCAGCTCAGGTAGAGCACGATGACCCCGTGGTAAACCGACAATCCAAATGTCATGGCCTGGATAATTGTCGAGTAATGCACAACCGGGCAGCAGAATGCCACAGTAGACGGCGAAAAGGCTTTTCATTTCGTCTACCTCGAGCTTCCCGTTATATCCCGCTAAGAAGGGATGTAGCAGACTGAGGGCTGCTTGAGTGGGGTATATATTGCGGCTCTGACACCGATTCCAGAAATGTGGGGATTAGCGATGAGACCTTGCGACGAGTTGAGAGAGCGGGAACTTGGAAGGCATTTAATGGTGGGATATTAAAGCGAGATAAAATAGGACCATGAAGAAGATTATCTGATTCCATATTTCTTGCGCTGCTCATGGAAAGTGAAGTTTGTGGCGTTGACGCGGGTGTGCAAGTCTGCCCATGATGCATTGCCTCAGAAATAGGGCCCACGGCTAGGATGTAGTACAAAATAATGTAAGCAGAACGTAATATGAATTGATGCGCCATGGCCCAGGCGGTTGTGGCGCATCAAGCCATTATTTCCTATTTTAGTTATCTGATAAAGGATAGCAAGGGTTCCATCGTAGACAGCACATCGCGCGGAACATAAGCTGATTGGCCTATACTCCTCAACATGAACTGAAGAAGGGTGGGATTAGGTAACCTCAGTCGTTCTCATTCTTTGGAGTTTTACATCTCTGCCGCTTTTATCCTCAATCATTCCGACTACTCGACGTAGAGAGAGCGACCAGAGCGTGCAGGCAGAAAGAGTCCAACTACCTGGCTGGACCTCGTCCAAACGTTCCTGAACCATAATCGTCTAGGTCAAGCGCCGAAAGCAGAAAATGCGAAATGTGCGACTCATGTAATCGAGGCAAGGGCAGACCCCGAAGGTGAAACATGAGTATGATACAACCTAAGGGTAAAGAAAAAAGGAGTGTACATATACATTACGGATGGCAGTACCTAGGCAGCTCCGTCCGCTACTTGGACTTTACTCGAGAGAATATATAGTCCGCAAATACAGTCTAGTATATGCACCTACATACGGGAGAATAAGATGGCGAAACGGCGGAATTGTAGAAATAAGGAGATGAAGGAAAGACGAG